>CM075729.1:94111801-94642227 GCA_037974335.1 Prionace glauca | reverse complement strand
TCACGTGCTCACTGTGTCCGTCGTCCTGCTGCTCCGTCGTCCTGTTGCTCCGTCGCTCTGTTGCTCCGTCGCTCTGTTGCTCCGTCGCTCTGTTGCTCCGTCGCCCTGTTGCTCCGTCGCACTGTTGCTCCGTCTCTCTGTTGCTCCGTCACCCTGTTGCTCCGTCGCTCTGTTGGTCTGTCGCACTGTTGCTCCGTCGCTCTGTTGCTCCGTCTCTCTGTTGCTCCGTCGCTCTGTTGGTCTGTCGCACTGTTGCTCCGTCTCTCTGTTGCTCCGTCACCCTGTTGCTCCGTCGCCCTGTTGGTCTGTCGCACTGTTGCTCCGTCTCTCTGTTGCTCCGTCTCTCTGTTGCTCCGTCGCTCTGTTGGTCTGTCGCACTGTTGCTCCGTCGCTCTGTTGCTCCGTCTCTCTGTTGCTCCGTCGCTCTGTTGGTCTGTCGCACTGTTGCTCCGTCTCTCTGTTGCTCCGTCACCCTGTTGCTCCGTCGCCCTGTTGGTCTGTCGCACTGTTGCTCCGTCTCTCTGTTGCTCCGTCACCCTGTTGCTCCGTCACCCTGTTGCTCCGTCTCTCTGTTGCTCCGTCGCCCTCTTGCTCCGTCGCCCTGTTGCTCCGTCGCCCTGTTGCTCCGTCGCACTGTTGCTCCGTCGCCCTGTTGCTCCGTCGCGCTGTTGTTCCGTCGCCCTGTTGCTATGTCGCCATGTTGCTATGTCGCCCTGTTGCTCCGTCGACCTGTTGTTCCGTCGACCTGTTGTTCCGTCGCCCTGTTGCTCCGTCGCCCTGTTGTTCCGTCGCCCTGTTGCTCCGTCACCCTGTTGCTCCGTCGCCCTGTTGCTCCGTCGCCCTGTTGCTCCGTCGCCCTGTTGCTCCGTCGCCCTGTTGCTCCGTCGCCCTGTTGCTCCGTCTCTCTGTTGCTCCGTCTCACTGTTGCTCCGTCGCTCTGTTGTTCCGTCGCCCTGTTGCTCCGTCTCCCTGTTGCTCCGTCGACCTGTTGCTCCGTCGCCCTGTTGCTCCGTCGCCCTGTTGCTCCGTCGCCCTGTTGCTCCGTCGCCCTGTTGCTCCGTCGCCCTGTTGCTCCGTCGCCCAGTTGCTCCGTCGCCCTTTTGCTCCGTCGCCCTGTTGCTCCGTCGCCCTGTTGCTCCGTCGCCCTGTTGCTCCGTCGCCCTGTTGCTGTGTCGCCCTGTTGCTCCGTCGCCCTGTTGCTCCGTCGCCCTGTTGCTCCCGTCGCCCTGTTGCTCCGTCGCCCTGTTGCTCCGTCGCCCTGTTGCTCCGTCGTACTGTTACTCCGACTCCCTGTTGCTCCGAATCACTGTTGCTCCCTCTCTCTGTTGCTCCGTCGCCCTGTTGCTCCGTCGCCCTGTTGCTCCGTCGCTCTGTGGCTCCGTCTCTCTGTTGCTCCGAAGCCCTGTTGCTATGTCG
This sequence comes from Prionace glauca, assembly GCA_037974335.1. NCBI lineage: Eukaryota > Metazoa > Chordata > Chondrichthyes > Carcharhiniformes > Carcharhinidae > Prionace > Prionace glauca. The sequence continues at coordinate 94,640,811 of CM075729.1, read as the reverse complement.
CCCTGTTGCTCCGTCGCTCTGTGGCTCCGTCTCTCTGTTGCTCCGTCGCTCTGTTGCTCCGTCGCCCCTGTTGCTCCGTCGCCCTGTTGCTCCGTCGCCCTGTTGCTCCGTCGCCCTTTTGCTCCGTCGCCCTGTTGCTCCGTCGCCCTGTTGCTCCGTCGCTCTGTTGCTCCTTCGCTCTGTAGCTCCGTCGCTCTGTTGGTCCCGTCGCACTGTTGCTCCGTCTCTCTGTTGCTCGGTCACCCTGTTGCTCCGTCGCCCTGTTGCTCCGTCGCTCTGTTGCTGTGTCGCACTGTTGCTCCGTCTCTCTGTTGCTCCGTCACCCTGTTGCTCCGTCTCCCTATTGCTCCGTCGCCCTGTTGCTCCGTCGCCCTGTTGCTTCGTCACTGTGTTGCTCCGTCGCTCTGTTGCTGTGTCGCACTGTTGCTCCGTCTCTCTGTTGCTCCGTCACCTGTTGCTCCGTCTCTCTGTTGCTCCGTCGCCCTCTTGCTCCGTCGCCCTGTTGCTCCGTCGCCCTGTTGCTCCGTCGCACTGTTGCTCCGTCGCCCTGTTGCTCCGTCGCCCTGTTGCTCCGTCGCCCTGCTGCTCCGTCGCGCTGTTGTTCCGTCGCCCTGTTGCTATGTCGCCATGTTGCTATGTCGCCCTGTTGCTCCGTCGACCTGTTGTTCCGTCGACCTGTTGTTCCGTCGCCCTGTTGCTCCGTCGCCCTGTTGTTCGTCGCCCTGTTGCTCCGTCGCCCTGTTGCTCCGTCGCCCTGTTGCTCCGTCGCCCTGTTGCTCCGTCTCTCTGTTGCTCCGTCTCTCTGTTGCTCCGTCGCCCTGTTGCTCCCGTCGCCCTGTTGCTCCGTCGCTCTGTTGCTCCGTCGCTCTGTTGCTCCGTCGCTCTGTTGCTCCGTCTCTCTGTTGCTCCGTCTCTCCGTTGCTGCGTCTCCCTGTTTCTTCCGTCTCTCTGTTGCTCCGTCGCCTGTTGCTCCGTCGTCCTGCTGCTCCGTCGTCCTGTTGCTCCGTCGCTCTGTTGCTCCGTCGCTCTGTTGCTCCGTCGCTCTGTTGCTCTGTCGCACTGTTGCTCCGTCTCTCTGTTGCTCCGTCACCCTGTTGCTCCGTCATCCTGTTGCTCCGTCACCCTGTTGCTCCGTCGCCCTGTTGCTCCGTCGCACTGTTGCTCCGTCTCTCTGTTGCTCCGTCACCCTGTTCCTCTCGTCGCCCTGTTGGTCTGTCGCACTGTTGCTCCGTCTCTCTGTTGCTCCGTCTCTCTGTTGCTCCGTCGCTCTGTTGGTCTGTCGCACTGTTGCTCCGTCTCTCTGTTGCTCCGTCACCCTGTTGCTCCGTCGCCCTGTTGGTCTGTCGCACTGTTGCTCCGTCTCTCTGTTGCTCCGTCTCTCTGTTGCTCCGTCGCTCTGTTGGTCTGTCGCACTGTTGCTCCGTCGCTCTGTTGCTCCGTCTCTCTGTTGCTCCGTCGCTCTGTTGGTCTGTCGCACTGTTGCTCCGTCTCTCTGTTGCTCCGTCACCCTGTTGCTCCGTCGCCCTGTTGGTCTGTCGCACTGTTGCTCCGTCTCTCTGTTGCTCCGTCACCCTGTTGCTCCGTCTCTCTGTTGCTCCGTCGCCCTCTTGCTCCGTCGCCCTGTTGCTCCGTCGCCCTGTTGCTCCGTCGCACTGTTGTTCCGTCGCCCTGTTGCTCCGTCGCCCTGTTGCTCCGTTGCCCTGTTGCTCCGTTGCGCTGTTGTTCCGTCGCCCTGTTGCTATGTCGCCATGTTGCTATGTCGCCCTGTTGCTCCGTCGACCTGTGTTCCGTCGACCTGTTGTTCCGTCGCCCTGTTGCTCCGTCGCCCTGTTGTTCCGTCGCCCTGTTGCTCCGTCGCCCTGTTGCTCCGTCGCCCTGTTGCTCCGTCGCCCTGTTGCTCCGTCGCCCTGTTGCTCCGTCGCCCTGTTGCTCCGTCGCCCTGTTGCTCCGTCTCTCTGTTGCTCCGTCTCACTGTTGCTCCGTCGCTCTGTTGTTCCGTCGCCCTGTTGCTCCGTCTCCCTGTTGCTCCGTCGACCTGTTGCTCCGTCGCCCTGTTGCTCCGTCGCCCTGTTGCTCCGTCGCCCTGTTGCTCCGTCGCCCTGTTGCTCTCGTCGCCCTGTTGCTCCGTCGCCCAGTTGCTCCGTCGCCCTTTTGCTCCGTCGCCCTGTTGCTCCGTCGCCCTGTTGCTCCGTCGCCCTGTTGCTCCGTCGCCCTGTTGCTGTGTCGCCCTGTTGCTCCGTCGCCCTGTTGCTCTATCGCCCTTTTGCTCCGTCGCCCTTTTGCTCCGTCGCCCTGTTGCTCCGTCGCCCTGTTGCTCCGTCGCCCTGTTGCTCCGTCGCCCTGTTGCTCCGTCGCCCTGTTGCTCCGTCGCCCTGTTGCTCCGTCGTACTGTTACTCCGACTCCCTGTTGCTCCGAATCACTGTTGCTCCCTCTCTCTGTTGCTCCGTCGCCCTGTTGCTCCGTCGCCCTGTTGCTCCGTCGCCCTGTTGCTCCGTCGCCCTGTTGCTCCGTCGTACTGTTACTCCGACTCCCTGTTGCTCCGAATCACTGTTGCTCCCTCTCTCTGTTGCTCCGTCGCCCTGTTGCTCCGTCGCCCTGTTGCTCCGTCTCTCTGTTGCTCCGTCTCTCTGTTGCTCCGTCGTCCTGTTACTCCGTCTCCCTGTTGCTCCGTCTCTCTGTTGCTCCGTCTCTCTGTTGCTCCGTCTCCCTAATGCTCCGACTCTCTGTTGCTCCGTCTCTCTGTTTCTCCATCTCTCTGTTGCTCCGTCGTTCTGTTGCTCCGTCTCTCTGCTGCTCCGTCTCTCTGTTCCTCCGTCTCTCTGTTTTTCCGTCTCTCTGTGGCTCCGTCGCTCTGTTGCTCCGTCGCTCTGTTGCTCCGTCGCTCCGTTGCTCCGTCTCTCTGTTGCTCCGTCGCTCTGTCGCTCTGTTGCTCCGTCCCTCTGTGCTCCGTCTCTCTGTTGCTCCGTCGTCCTGTTACTCCGTCTCTCTGTTGCTCCGTCTCTCTGTTGCTCCGTTGTCCTGTTACTCCGTCTCCCTGTTGCTCGTCTCTCTGTTGCTCCGTCTCTCTGCTGCTCCGTCTCCCTAATGCTCCGACTCTCTGTTGCTCCGTCGCTCTGTGGCTCCATCGCCCTGTTGCTCCGTCTCTCTGTTGTCCGTCTCTCTGTTTGTCCGTCTCTGTGGCTCCGTCGCTCTGTTGCTCCGTCGCTCTGTTGCTCCGTCTCTCTGTTGCTCCGTCTCTCTGTTGCTCCGTCTCTCTGTTGCTCTGTCGCTCTGTTGCTCCGTCTCTCTGTTGCTCCGTCTCTCTGTTGCTCCGTCTCTCTGTTGCTCCGTCTCTCTGTCTCTCCGTCTCTCTGTTGCTCCGTCTCTCTGTTGCTCTGTCTCCCTGTTCTTCCGTCGCTCTGTTGCTCCGTCTCTCTGTTGCTCCGTTGCCCTATTGCTCCATCTCTCTGTTGCTCCGTCGCCCCGTTGCTCCGTCTCTCTGTTGCTCCGTCTCTCTGTGGCTCCGTCGCTCTGTTGCTCCGTCTCTCTGTTGCTCCGTCTCTCTGTTGCTCCTTCTCTCTGTTGCTCCGTCGCTCTGTTGCTCCGGCTCTCTGTTGCTCCGTGGCTCTGTTGCTCCGTCTCTCTGTTGCTCCGTCGCTCTGTGGCTCTGTCGCCCTGTTGCTCCGTCACCCTGTTGCTCCGTCGCCCTGTTGCTCCGTCGCCCTGTTGCTCCGTCGCCCTGTTGCTCCGTCTCTCTGTTGCTCCGTCTCCTGTTGCTCAGTCGCTCTGTTGCTCCGTCGCTCTGTTGCTCCGTCGCCCAGTTGCTCCGTCGCCCTTTTGCTCCGTCGCCCTGTTGCTCCGTCGCCCTGTTACTCCGTCTCCCTGTTGCTCCGAATCACTGTTGCTCCCTCTCTCTGTTGCTCCGTCGCCCTGTTGCTCCGTCGCCCTGTTGCTCCGACGCCCTGTTGCTCCCGTCGTCCTGTTACTCCGTCTCTCCCTGTTGCTCCGTCTCTCTGTTGCTCCGTCTCTCTGTTGCTCCGTCTCTCTGCTGCTCCGTCTCCCTAATGCTCCGACTCTCTGTTGCTCCGTCTCTCTGTTGCTCCGTCTCTCCGTTGCTCCGTCTCACTGTTGCTCCGTCTGTCTGTTGCTCCGTCTCTCTGTTTCTCCATCTCTCTGTTGCTCCGTCGTTCTGTTGCTCCGTCTCTCTGCTGCTCCGTCTCTCTGATCCTCCGTCTCTCTGTTTCTCCGTCTCTCTGTGGCTCCGTCGCTCTGTTGCTCCGTCGCTCTGTTGCTCCGTCGCTCTGTTGCTCCGTCTCTCTGTTGCTCCGTCGCTCTGTCGCTCTGTTGCTCCGTCCCTCTGTTGCTCCGTCTCTCTGTTGCTCCGTCGTTCTGTTGCTCCGTCTCTCTGTTGCCCCGTCTCTCTGTTGCTCCGTTGTCCTGTTATTCCGTCTCCCTGTTGCTCCGTCTCTCTGTTGCTCCGTCTCTCTGCTGCTCCGTCTCCCTAATGCTCCGACTCTCTGTTGCTCCGTCGCTCTGTGGCTCCGTCGCCCTGTTGCTCCGTCTCTATGTTTGTCCGTCTCTCTGTGGCTCCGTTGCTCTGTTGCTCCGTCGCTCTGTTGCTCCGTCTCTCTGTTGCTCCGTCTCTCTGTTGCTCCGTCTCTCTGTGGCTCCGTCGCTCTGTTGCTCCGTCTCTCTGTTGCTCCTTCTCTCTGTTGCTCCGTCGCTCTGTTGCTCCGGCTCTCTGTTGCTCCGTCTCTCTGTTGCTCCGTCTCTCTGTTGCTCCGTCGCTCTGTGGCTCTGTCGCCCTGTTGCTCCGTCGCCCTGTTGCTCCGTCGCCCTGTTGCTCCGTCGCCCTGTTGCTCCGTCTCTCTGTTCCTCCGTCTCTCTGTTGCTCAGTCGCTCTGTTGCTCCGTCGCTCTGTTGCTCCGTCGCGCTGTTGCTCCGTCTCTCTGTTGCTCCGTCTCTCTGTTGCTCCGTCGCTCTGTGGCTTGTCTTTCTCTTGCTCCGTCTCTCTGTTGCTCCGTCTCACTGTTGCTCCATCGCTCTGTTGTTCCGTCGCCCTGTTGCTCCGTCGCCCTGTTGCTCCGTCTCCCTGTTGCTCCGTCGACCTGTTGTTCCGTCGCCCTGTTGCTCCGTCGCCCTGTTGCTCCGTCGCCCTGTTGCTCCGTCGCCCCGTTGCTCCGTCGCCCTGTTGCTCCATCGCCCAGTTGCTCCGTCGCCCTTTTGCTCCCTCGCCCTGTTGCTCCGTCGCCCTGTTGCTCCGTCGCCCTGTTGCTCCGTCGCCCTGTTGCTCCGTCGTCCTGTTACACCGTCTCCCTGTTGCTCCGAATCACTGTTGCTCCCTCTCTCTGTTGCTCCGTCGCCCTGTTGCTCAGTCGCCCTGTTGCTCCGACGCCCTGTTGCTCCGTCGTCCTGCTACTCCGTCTCCCTGTTGCTCCGTCTCTCTGTTGCTCCGTCTCTCTGTTGCTCCGTCTCTCTGCTGCTCCGTCTCTCTGTTGCTCCGTCTCTCCGTTGCTCCGTCTCACTGTTGCTCCGTCTGTCTGTTGCTCCGTCTCTCTCTTTCTCCATCTCTCTGTTGCTCCGTCGTTCTGTTGCTCCGTCTCTCTGCTGCTCCGTCTCTCTGTTCCTCCGTCTCTCTGTTTCTCCGTCTCTCTGTGGCTCCTTCGCTCTGTTGCTCCGTCGCTCTGTTGCTCCGTCGCTCTGTTGCTCCGTCTCTCTGTTGCTTCGTCTCTCTGTTGCTCCGTCTCTCTGTTGCTCCGTCGTCCTGTTACTCCGTCTCTCTGTTGCTCCGTCTCTGTGTTGCTCCGTTGTCCTGTTACTCCGTCACCCTGTTGCTCCGTCTCTCTGTTGCTCCGTCTCTCTGCTGCTCCGTCTCCCTAATGCTCCGACTCTCTGTTGCTCCGTCGCTCTGTGGCTCCGTCGCCCTGTTGCTCCGTCGCTCTGTTGCTCCGTCTATCTGTTGCTCCGTCTCTCTGTTGCTCTGTCGCTCTGTTGCTCCGTCTCTCTGTTGCTCCGTCTCTCTGTTGCTCCGTCTCTCTGTTTCTCCGTCTCTCTGTTTGTCCGTCTCTCTGTGGCTCCGTAGCTCTGTTGCTCCGTCGCTCTGTTGCTCCGTCTCTCTGTTGCTCCGTCTCTCTGTTGCTCTGTCGCTCTGTTGCTCCGTCTCTCTGTTGCTCCGTCTCTCTGTTGCTCCGTCTCTCTGTTGCTCCGTCTCTCTGTTGCTCCGTCGCTCTGTTGCTCCGTCTCTCTGTTGCTCCGTCGATCTGTCGCTCTGTTGCTCCGTCCATCTGTTGCTCCGTCTCTCTGTTGCTCCGTCGTTCTGTTGCTCCGTCTCTCTGTTGCTCCGTCTCTCTGTTGCTCCGTTGTCCTGTTACTCCGTCTCCCTGTTGCTCCGTCTCTCTGTTGCTCCGTCTCTCTGCTGCTCCGTCTCCCTAATGCTCCGACTCTCTGTTGCTCCGTCGCTCTGTGGCTCCGTCGCCCTGTTGCTCCGTCTCTCTGTTTGTCCGTCTCTCTGTGGCTCCGTTGCTCTGTTGCTCCGTCGCTCTGTTGCTCCGTCTCTCTGTTGCTCCGTCTCTCTGTTGCTCCGTCTCTCTGTGGCTCCGTCGCTCTGTTGCTCCGTCTCTCTGTTGCTCCTTCTCTCTGTTGCTCCGTCGCTCTGTTGCTCCGGCTCTCTGTTGCTCCGTCTCTCTGTTGCTCCGTCTCTCTGTTGCTCCGTCGCTCTGTGGCTCTGTCGCCCTGTTGCTCCGTCGTCCTGTTGCTCCGTCGCCCTGTTGCTCCGTCGCCCTGTTGCTCCGTCTCTCTGTTCCTCCGTCTCTCTGTTGCTCAGTCGCTCTGTTGCTCCGTCGCTCTGTTGCTCCGTCGCGCTGTTGCTCCGTCTCTCTGTTGCTCCGTCTCTCTGTTGCTCCGTCGCTCTGTGGCTTGTCTTTCTCTTGCTCCGTCTCTCTGTTGCTCCGTCTCACTGTTGCTCCGTCGCTCTCTTGTTCCGTCGCCCTGTTGCTCCGTCGCCCTGTTGCTCCGTCTCCCTGTTGCTCCGTCGACCTGTTGTTCCGTTGCCCTGTTGCTCCGTCGCCCTGTTGCTCCGTCGCCCTGTTGCTCCGTCGCCCTGTTGCTCCGTCGCCCTGTTGCTCCGTCGCCCAGTTGCTCCGTCGCCCTTTTGCTCCCTCGCCATGTTGCTCCGTCGCCCTGTTGCTCCGTCGCCCTGTTGCTCCGTCGCCCTGTTGCTCCGTCGCCCTGTTGCTCCGTCGTCCTGTTACACCGTCTCCCTGTTGCTCCGAATCACTGTTGCTCCCTCTCTCTGTTGCTCCGTCGCCCTGTTGCTCAGTCGCCCTGTTGCTCCGACGCCCTGTTGCTCCGTCGTCCTGTTACTCCGTCTCCCTGTTGCTCCGTCTCTCTGTTGCTCCGTCTCCCTGTTGCTCCGTCTCTCTGCTGCTCCGTCTCCCTAATGCTCCGACTCTCTGTTGCTCCGTCTCTCTGTTGCTCCGTCTCTCCGTTGCTACGTCTCACTGTTGCTCCGTCTGTCTGTTGCTCCGTCTCTCTGTTTCTCCATCTCTCTGTTGCTCCGTCGTTCTGTTGCTCCGTCTCTCTGCTGCTCCGTCTCTCTGTTCCTCCGTCTCTCTGTTTCTCCGTCTCTCTGTGGCTCCGTCGCTCTGTTGCTCCGTCGCTCTGTTGCTCCGTCGCTCTGTTGCTCCGTCTCTCTGTTGCTTCGTCTCACTGTTGCTCTGTCTCTCTGTTGCTCCGTCGTCCTGTTACTCCGTCTCTCTGTTGCTCCGTCTCTCTGTTGCTCCGTTGTCCTGTTACTCCGTCACCCTGTTGCTCCGTCTCTCTGTTGCTCCGTCTCTCTGCTGCTCCGTCTCCCTAATGCTCCGACTCTCTGTTGCTCCGTCGCTCTGTGGCTCCGTCGCCCTGTTGCTCCGTCGCTCTGTTGCTCCGTCTCTCTGATGCTCCGTCTCTCTGTTGCTCTGTCGCTCTGTTGCTCCGTCTCTCTGTTGCTCCGTCTCTCTGTTGCTCCGTCTCTCTGTTTGTCCGTCTCTCTGTTTGTCCGTCTCTCTGTGGCTCCGTCGCTCTGTTGCTCCGTCGCTCTGTTGCTCCATCTCTCTGTTGCTCCGTCTCTCTGTTGCTCTGTCGCTCTGTTGCTCCGTCTCTCTGTTGCTCCGTCTCTCTGTTGCTCCGTCTCTCTGTTGCTCCGTCTCTCTGTTGCTCCGTCTCCCTGTTCTTCCGTCGCTCTGTTGCTCCGTCTCTCTGTTGCTCCGTCGCCCTATTGCTCCGTCTCTCTGTTGCTCCGTCGCCCTGTTGCTCCGTCTCTCTGTGGCTCCGTCGCTCTGTTGCTCCGTCTCTCTGTTGCTCCGTCTCTCTGTTGCTCCTTCTCTCTGTTGCTCCGTCGCTCTGTTGCTCCGGCTCTCTGTTGCTCCGTCTCTCTGTTGCTCCGTCTCTCTGTTGCTCCGTCACTCTGTGGCTCTGTCGCCCTGTTGCTACGTCGCCCTGTTGCTCCGTCGCCCTGTTGCTCCGTCGCCCTGTTGCTCCGTCTCTCTGTTGCTCCGTCTCTCTGTTGCTCAGTCGCTCTGTTGCTCCGTCGCTCTGTTGCTCCGTCGCCCAGTTGCTCCGTCGCCCTTTTGCTCCGTCGCCCTGTTGCTAAGTCGCCCTGATGCTCCGTCGCCCTGTTGCTCCGTCGCCCTGTTGCTCCGCCGCCCTGTTGCTCCGTCGTCCTGTTACTCCGTCTCCCTGTTGCTCCGAATCACTGTTGCTCCCTCTCTCTGTTGCTCCGTCGCCCTGTTGCTCCGTCTCTCTGTTGCTCCGTCTCTCTGCTGCTCCGTCTCCCTAATGCTCCGACTCTCTGTTGCTCCGTCTCTCTGTTGCTCCGTCTCTCCGTTGCTCCGTCTCACTGTTGCTCCGTCTGTCTGTTGCTCCGTCTCTCTGTTTCTCCATCTCTCTGTTGCTCCGTCGTTCTGTTGCTCCGTCTCTCTGCTGCTCCGTCTCTCTGTTCCTCCGTCGCTCTGTTTCTCCGTCTCTCTGTTTCTCCGTCTCTCTGTTGCTCCGTCTCTCTGCTGCTCCGTCTCTCTGTTCCTCCGTCGCTCTGTTTCTCCGTCTCTCTGTTACTCCGTCTCTCTGTTGCTCCGTCGCTCTGTTGCTCCGTCGCTCTGTTGCTCCGTCGCTCTGTTGCTCCGTCGCTCTGTTGCTCCGTCTCTCTGTTGCTCCGTCGCTCTGTCGCTCTTTTGCTCCGTCCCTCTGTTGCTCCGTCTCTCTGTTGCTCCGTCGTCCTGTTACTCCGTCTCTCTGTTGCTTCGTCTCTCTGTTGCTCCGTTGTCCTGTTACTCCGTCTCCCTGTTGCTCCGTCTCTCAGTTGCTCCGTCTCTCTGCTGCTCCGTCTCTCTGCTGCTCCGTCTCCCTAATGCTCCGACTCTCTGTTGCTCCGTCGCTCTGTGGCTCCGTCTCTCTGTTTGTCCGTCTCTCTGTGGCTCCGTCGCTCTGTTGCTCCGTCTCTCAGTTGCTCCGTCTCTCTGCTGCTCCGTCTCTCTGCTGCTCCGTCTCCCTAATGCTCCGACTCTCTGTTGCTCCGTCGCCCTGTTGCTCCGTCTCTCTGTTTGTCCGTCTCTCTGTGGCTCCGTCGCTCTGTTGCTCCGTCGCTCTGTTGCTCCGTCTCTCTGTTGCTCCGTCTCTCTGTTGCTCCGTCTCTCTGTTGCTCTGTCGCTCTGTTGCTCCGTCTCTCTGTTGCTCCGTCTCTCTGTTGCTCCGTCTCTCAGTTGCTCCGTCTCTCTGTCTCTCCGTCTCTCTGTTGCTCCGTCTCCCTGTTCTTCCTTCGCTCTTTTGCTCCGTCTCTCTGTTGCTCCGTCGCCCTGTTGCCCCGTCTCTCTGTTGCTCCGTCGCCCTGTTGCTCCGTCTCTCTGTTGCTCCTTCTCTCTGTTGCTCCGTCGCTCTGTTGCTCCGGCTCTCTGTTGCTCCGTCTCTCTGTTGCTCCGTCTCTCTGTTGCTCCATCGCTCTGTGGCTCTGTCGCCCTGTTGCTCCGTCGCCCTGTTGCTCCGTCGCCCTGTTGCTCCGTCGCCCTGTTGCTCCGTCGCCCTGTTGCTCCGTCGCCCTGTTGCTCCGTCGCCCTGTTGCTCCGTCGCCCTGTTGCTCCTTCTCTCTGTTGCTCCGTCGCTCTGTTGCTCCGGCTCTCTGTTGCTCCGTCTCTCTGTTGCTCCGTCTCTCTGTTGCTCCATCGCTCTGTGGCTCTGTCGCCCTGTTGCTCCGTCGCCCTGTTGCTCCGTCGCCCTGTTGCTCCGTCGCCCTGTTGCTCCGTCGCCCTGTTGCTCCGTCGCCCTGTTGCTCCGTCGCCCTGTTGCTCCGTCGCCCTGTTGCTCCGTCTCTCTGTTGCTCCGTCTCTCTGTTGCTCAGTCGCTCTGTGGCTCCATCGCTCTGTTGCTCCGTCGCTCTGTTGCTCCGTCTCTCTGTTGCTCCGTCTCTCTGTTGCTCCGTCGCTCTGTTGCTCCATCTCTCTGTTGCTCCGTCGCACTGTTGCTCCGTCGCCCTGTTGGTCCGTCGCCCTGTTGCTCCGTCGCCCTGTTGCTCCGTCTCTCTGTTGCTCCGTCGCTCTGTTGCTCCGTCTCTCTGTTGCTCCGTCTCTCTGTTGCTCCGTCTCTCTGTTGCTCTGTCGCTCTGTTGCTCCGTCTCTCTGTTGCTCCGTCTCTCTGTTGCTCCGTCTCTCTGTTGCTCCGTCTCTCTGTCTCTCCGTCTCTCTGTTGCTCCGTCTCTCTGTTGCTCTGTCTCCCTGTTCTTCCGTCGCTCTGTTGCTCCGTCTCTCTGTTGCTCCGTTGCCCTATTGCTCCATCTCTCTGTTGCTCCGTCGCCCTGTTGCTCCGTCTCTCTGTTGCTCCGTCTCTCTGTGGCTCCGTCGCTCTGTTGCTCCGTCTCTCTGTTGCTCCGTCTCTCTGTTGCTCCTTCTCCCTGTTGCTCCGTCGCTCTGTTGCTCCGGCGATCTGTTGCTCCGTGGCTCTGTTGCTCCGTCTCTCTGTTGCTCCGTCGCTCTGTGGCTCTGTCGCCCTGTTGCTCCGTCACCCTGTTGCTCCGTCGCCCTGTTGCTCCGTCGCCCTGTTGCTCCGTCGCCCTGTTGCTCCGTCTCTCTGTTGCTCCGTCTCTCTGTTGCTCAGTCGCTCTGTTGCTCCGTCGCTCTGTTGCTCCGTCGCCCAGTTGCTCCGTCGCCCTTTTGCTCCGTCGCCCTGTTGCTCCGTCGCCCTGTTACTCCGTCTCCCTGTTGCTCCGAATCACTGTTGCTCCCTCTCTCTGTTGCTCCGTCGCCCTGTTGCTCCGTCGCCCTGTTGCTCCGACGCCCTGTTGCTCCGTCGTCCTGTTACTCCGTCTCCCTGTTGCTCCGTCTCTCTGTTGCTCCGTCTCTCTGTTGCTCCGTCTCTCTGCTGCTCCGTCTCCCTAATGCTCCGACTCTCTGTTGCTCCGTCTCTCTGTTGCTCCGTCTCTCCGTTGCTCCGTCTCACTGTTGCTCCGTCTGTCTGTTGCTCCGTCTCTCTGTTTCTCCATCTCTCTGTTGCTCCGTCGTTCTGTTGCTCCGTCTCTCTGCTGCTCCGTCTCTCTGATCCTCCGTCTCTCTGTTTCTCCGTCTCTCTGTGGCTCCGTCGCTCTGTTGCTCCGTCGCTCTGTTGCTCCGTCGCTCTGTTGCTCCGTCTCTCTGTTGCTCCGTCGCTCTGTCGCTCTGTTGCTCCGTCCCTCTGTTGCTCCGTCTCTCTGTTGCTCCGTCGTTCTGTTGCTCCGTCTCTCTGTTGCTCCGTCTCTCTGTTGCTCCGTTGTCCTGTTACTCCGTCTCCCTGTTGCTCCGTCTCTCTGTTGCTCCGTCTCTCTGCTGCTCCGTCTCCCTAATGCTCCGACTCTCTGTTGCTCCGTCGCTCTGTGGCTCCGTCGCCCTGTTGCTCCGTCTCTCTGTTTGTCCGTCTCTCTGTGGCTCCGTTGCTCTGTTGCTCCGTCGCTCTGTTGCTCCGTCTCTCTGTTGCTCCGTCTCTCTCTTGCTCCGTCTCTCTGTGGCTCCGTCGCTCTGTTGCTCCGTCTCTCTGTTGCTCCTTCTCTCTGTTGCTCCGTCGCTCTGTTGCTCCGGCTCTCTGTTGCTCCGTCTCTCTGTTGCTCCGTCTCTCTGTTGCTCCGTCGCTCTGTGGCTCTGTCGCCCTGTTGCTCCGTCGCCCTGTTGCTCCGTCGCCCTGTTGCTCCGTCGCCCTGTTGCTCCGTCTCTCTGTTCCTCCGTCTCTCTGTTGCTCAGTCGCTCTGTTGCTCCGTCGCTCTGTTGCTCCGTCGCGCTGTTGCTCCGTCTCTCTGTTGCTCCGTCTCTCTGTTGCTCCGTCGCTCTGTGGCTTGTCTTTCTCTTGCTCCGTCTCTCTGTTGCTCCGTCTCACTGTTGCTCCATCGCTCTGTTGTTCCGTCGCCCTGTTGCTCCGTCGCCCTGTTGCTCCGTCTCCCTGTTGCTCCGTCGACCTGTTGTTCCGTCGCCCTGTTCCTCCGTCGCCCTGTTGCTCCGTCGCCCTGTTGCTCCGTCGCCCCGTTGCTCCGTCGCCCTGTTGCTCCGTCGCCCAGTTGCTCCGTCGCCCTTTTGCTCCCTCGCCCTGTTGCTCCGTCGCCCTGTTGCTCCGTCGCCCTGTTGCTCCGTCGCCCTGTTGCTCCGTCGCCCTGTTGCTCCGTCGTCCTGTTACACCGTCTCCCTGTTGCTCCGAATCACTGTTGCTCCCTCTCTCTGTTGCTCCGTCGCCCTGTTGCTCAGTCGCCCTGTTGCTCAGTCGCCCTGTTGCTCCGACGCCCTGTTGCTCCGTCGTCCTGTTACTCCGTCTCCCTGTTGCTCCGTCTCTCTGTTGCTCCGTCTCTCTGTTGCTCCGTCTCTCTGCTGCTCCGTCTCCCTAATGCTCCGACTCTCTGTTGCTCCGTCTCTCTGTTGCTCCGTCTCTCCGTTGCTCCGTCTCACTGTTGCTCCGTCTGTCTGTTGCTCCGTCTCTCTCTTTCTCCATCTCTCTGTTGCTCCGTCGTTCTGTTGCTCCGTCTCTCTGCTGCTCCGTCTCTCTGTTCCTCCGTCTCTCTGTTTCTCCGTCTCTCTGTGGCTCCTTCGCTCTGTTGCTCCGTCGCTCTGTTGCTCCGTCGCTCTGTTGCTCCGTCTCTCTGTTGCTTCGTCTCTCTGTTGCTCCGTCTCTCTGTTGCTCCGTCGTCCTGTTACTCCGTCTCTCTGTTGCTCCGTCTCTGTGTTGCTCCGTTGTCCTGTTACTCCGTCACCCTGTTGCTCCGTCTCTCTGTTGCTCCGTCTCTCTGCTGCTCCGTCTCCCTAATGCTCCGACTCTCTGTTGCTCCGTCGCTCTGTGGCTCCGTCGCCCTGTTGCTCCGTCGCTCTGTTGCTCCGTCTATCTGTTGCTCCGTCTCTCTGTTGCTCTGTCGCTCTGTTGCTCCGTCTCTCTGTTGCTCCGTCTCTCTGTTGCTCCGTCTCTCTGTTTCTCCGTCTCTCTGTTTGTCCGTCTCTCTGTGGCTCCGTAGCTCTGTTGCTCCGTCGCTCTGTTGCTCCGTCTCTCTGTTGCTCCGTCTCTCTGTTGCTCTGTCGCTCTGTTGCTCCGTCTCTCTGTTGCTCCGTCTCTCTGTTGCTCCGTCTCTCTGTTGCTCCGTCTCTCTGTTGCTCCGTCGCTCTGTTGCTCCGTCTCTCTGTTGCTCCGTCGATCTGTCGCTCTGTTGCTCCGTCCATCTGTTGCTCCGTCTCTCTGTTGCTCCGTCGTTCTGTTGCTCCGTCTCTCTGTTGCTCCGTCTCTCTGTTGCTCCGGTGTCCTGTTACTCCGTCTCCCTGTTGCTCCGTCTCTCTGTTGCTCCGTCTCTCTGCTGCTCCGTCTCCCTAATGCTCCGACTCTCTGTTGCTCCGTCGCTCTGTGGCTCCGTCGCCCTGTTGCTCCGTCTCTCTGTTTGTCCGTCTCTCTGTGGCTCCGTTGCTCTGTTGCTCCGTCGCTCTGTTGCTCCGTCTCTCTGTTGCTCCGTCTCTCTGTTGCTCCGTCTCTCTGTTGCTCCGTCGCTCTGTGGCTCTGTCGCCCTGTTGCTCCGTCGTCCTGTTGCTCCGTCGCCCTGTTGCTCCGTCGCCCTGTTGCTCCGTCTCTCTGTTCCTCCGTCTCTCTGTTGCTCAGTCGCTCTGTTGCTCCGTCGCTCTGTTGCTCCGTCGCGCTGTTGCTCCGTCTCTCTGTTGCTCCGTCTCTCTGTTGCTCCGTCGCTCTGTGGCTTGTCTTTCTCTTGCTCCGTCTCTCTGTTGCTCCGTCTCACTGTTGCTCCGTCGCTCTGTTGTTCCGTCGCCCTGTTGCTCCGTCGCCCTGTTGCTCCGTCTCCCTGTTGCTCCGTCGACCTGTTGTTCCGTTGCCCTGTTGCTCCGTCGCCCTGTTGCTCCGTCGCCCTGTTGCTCCGTCGCCCTGTTGCTCCGTCGCCCTGTTGCTCCGTCGCCCAGTTGCTCCGTCGCCCTTTTGCTCCCTCGCCCTGTTGCTCCGTCGCCCTGTTGCTCCGTCGCCCTGTTGCTCCGTCGCCCTGTTGCTCCGTCGTCCTGTTACACCGTCTCCCTGTTGCTCCGAATCACTGTTGCTCCCTCTCTCTGTTGCTCCGTCGCCCTGTTGCTCAGTCGCCCTGTTGCTCCGACGCCCTGTTGCTCCGTCGTCCTGTTACTCCGTCTCCCTGTTGCTCCGTCTCTCTGTTGCTCCGTCTCTCTGTTGCTCCGTCTCTCTGCTGCTCCGTCTCCCTAATGCTCCGACTCTCTGTTGCTCCGTCTCTCTGTTGCTCCGTCTCTCCGTTGCTCCGTCTCACTGTTGCTCCGTCTGTCTGTTGCTCCGTCTCTCTCTTTCTCCATCTCTCTGTTGCTCCGTCGTTCTGTTGCTCCGTCTCTCTGCTGCTCCGTCTCTCTGTTCCTCCGTCTCTCTGTTTCTCCGTCTCTCTGTGGCTCCTTCGCTCTGTTGCTCCGTCGCTCTGTTGCTCCGTCGCTCTGTTGCTCCGTCTCTCTGTTGCTTCGTCTCTCTGTTGCTCCGTCTCTCTGTTGCTCCGTCGTCCTGTTACTCCGTCTCTCTGTTGCTCCGTCTCTGTGTTGCGCCGTTGTCCTGTTACTCCGTCACCCTGTTGCTCCGTCTCTCTGTTGCTCCGTCTCTCTGCTGCTCCGTCTCCCTAATGCTCCGACTCTCTGTTGCTCCGTCGCTCTGTGGCTCCGTCGCCCTGTTGCTCCGTCGCTCTGTTGCTCCGTCTATCTGTTGCTCCGTCTCTCTGTTGCTCTGTCGCTCTGTTGCTCCGTCTCTCTGTTGCTCCGTCTCTCTGTTGCTCCGTCTCTCTGTTTCTCCGTCTCTCTGTTTGTCCGTCTCTCTGTGGCTCCGTAGCTCTGTTGCTCCGTCGCTCTGTTGCTCCGTCTCTCTGTTGCTCCGTCTCTCTGTTGCTCTGTCGCTCTGTTGCTCCGTCTCTCTGTTGCTCCGTCTCTCTGTTGCTCCGTCGCTCTGTTGCTCCGTCTCTCTGTTGCTCCGTCGATCTGTCGCTCTGTTGCTCCGTCCCTCTGTTGCTCCGTCTCTCTGTTGCTCCGTCGTTCTGTTGCTCCGTCTCTCTGTTGCTCCGTCTCTCTGTTGCTCCGTTGTCCTGTTACTCCGTCTCCCTGTTGCTCCGTCTCTCTGTTGCTCCGTCTCTCTGCTGCTCCGTCTCCCTAATGCTCCGACTCTCTGTTGCTCCGTCGCTCTGTGGCTCCGTCGCCCTGTTGCTCCGTCTCTCTGTTTGTCCGTCTCTCTGTGGCTCCGTTGCTCTGTTGCTCCGTCGCTCTGTTGCTCCGTCTCTCTGTTGCTCCGTCTCTCTGTTGCTCCGTCTCTCTGTGGCTCTGTTGCTCCGTCTCTCTGTTGCTCCTTCTCTCTGTTGCTCCGTCGCTCTGTTGCTCCGGCTCTCTGTTGCTCCGTCTCTCTGTTGCTCCGTCTCTCTGTTGCTCCGTCGCTCTGTGGCCCCGTCTCTCTGTTGCTCCGTCTCTCTGTTGCTCCGTCTCTCTGTTGCTCCGTCTCTCTGTTGCTCCGTCTCTCTGTTGCTCCGTCGCCCTGTTGCTCCGTCTCTCTGTTGCTCCGTCTCTCTGTTGCTCCGTCTCTCTGTTGCTCCGTCGCCCTGTTGCTCCGTCTCTCTGTTGCTCCGTCGCTCTGTGGCTCCGTCGCTCTGTTGCTCCGTCTCTCTCTTGCTCCGTCGCTCTGTTGCTCCGTCTCTCTGTTGCTCCGTCGCCCTGTTGCTCCGTCTCTCTGTTGCTCCGTCTCTCTGTGGCTCCGTCGCTCTGTTTCTCCGTCTCTCTGTTGCTCCGTCTCTCTGTTGCTCCGTCTCTCTGTTGCTCCGTCGCTCTGTGGCTCCGTCGCTCTGTTGCTCCGTCTCTCTGTTGCTCCGTCGCTCTGTTGCTCCGTCTCTCTGTTGCTCCGTCGCCCTGTTGCTCCGTCTCTCTGCTGCTCCGTCGCTCTGTGGCTCCGTCGTTCTGTTATTCCGTCGCTCTGTGGCTCCATCTCTCTGTTGCTCCGTCTCTCTGTTGCTCCGTCGCCCTGTTGCTCCGTCTCTCTGTTGCTCCGTCGCCCTGTTGCTCCGTCTCTCTGTTGCTCCGTCTCTCTGTGGCTCCGTCGCTCCGTCTCTCTGTTGCTCCGTCTCTCTGTTGCTCCTTCTCTCTGTTGCTCCGTCGCTCTGTTGCTCCGTCTCTCTGTTGCTCCATCGCTCTGTGGCTCTGTCGCCCTGTTGCTCCGTCGCCCTGTTGCTCCGTCGCCCTGTTGCTCCGTCGCCCTGTTGCTCCGTCTCTCTGTTGCTCCGTCTCTCTGTTGCTCAGTCGCTCTGTTGCTCCGTCGCTCTGTTGCTCCGTCGCGCTGTTGCTCCGTCTCTCTGTTGCTCCGTCTCTCTGTTGCTCCGTCGCTCTGTGGCTTGTCTTTCTGTTGCGAAGTCTCTCTGTTGCTCCGTCTCACTGTTGCTCCGTCGCTCTGTTGTTCCGTCGCCCTGTTGCTCCGTCGTCCTGTTGCTCCGTCTCCCTGTTGCTCCGTCGACCTGTTGTTCCGTCGCCCTGTTGCTCCGTCGCCCTGTTGCTCCGTCGCCCTGTTGCTCCGTCGCTCTGTTGCTCCGTTGCTCCGTCTCTCTGTTGCTCCGTCGCACTGTTGCTCCGTCTCTCTGTTGCTCCGTCTCTCTGTTGCTCCGTCGTCCTGTTACTCCGTCTCTCTGTTGTTCCGTCGTCCTGTTGTTCCGTCGTTCTGTGGCACCGTCGCTCTGTGGCTCCATCGCTCTGTTGCTCCGTCTCTCTGTTGCTCCGTCTCTCTGTTGCTCCGTCGCTCTGTTGCTCCATCTCTCTGTTGCTCCGTCGCACTGTTGCTCCGTCGCCCTGTTGGTCCGTCGCCCTGTAGCTCCGTCGCCCTGTTGCTCCGTCTCTCTGTTGCTCCGTCGCTCTGTTGCTCCGTCTCTCTGTTGCTCCATCGCTCTGTTGTTCCGTCTCTCTGTTGCTCCGTCGCTCTGTTGCTCCGTCGCTCTGTTGCTCCGTTGCACTGTTGCTGCGTCGCCCTGTTGCTCCGTCGCCCTGTTGCTCCGTCGCCCTGTTGCTCCGTCGCCCTGTTGCTCCGTCGCCCTGTTGCTCCGTCGCTCTGTTGCTCCGACTCTCTGTTGCTCCGTCTCTCTGTTGCTCCGTGAACCTGTTGCTCAGTCGCCCTGTTGCTCTGTCGCCCTGTTGCTCCGTCTCCCTGTTGTTCCGCCGCCCTGTTGCTCCGTCGTCCTGTTGTTCCGTCGCTCTGTGGCTCCGTCGCTCTGTGGCTCCGTCTCTCCGTTTCTGCGTCTCTCTGTTGCTCCGTCTCTCTGTTGCTCCGTCGTCCTGTTACTCCGTCTCTCTGTTGTTCCGTCGTCCTGTTGTTCCGTCGTTCTGTGGCACCGTCGCTCTGTGGCTCCATCGCTCTGTTGCTCCGTCTCTCTGTTGCTCCGTCTCTCTGTTGCTCCGTCGCTCTGTTGCTCCATCTCTCTGTTGCTCCGTCGCACTGTTGCTCCGTCGCCCTGTTGGTCCGTCGCCCTGTTGCTCCGTCGCCCTGTTGCTCCGTCTCTCTGTTGCTCCGTCGCTCTGTTGCTCCGTCTCTCTGTTGCTCCATCGCTCTGTTGTTCCGTCTCTCTGTTGCTCCGTCGCTCTGTTGCTCCGTCGCTCTGTTGCTCCGTTGCACTGTTGCTGCGTCGCCCTGTTGCTCCGTCGCCCTGTTGCTCCGTCGCCCTGTTGCTCCGTCGCCCTGTTGCTCCGTCGCCCTGTTGCTCCGTCGCTCTGTTGCTCCGACTCTCTGTTGCTCCGTCTCTCTGTTGCTCCGTGAACCTGTTGCTCAGTCGCCCTGTTGCTCCGTCGCCCTGTTGCTCCGTCTCCCTGTTGTTCCGTCGCCCTGTTGCTCCGTCGTCCTGTTGTTCCGTCGCTCTGTGGCTCCGTCGCTCTGTGGCTCCGTCTCTCCGTTTCTGCGTCTCTCTGTTGCTCCGTCTCTCTGTTGCTCCGTCGCTCTGTTGCTCCGACTCTCTGTTACTCCGTCTCTCCGTTGCTCCGTCTCACTGTTGCTCCGTCTGTCTGTTGCTCCGTCTCTCTGTTTCTCCATCTCTCTGTTGCTCCGTCGTTCTGTTGCTCCGTCTCTCTGCTGCTCCGTCTCTCTGTTCCTCCGTCTCTCTGTTTCTCCGTCTCTCTGTGGCTCCGTCGCTCTGTTGCTCCGTCGCTCTGTTGCTCCGTCTCTCTGTTGCTCCGTCGCTCTGTCGCTCTGTTGCTCCGTCCCTCTGTTGCTCCGTCTCTCTGTTGCTCCGTCTCTCTGTTGCTCCGTCTCTCTGTTGCTCCGTCTCTCTGTCTCTCCGTCTCTCTGTTGCTCCGTCCCTCTGTTGCTCCGTCTCTCTGTTCTTCCGTCGCTCTGTGGCTTGTCGCTCTGTTTCTCCGTCTCTCTGTTGCTCCGTTGCCCTATTGCTCCGTCTCTCTGTTGCTCCGTCGCCCTGTTGCTCCATCTCTGTTGCTCCGTCTCTCTGTTGCTCCGTCGCTCTGTTGCTCCGTCTCTCTGTTGCTCCGTCGCTCTGTTGCTCCGTCTCTCTGTTGCTCCGTCTCTCTGTTGCTCCGTCGCTCTGTTGCTCCGTCGCTCTGTTGCTCCGTCACACTGTTGCTCCGTCGCCCTGTTGCTCCGTCGCCCTGTTGCTCCGTCGCCCTGTTGCTCCGTCGCCCTGTTGTTCCGTCGCCCTGTTGCTCCGTCGCCCTGTTGTTCCGTCGCCCTGTTGCTCCGTCTCCCTGTTGTTCCGTCGCCCTGTTGCTCCGTCGCCCTGTTGCTCCGTCTCTCTGTAGCTCCGTCGCTCTGTGGCTCCGTCGCTCTGTTTCTCCGTCTCTCTGTTCCTCCGTCTCTCTGTTGCTCCGTCGCCCTGTTGCTCCGTCTCTCGTCTCTCTGTTGCTCCGTCGCTCTGTGGCTCCGTCGCTCTGTTGCTCCGTCTCTCTGTTGCTCCGTCTCTCTGCTGCTCCGTCGCCCTGTTGCCCCGTCTCTCTGTTGCTCCGTCGCTCTGTGGCTCCATCTCTCTGTTGCTCCGTCGCTCTGTTGCTCCGTCGCTCTGTTGCTCCGTCGCTCTGTTGCTCCGTCTCTCTGTGGCTCCGTCGCTCTGTTGCTCCGTCGCTCTGTTGCTCCGTCTCTCTGTTGCTCCATCGCACTGTTACTCCGTCGCTCTGTTGCTCCGTCTCTCTGTTGCTCCGTCGTCCTATTACTCCGTCTCCCTGTTGCTCCGTCGCTCTGTGGCTCCATCGCTCTGTTGCTCCTTCTCTCTGTTGCTCCGTCTCTCTGTTGCTCCATCGCTCTGTTGCTCCATCTCTCTGTTGCTCCGTCGCACTGTTGCTCCGTCGCCCTGTTGCTCCGTCGCCCTGTTGCTCCGTCGCCCTGTTGCTCCGTCTCTCTGTTGCTCCGTCGCTCTGTTGCTCCGTCTCTCTGTTGCTCCATCGCTCTGTTGTTCCGTCTCTCTGTTGCTCCGTCGTTCTGTTGCTCCATCGCCCTGTTCCTCCGTCTCTCTGTTACTCCGTCTCCCTGTTGCTGCGTCGCCCTGTTGCTCCGTCGCCCTGTTGCTCCCTCGCCCTGTTGCTCCGTCGCCCTGTTGCTCCGTCGCCCTGTTGCTCCGTCGCCCTGTTGCTACGTCGCCCTGTTGCTCCGTCGCTCTGTTGCTCCGTCTCTCTGTTGCTCCGTGACCCTGTTGCTCAGTCGCCCTGTTGCTCCGTCGCCCTGTTGCTCCGTCGCCCTGTTGCTCCGACTCTCTGTTGCTCCGTCGCCCTGTTGCTCCGTCGCCCTGTTGATCCGTCGCCCTGTTGCTCCGTCGCCCTGTTGCTCCGTCGCCCTGTTGTTCCGTTGCCCTGTTGCTCCGTCTCCCTGTTGTTCCGTCGCCCTGTTGCTCCGTCGCTCTGTGGCTCCGTCTCTCTGTGGCTCCGTCGCTCTGTTTCTCCGTCTCTCTGTTGCTCCGTCTCTCTGTTGCTCCGTCTCTCTGTTGCTCCGTCGCCCTGTTGCTCTGTCTCTCTGTTGCTCCGTCTCTCTGTTGCTCCGTCTCTCTGTTGCTCCGTCGCCCTGTTGCTCCGTCTCTCTGTTGCTCCGTCGCTCTGTGGCTCCGTCGCTCTGTTGCTCCGTCCCTCTCTTGCTCCGTCGCTCTGTTGCTCCGTCTCTCTGTTGCTCCGTCGCCCTGTTGCTCCGTCTCTCTGTTGCTCCGTCTCTCTGTGGCTCCGTCGCTCTGTTTCTCCGTCTCTCTGTTGCTCCGTCTCTCTGTTGCTCCGTCTCTCTGTTGCTCCGTCGCTCTGTGGCTCCGTCGCTCTGTTGCTCCGTCTCTCTGTTGCTCCGTCGCTCTGTTGCTCCGTCTCTCTGTTGCTCCGTCGCCCTGTTGCTCCGTCTCTCTGCTGCTCCGTCGCTCTGTGGCTCCGTCGTTCTGTTATTCCGTCGCTCTGTGGCTCCATCTCTCTGTTGCTCCGTCGCTCTGTTGCTCCGTCTCTCTGTTGCTCCGTCGCCCTGTTGCTCCGTCTCTCTGTTGCTCCGTCTCTCTGTTTCTCCGTCTCTCTGTGGCTCCGTCGCTCTGTTGCTCCGTTGCTCCGTCTCTCTGTTCCTCCGTCGCACTGTTGCTCCGTCGCTCTGTTGCTCCGTCTCTCTGTTGCTCCGTCGTCCTTTTACTCCGTCTCTCTGTTGTTCCGTCGCTCTGTTGCTCCGTCGCTCTGTTGCTCCGTCGCCCTGTTGCTCCGTCGCCCTGTTGCTCCGTTGTCCTGTTGTTCCGTCGCACTGTTGCTCCGTCGCCCTGTTGCTCCGTCGCCCTGTTGCTCCGTCGCCCTGTTGCTCCGTCTCTCTGTTGCTCCGTCGCTCTGTTGCTCCGTCTCTCTGTTGCTCCATCGCTCTGTTGTTCCGTCTCTCTGTTGCTCCGTCGCTCTGTTGCTCCGTCGCTCTGTTGCTCCGTCGCCCTGTTGCTCCGTCGCCCTGTTGCTCCGTCGCCCTGTTGCTCCGTCGCCCTGTTGCTCCGTCGCGCTGTTGCTCCGTCGCCCTGTTGCTCCGTCGCCCTGTTGCTACGTCGCCTTGTTGCTCCGTCGCTCTGTTTCTCCATCTCTCTGTTGCTCCGTCGTTCTGTTGCTCCGTCTCTCTGCTGCTCCGTCTCTCTGTTCCTCCGTCTCTCTGTTTCTCCGTCTCTCTGTGGCTCCGTCGCTCTGTGGCTCCGTCGCTCTGTTGCTCCGTCGCTCTGTTGCTCCGTCGCTCTGTTGCTCCGTCTCTCTGTTGCTCCGTCGCTCTGTCGCTCTGTTGCTCCGTCCCTCTGTTGCTCCGTCTCTCTGTTGCTCCGTCGCCCTGTTACTCCGTCTCTCTGTTGCTCCGTCTCTCTGTTGCTCCGTTGTCCTGTTACTCCGTCTCCCTGTTGCTCCGTCTCTCTGTTGCTCCGTCTCTCTGTTGCTCCGTCTCTCTGCTGCTCCGTCTCCCTAATGCTCCGACTCTCTGTTGCTCCGTCGCTCTGTTGCTCCGTCTCTCTGTTGCTACGTCGCTCTATTGCTCCGTCTCTCTGTTGCTCCGTCTCTCTGTTGCTCCATCGCTCTGTGGCTCCGTCCCTCTGTTGCTCCGTCTCTCTGTTGCTCCGTCTCTCTGTTGCTCTGTCTCTCTGTTTGTCCGTCTCTCTGTGGCTCCGTCGCTCTGTTGCTCCGTCGCTCTGTTGCTCCGTCTCTCTGTTGCTCCGTCTCTCTGTTGCTCCGTCTCTCTGTTGCTCTGTCGCTCTGTTGCTCCGTCTCTCTGTTGCTCCGTCTCTCTGTTGCTCCGTCTCTCTGTTGCTCCGTCTCTCTGTCTCTCCGTCTCTCTGTTGCTCCGTCTCTCTGTTGCTCCGTCTCCCTGTTCTTCCGTCGCTCTGTTGCTCCGTCTCTCTGTTGCTCCGTCGCCCTGTTGCTCCGTCTCTCTGTTGCTCCGTCGCCCTGTTGCTCCTTCTCTGTTGCTCCGTCTCTCTGTTGCTCCGTCGCTCTGTTGCTCCGTCTCTCTGTTGCTCCATCGCTCTGTTCCTCCGTCTCTCTGTTGCTCCGTCTCTCTGTTGCTCCGTCGCTCTGTTGCTCCGTCGCACTGTTGCTCCGTCGCCCTGTTGCTCCGTCGCCCTGTTGCTCCGTCGCCCTGTTGCTCCGTCGCCCTGTTGTTCCGTCGCCCTGTTGCTCCGTCTCCCTGCTGTTCCGTCGCCCTGTTGCTCCGTCGCTCTGTGGCTCCGTCTCTCTGTGGCTCCGTCCGTCTGTTTCTCCGTCTCTCTGTTGCTCCGTCTCTCTTTTGCTCCATCTCTCTGTTGCTCCGTCGCCCTGTTGCTCCGTCTCTCTGTTGCTCCGTCTCTCTGTTGCTCCGTCTCTCTGTTGCTCCGTCGCACTGTTGCTCCGTCTCTCTGTTGCTCCGTCGCTCTGTGGCTCCGTCGCTCTGTTGCTCCGTCTCTCTGTTGCTCCGTCGCTCTGTTGCTCCGTCTCTCTGTTGCTCCGTCGCCCTGTTGCTCCGTCTCTCTGTTGCTCCGTCTCTCTGTTGCTCCGTCGCTCTGTTTCTCCGTCTCTCTGTTGCTCCGTCTCTCTGTTGCTCCGTCTCTCTGTTGCTCCATCGCCCTGTTGCTCCGTCTCTCTGTTGCTCCGTCGCTCTGTGGCTCCGTCGCTCTGTTGCTCCGTCTCTCTGTTGCTCCGTCTCTCTGTTGCTCCGTCGCTCTGTTGCTCCGTCTCTCTGTTGCTCCGTCGCCCTGTTGCTCCGTCTCTCTGTTGCTCCGTCGCTCTGTTGCTCCGTCTCTCTGTTGCTCCGTCGCTCTGTTGCTCCGTCTCTCTGTTGCTCCGTCTCTCTGTTTCTCCGTCTCTCTGTGGCTCCGTCGCTCTGTTGCTCCGTTGCTCCGTCTCTCTGTTGCTCCGTCGCGCTGTTGCTCCGTCGCTCTGTTGCTCCGTCTCTCTGTTGCTCCGTCGTCCTGTTACTCCGTCTCTCTGTTGTTCCGTCTCTCTGTTGCTCCGTCGTCCTGTTCCTCCGTCTCCCTGTTGCTCCGTCTCTCTGTTGCTCCATCGCTTTGTGGCTCCGTCGCTCTGTTGCTCCGTCTCTCTGTTGCTCCGTCTCTCTGTTGCTCCGTCGCTCTGTTGCTCCGTCTCTCTGTTGCTCCGTCGCCCTGTTGCTCCGTCTCTCTGTTGCTCCGTCGCTCTGTTGCTCCGTCTCTCTGTTGCTCCGTCGCTCTGTTGCTCCGTCTCTCTGTTGCTCCGTCGCCCTGTTGCTCCGTCTCTCTGTTGCTCCGTCTCTCTGTTTCTCCGTCTCTCTGTGGCTCCGTCGCTCTCTTGCTCCGTTGCTCCGTCTCTCTGTTGCTCCGTCGCGCTGTTGCTCCGTCGCTCTGTTGCTCCGTCTCTCTGTTGCTCCGTCGTCCTGTTACTCCGTCTCTCTGTTGTTCCGTCTCTCTGTTGCTCCGTCGTCCTGTTACTCCGTCTCCCTGTTGCTCCGTCGCTCTGTTGCTCCGTCGCTCTGTTGCTCCGTCGCCCTGTTGCTCCGTCGCCCTGTTGCTCCGTCGTCCTGTTGTTCCGTCGTTCTGTGGCACCGTCGCTCTGTTGCTCCGTCTCTCTGTTGCTCCGTCGCTCTGTTGCTCCGTCTCTCTGTTGCTCCGTCGCCCTGTTGCTCCGTCTCTCTGTTGCTCCGTCGCTCTGTTGCTCCGTCTCTCTGTTGCTCCATCGCTCTGTTCCTCCGTCTCTCTGTTGCTCCGTCTCTCTGTTGCTCCGTCGCTCTGTTGCTCCGTCGCACTGTTGCTCCGTCGCCCTGTTGCTCCGTCGCCCTGTTGCTCCGTCGCCCTGTTGCTCCGTCGCCCTGTTGTTCCGTCGCCCTGTTGCTCCGTCGCCCTTTTGTTCCGTCGCCCTGTTGCTCCGTCTCCCTGCTGTTCCGTCGCCCTGTTGCTCCGTCGCTCTGTGGCTCCGTCTCTCTGTGGCTCCGTCCGTCTGTTTCTCCGTCTCTCTGTTGCTCCGTCTCTCTTTTGCTCCATCTCTCTGTTGCTCCGTCGCCCTGTTGCTCCGTCTCTCTGTTGCTCCGTCTCTCTGTTCCTCCGTCTCTCTGTTGCTCCGTCGCACTGTTGCTCCGTCTCTCTGTTGCTCCGTCGCTCTGTGGCTCCGTCGCTCTGTTGCTCCGTCTCTCTGTTGCTCCGTCGCTCTGTTGCTCCGTCTCTCTGTTGCTCCGTCGCCCTGTTGCTCCGTCTCTCTGTTGCTCCGTCTCTCTGTTGCTCCGTCGCTCTGTTTCTCCGTCTCTCTGTTGCTCCGTCTCTCTGTTGCTCCGTCTCTCTGTTGCTCCATCGCCCTGTTGCTCCGTCTCTCTGTTGCTCCGTCGCTCTGTGGCTCCGTCGCTCTGTTGCTCCGTCTCTCTGTTGCTCCGTCTCTCTTTTGCTCCGTCGCTCTGTTGCTCCGTCTCTCTGTTGCTCCGTCGCCCTGTTGCTCCGTCTCTCTGTTGCTCCGTCGCTCTGTTGCTCCGTCTCTCTGTTGCTCCGTCGCTCTGTTGCTCCGTCTCTCTGTTGCTCCGTCGCCCTGTTGCTCCGTCTCTCTGTTGCTCCGTCTCTCTGTTTCTCCGTCTCTCTGTGGCTCCGTCGCTCTGTTGCTCCGTTGCTCCGTCTCTCTGTTGCTCCGTCGCGCTGTTGCTCCGTCGCTCTGTTGCTCCGTCTCTCTGTTGCTCCGTCGTCCTGTTACTCCGTCTCTCTGTTGTTCCGTCTCTCTGTTGCTCCGTCGTCCTGTTCCTCCGTCTCCCTGTTGCTCCGTCTCTCTGTTGCTCCGTCGCTTTGTGGCTCCGTCGCTCTGTTGCTCCGTCTCTCTGTTGCTCCGTCTCTCTGTTGCTCCGTCGCTCTGTTGCTCCGTCTCTCTGTTGCTCCGTCGCCCTGTTGCTCCGTCTCTCTGTTGCTCCGTCGCTCTGTTGCTCCGTCTCTCTGTTGCTCCGTCGCTCTGTTGCTCCGTCTCTCTGTTGCTCCGTCGCCCTGTTGCTCCGTCTCTCTGTTGCTCCGTCTCTCTGTTTCTCCGTCTCTCTGTGGCTCCGTCGCTCTCTTGCTCCGTTGCTCCGTCTCTCTGTTGCTCCGTCGCGCTGTTGCTCCGTCGCTCTGTTGCTCCGTCTCTCTGTTGCTCCGTCGTCCTGTTACTCCGTCTCTCTGTTGTTCCGTCTCTCTGTTGCTCCGTCGTCCTGTTACTCCGTCTCCCTGTTGCTCCGTCGCTCTGTTGCTCCGTCGCTCTGTTGCTCCGTCGCCCTGTTGCTCCGTCGCCCTGTTGCTCCGTCGTCCTGTTGTTCCGTCGTTCTGTGGCACCGTCGCTCTGTGGCTCCATCGCTCTGTTGCTCCGTCTCTCTGTTGCTCCGTCTCTCTGTTGCTCCGTCGCTCTGTTGCTCCATCTCTCTGTTGCTCCGTCGCACTGTTGCTCCGTCGCCCTGTTGCTCCGTCGCCCTGTTGCTCCGTCGCCCTGTTGCTCCGTCTCTCTGTTGCTCCGTCGCTCTGTTGCTCCGTCTCTCTGTTGCTCCATCGCTCTGTTGTTCCGTCTCTCTGTGGCTCCGTCGCTCTGTTGCTCCGTCGCTCTGTTGCTCCGTCTCTCTGTGGCTCCGTCGCTCTGTTGCTCCGTCTCTCTGTTGCTCCGTCTCTCTGTGGCTCCGTCGCTCTGTTTCTCCTTCTCTATGTTGCTCCGTCTCTCTGTTGCTCCGTCTCTCTGTTGCTCCGTGACCCTGTTGCTCAGTCGCCCTGTTGCTCCGTCGCCCTGTTGCTCCGTCGCTCTGTTGCTCCGTCTCTCTGTTGCTCCGTCTCTCTGTGGCTCCGTCGCTCTGTTTCTCCGTCTCTCTGTTGCTCCGTCTCTCTGTTGCTCCGTCTCTCTGTTGCTCCGTCTCTCTGTTGCTCCGTCTCTCTGTTGCTCCGTCTCTCTGTTGCTCCGTCGCTCTGTGGCTCCGTCGCTCTGTTGCTCCGTCTCTCTGTTGCTCCGTCGCTCTGTTGCTCCGTCTCTCTGTTGCTCCGTCGCCCTGTTGCTCCGTCTCTCTGTTGCTCCGTCGCTCTGTGGCTCCGTCGTTCTGTTATTCCGTCGCTCTGTGGCTCCATCTCTCTGTTGCTTCGTCGCTCTGTTGCTCCGTCTCTCTGTTGCTCCGTCGCTCTGTTGCTCCGTCTCTCTGTTGCTCCGTCGCCCTGTTGCTCCGTCTCTCTGTTGCTCCGTCTCTCTGTTTCTCCGTCTCTCTGTGGCTCCGTCGCTCTGTTGCTCCGTTGCTCCGTCTCTCTGTTGCTCCGTCGCACTGTTGCTCCGTCGCTCTGTTGCTCCATCTCTCTGTTGCTCCGTCGTCCTATTACTCCGTCTCTCTGTTGTTCCGTCTCTCTGTTGCTCCGTCGTCCTGTTACTCCGTCTCCCTGTTGCTCCGTCGCTCTGTTGCTCCGTCGCTCTGTTGCTCCGTCGTTCTGTTGCTCCGTCTCTCTGCTGCTCCGTCTCTCTGTTCCTCCGTCTCTCTGTTTCTCCGTCTCTCTGTGGCACCGTCGCTCTGTTGCTCCGTCGCTCTGTTGCTCCGTCTCTCTGTTGCTCCGTCGCTCTGTTGCTCCGTCCCTCTGTTGCTCCGTCTCTCTGTTGCTCCGTCGTCCTGTTACTCCGTCTCTCTGTTGCTCCGTCACTCTGTTGCTCCGTTGTCCTGTTACTCCGTCTCCCTGTTGCTCCGTCTCTCTGTTGCTCCGTCTCTCTGTTGCTCCGTCTCTCTGCTGCTCCGTCTCCCTAATGCTCCGACTCTCTGTGGCTCCGTCGCTCTGTTGCTCCGTCGCTCTGTTGCTCCGTCTATCTGTTGCTCCGTCGCTCTGTTGCTCCGTCTATCTGTTGCTCCGTCTCTCTGTTGCTCCGTCTCTCTGTTGCTCCGTCGTCCTGTTACTCCGTCTCCCTGTTGCTCCGTCGCTCTGTTG
This sequence comes from Prionace glauca, assembly GCA_037974335.1. Lineage (NCBI taxonomy): Eukaryota > Metazoa > Chordata > Chondrichthyes > Carcharhiniformes > Carcharhinidae > Prionace > Prionace glauca. Next base: position 94,613,527 of record CM075729.1, on the reverse strand, counting down.
CTCCGTCGCTCTGTTGCTCCGTCGCTCTGTTGCTCCGTCGTTCTGTTGCTCCGTCTCTCTGCTGCTCCGTCTCTCTGTTCCTCCGTCTCTCTGTTTCTCCGTCTCTCTGTGGCACCGTCGCTCTGTTGCTCCGTCGCTCTGTTGCTCCGTCTCTCTGTTGCTCCGTCGCTCTGTTGCTCCGTCCCTCTGTTGCTCCGTCTCTCTGTTGCTCCGTCGTCCTGTTACTCCGTCTCTCTGTTGCTCCGTCTCTCTGTTGCTCCGTTGTCCTGTTACTCCGTCTCCCTGTTGCTCCGTCTCTCTGTTGCTCCGTCTCTCTGTTGCTCCGTCTCTCTGCTGCTCCGTCTCCCTAATGCTCCGACTCTCTGTGGCTCCGTCGCTCTGTTGCTCCGTCGCTCTGTTGCTCCGTCTATCTGTTGCTCCGTCTCTCTGTTGCTCCGTCTCTCTGTTGCTCTGTCGCTCTGGTGCTCCGTCTCTCTGTTGCTCCGTCTCTCTGTTGCTCCGTCTCTCTGTCTCTCCGTCTCTCTGTTGCTCCGTCTCTCTGTTGCTCCGTCGTTCTGTTTCTCCGTCTCTCTGTTGCTCCGTCTCTCTGTTTCTCCGTCACTCTGTTGCTCCGTCTCTCTGTTGCTCCGTCGCTCTGTTTCTCCGTCTCTCTGTTGCTCCGTTGCCCTATTGCTCCGTCTCTCTGTTGCTCCGTCGCCCTGTTGCTCCATCTCTGTTGCTCCGTCTCTCTGTTGCTCCGTCGCTCTGTTGCTCCGTCTCTCTGTTGCTCCATCGCTCTGTTGCTCCGTCTCTCTGTTGCTCCGTCTCTCTGTTGCTCCGTCGCTCTGTTGCTCCGTCGCTCTGTTGCTCCGTCGCACTGTTGTTCCGTCGCCCTGTTGCTCCGTCGCCCTGTTGCTCCGTCGCCCTGTTGCTCCGTCGCCCTGTTGTTCCGTCGCCCTGTTGCTCCGTCGCCCTGTTGTTCCGTCGCCCTGTTGCTCCGTCTCCCTGTTGTTCCGTCGCCCTGTTGCTCCGTCGCTCTGTAGCTCCGTCTCTCTGTGGCTCCGTCGCTCTGTTTCTCCGTCTCTCTGTTGCTCCGTCTCTCTGTTGCTCCGTCGCCCTGTTGCTCCGTCTCTCGTCTCTCTGTTGCTCCGTCGCTCTGTGGCTCCGTCGCTCTGTTGCTCCGTCTCTCTGTTGCTCTGTCTCTCTGTTGCTCCGTCGCCCTGTTGCTCCGTCTCTCTGTTGCTCCGTCGCTCTGTGGCTCCGTCGTTCTGTTATTCCGTCGCTCTGTGGCTCCGTCGCTCTGTTGCTCCGTCGCTCTGTTGCTCCGTCTCTCTGTTGCTCCGTCGCTCTGTTGCTCCGTCTCTCTGTTGCTCCGTCGCTCTGTTGCTCCGTCTCTCTGTTGCTCCGTCGCCCTGTTGCTCCGTCTCTCTGTTGCTCCGTCTCTCTGTTGCTCCGTCGCTCTGTTGCTCCGTCTCTCTGTGGCTCCGTCGCTCTGTTGCTCCGTCGCTCTGTTGCTCCGTCTCTCTGTTGCTCCGTCGCACTGTTGCTCCGTCGCTCTGTTGCTCCGTCTCTCTGTTGCTACGTCGTCCTGTTACTCCGTCTCCCTGTTGCTCCGTCGCTCTTTTGCTCCGTCGCTCTGTTGCTCCGTCGCCCTGTTGCTCCGTCGCCCTGTTGCTCCGTCGTCCTGTTGTTCCGTCGTTCTCTGGCACCGTCGCTCTGTGGCTCCATCGCTCTGTTGCTCCGTCTCTCTGTTGCTCCGTCTCTCTGTTCCTCCATCGCTCTGTTGCTCCATCTCTCTGTTGCTCCGTCGCACTGTTGCTCCGTCGCCCTGTTGCTCCGTCGCCCTGTTGCTCCGTCTCTCTGTTGTTCCGTCTCTCTGTTGCTCCGTCGCTCTGTTGCTCCGTCGCTCTGTTGCTCCGTTGCACTGTTGCTCCGTTGCACTGTTGCTGCGTCGCCCTGTTGCTCCGTCGCCCTGTTGCTCCGTCGTCTTGTTGCTCCGTCGCCCTGTTGCTCCGTCGCCCTGTTGCTACGTCGCCCTGTTGCTCCGTCGCTCTGTTGCTCCGTCTCTCTGTTGCTCCGTCTCTCTGTTGCTCCGTGACCCTGTTGCTCAGTCGCCCTGTTGCTCCGTCGCCCTGTTGCTCCGTCTCCCTGTTGTTCCGTCGCCCTGTTGCTCCGTCGTCCTGTTGTTCCGTCGCTCTGTGGCTCCGTCGCTCTGTGGCTCCGTCTCTCCGTTTCTGCGTCTCTCTGTTGCTCCGTCTCTCTGTTGCTCCGTCGCTCTGTTGCTCCGACTCTCTGTTGCTCCGTCGTCCTTTTACTCCGTCTCTCTGTTGTTCCGTCTCTCTGTTGCTCCGTCGTCCTGTTACTCCGTCTCCCTGTTGCTCCGTCGCTCTGTTGCTCCGTCGCTCTGTTGCTCCGTCGCCCTCTTGCTCCGTCGCCCTGTTGCTCCGTCGTCCTGTTGTTCCGTCGTTCTGTGGCACCGTCGCTCTGTGGCTCCATCGCTCTGTTGCTCCGTCTCTCTGTTGCTCCGTCTCTCTGTTGCTCCGTCGCTCTGTTGCTCCATCTCTCTGTTGCTCCGTCGCACTGTTGCTCTGTCGCCCTGTTGCTCCGTCGCCCTGTTGCTCCGTCGCCCTGTTGCTCCGTCTCTCTGTTGCTCCGTCGCTCTGTTGCTCCGTCTCTCTGTTGCTCCATCGCTCTGTTGTTCCGTCTCTCTGTTGCTCCGTCGCTCTGATGCTCCGTCGCTCTGTTGCTCCGTCGCCCTGTTGCTCCGTCGCCCTGTTGCTCCGTCGCCCTGTTGCTCCGTCGCCCTGTTGCTCCGTCTCTCTGTTGCTCCGTCTCTCTGTTGCTCCGTCTCTCTGTTGCTCCGTCGCCCTGTTGCTCCGTCTCTCTGTTGCTCCGTCGCTCTGTGGCTCCGTCGCTCTGTTGCTCCGTCTCTCTCTTGCTCCGTCGCTCTGTTGCTCCGTCTCTCTGTTGCTCCGTCGCCCTGTTGCTCCGTCTCTCTGTGGCTCCGTCGCTCTGTTTCTCCGTCTCTCTGTTGCTCCGTCTCTCTGTTGCTCCGTCGCTCTGTGGCTCCGTCGCTCTGTTGCTCCGTCTCTCTGTTGCTCCGTCGCTCTGTTGCTCCGTCTCTCTGTTGCTCCGTCTCTCTGTTGCTCCGTCGCTCTGTTGCTCCATCTCTCTGTTGCTCCGTCGCACTGTTGCTCTGTCGCCCTGTTGCTCCGTCGCCCTGTTGCTCCGTCGCCCTGTTGCTCCGTCTCACTGTTGCTCCGTCGCTCTGATGCTCCGTCGCTCTGTTGCTCCGTCGCCCTGTTGCTCCGTCGCCCTGTTGCTCCGTCGCCCTGTTGCTCCGTCGCCCTGTTGCTCCGTCGCCCTGTTGCTCCGTCGCCCTGTTGCTCCGTCGCCCTGTTGCTACGTCGCCTTGTTGCTCCGTCGCCTGTTGCTCCGTCGCCCTGTTGCTCCGACGCCCTGTTGCTCCATCGCCCTGTTGCTCTGTCTCTGTTGGTCCGTCGCCCTGTTGCTCCATCGTCTGTTGCTCTGTCTCTCTGTTGCTCCGTCGCCCTGTTGCTCCGTCGTTCTGTTGTTCCGTCGCCCTGTTGCTCCGTCGCCCTGTTGCTCCGTCTCTGTTGCTCCGTCTCTCTGTTGCTCCGTCGCTCTGTGGCTCCGTCGCTCTGTTGCTCCGTCGCTCTGTTGCTCCGTCTCTCTGTTGCTCCGTCGCTCTGTTGCTCCGTCGCCCTGTTGCTCCGTCTCTCTGTTTCTCCGTCTCGCTGTTGCTCCGTCTCTCTGTTTCTCCGTCGCCCTGTTGCTCCGTCGCCCTGTTGCTCCGTCTCTCTGTTTCTCCGTCGCCCTGTTGCTCCGTCGCCCTGTTGCTCCGTCTCTCTGTTGCTCCGTCTCGATGTTGCTCCGTTTCGCTGTTGCTCCGTCTCTCTGTTGCTCCGTCGCTCTGTTGCTCCGTCGCCCTGTTGCTCCGTCTCTCTGTTTCTCCGTCGCCCTGTTGCTCCATTGCCCTGTTGCTCCGTCTCTCTCTTGCTCCGTCGCCCTGTTGCTCCGTCTCTCTGTTTCTCCGTCGCCCTGTTGCTCCGTCGCTCTGTTGTTCCGTCGCCCTGTTGTTCCGTCGCCCTGTTGCTCCGTCGCCCTGTTGTTCCGTCGCCCTGTTGCTCCGTCGCCCTGTTGCTCCGTCGCCCTGTTGTTCCGTCGCCCTGTAGCTCCGTCTCTCTGTTGCTCCGTCGCCCTGTTGCTCCGTCTCTCTGTTTCTCCGTCGCCCTGTTGCTCCGTCGCCCTGTTGCTCCGTCTCTCTGTTGCTCCGTCGCCCTGTTGCTCCATCTCTCTGTTTCTCCGTCGCCCTGTTGCTCCGTCGCCCTGTTGCTCCATCTCTCTGTTGCTCCGTCGCCCTGTTGCTCCGTCTCTCTGTTGCTCCGTCGCCCTGTTGCTCCGTCTCTCTGTTTCTCCGTCGCTCTGTTGCTCCGTCGCCCTGTTGCTCCGTCTCTCTGTTTGTCCGTCGCCCTGTTGCTCCATCGCCCTGTTGCTCCGTCTCTCTGTTTCTCCGTCTCTCTGTTGCTCCGTCGCCCTGTTGCTTCGTCTCTCTGTTGCTCCGTCGCCCTGTTGCTTCGTCTCTCTGTTTCTCCATTGCCCTGTTGCTCCGTCGCCCTGTTGCTCCTCCTCTCTGTTGCTCCGTCGCCCTGTTGCTCCGTCTCTCTGTTGCTCCGTCTCTCTGTTGCTCCGTCTCTCTGTTGCTCCGTCGCTCTGTTGCTCCGTCTCTCTGTTTCTCCATCGCCCTGTTGCTCCGTCTCTCTGTTGCTCCGTCGCTCTGTGGCTCCGTCTCTCTGTTGCTCCGTCGCTCTGTTGCTCCCTCGCCCTGTTGCTCCGTCGCTCTGTTGCTCCGTCGCCCTGTTGCTCCGTCTCTCTGTTGCTCCGTCGCCCTGTTGCTCCGTCTCTCTGTTTCTCCGTCGCCCTGTTGCTCCGTCGCTCTGTTGCTCCGTCGCCCTGTTGCTCCGTCGCCCTGTTGCTCCGTCTCCCTGTTGCTCCGTCGCCCTGTTGCTCCGTCTCTCTGTTTCTCCGTCGCCCTGTTGCTCCGTCTCTCTGTTGCTCCGTCGCCCTGTTGCTCCGTCGCCCTGTTGCTCCGTCTCTCTGTTGCTCCGTCGCCCTGTTGCTCCGTCTCTCAGTTTCTCCGTCGCCCTGTTGCTCCGTCGCTCTGTTGCTCCGTCGTCCGGTTGCTCCGTCTCTCTGTTGCTCCATCTATCTGTTGCTCCGTCTCTCTGTTGCTCCGTCTCTCTGTTGCTCCGTTGCTCTATTGCTCCGTCTCTCTGTTGCTCCGTCGCCCTGTTGCTCCATCTCTCTGTTTCTCCGTCGCCCTGTTGCTCCGTCGCCCTGTTGCTCCATCTCTCTGTTGCTCCGTCGCCCTGTTGCTCCGTCTCTCTGTTGCTCCGTCGCCCTGTTGCTCCGTTTCTCTGTTTCTCCGTCGCTCTGTTGCTCCGTCGCCCTGTTGCTCCGTCTCTCTGTTTGTCCGTCGCCCTGTTGCTCCATCGCCCTGTTGCTCCGTCTCTCTGTTTCTCCGTCTCTCTGTTGCTCCGTCGCCCTGTTGCTTCGTCTCTCTGTTGCTCCGTCGCCCTGTTGCTTCGTCTCTCTGTTTCTCCATTGCCCTGTTGCTCCGTCGCCCTGTTGCTCCTCCTCTCTGTTGCTCCGTCGCCCTGTTGCTCCGTCTCTCTGTTGCTCCGTCTCTCTGTTGCTCTGTCGCTCTGTTGCTCCGTCTCTCTGTTGCTCCGTCTCTCTGTTGCTCCGTCTCTCTGTTGCTCCGTCTCTCTGTCTCTCCGTCTCTCTGTTGCTCCGTCCCTCTGTTGCTCCGTCTCTCTGTTCTTCCGTCGCTCTGTGGCTTGTCGCTCTGTTTCTCCGTCTCTCTGTTGCTCCATTGCCCTATTGCTCCGTCTCTCTGTTGCTCCGTCGCCCTGTTGCTCCATCTCTGTTGCTCCGTCTCTCTGTTGCTCCGTCGCTCTGTTGCTCGGTCTCTCTGTTGCTCCATCGCTCTGTTGCTCCGTCTCTCTGTTGCTCCGTCTCTCTGTTGCTCCGTCGCTCTGTTGCTCCGTCGCTCTGTTGCTCCGTCACACTGTTGCTCCGTCGCCCTGTTGCTCCGTCGCCCTGTTGCTCCGTCGCCCTGTTGCTCCGTCGCCCTGTTGTTCCGTCGCCCTGTTGCTCCGTCGCCCTGTTGTTCCGTCGCCCTGTTGCTCCGTCGCCCTGTTGTTCCGTCGCCCTGTTGCTCCGTCGCCCTGTTGCTCCGTCTCTCTGTAGCTCCGTCGCTCTGTGGCTCCGTCGCTCTGTTTCTCCGTCTCTCTGTTGCTCCGTCTCTCTGTTGCTCCGTCTCTCTGTGGCTCCGTCGCTCTGTTGCTCCGTCTCCTCTGTTGCTCCGTCTCTCTGTTGCTCCGTCGCCCTGTTGCTCCGTCTCCCTGTTGCTCCGTCGCTCTGTGGCTCCGTCGCTCTGTTGCTCCATCTCTCTGTTGCTCCGTCTCTCTGTTGCTCCGTCGCCCTGTTGCTCCGTCTCTCTGTTGCTCCGTCGCTCTGTGGCTCCGTCGTTCTGTTATTCCGTCGCTCTGTGGCTCCATCTCTCTGTTGCTCCGTCGCTCTGTTGCTCCGTCTCTCTGTTGCTCCGTCTCTCTGTTGCTCCGTCTCTCTGTTGCTCCGTCGCTCTGTTGCTCCGTCTCTCTGTTGCTCCGTCGCTCTGTGGCTCCGTCGTTCTGTAATTCCGTCGCTCTGTGGCTCCATCTCTCTGTTGCTCCGTCGCTCTGTTGCTCCGTCTCTCTGTTGCTCCGTCGCTCTGTTGCTCCATCTCTCTGTTGCTCCGTCGCCCTGTTGCTCCGTCTCTCTGTTGCTCCGTCTCTCTGTTGCTCCGTCGCTCTGTTGCTCCGTCTCTCTGTGGCTCCGTCGCTCTGTTGCTCCGTCGCTCTGTTGCTCCGTCTCTCAGTTGCTCCGTCGCACTGTTACTCCGTCGCTCTGTTGCTCCGTCTCTCTGTTGCTCCGTCGTCCTGTTACTCCGTCTCCCTGTTGCTCCGTCGTTCTGTGGCACCGTCGCTCTGTGGCTCCATCGGTCTGTTGCTCCGTCTCTCTGTTGCTCCGTCTCTGTTGCTCCGTCGCTCTGTTGCTCCGTCGCTCTGTTGCTCCGTCGCTCTGTGGCTCCGTCGTTCTGTAATTCCGTCGCTCTGTGGCTCCATCTCTCTGTTGCTCCGTCGCTCTGTTGCTCCATCTCTCTGTTGCTCCGTCGCCCTGTTGCTCCGTCGCCCTGTTGCTCCGTCGCCCTGTTGCTCCGTCTCTCTGTGGCTCCGTCGCTCTGTTGCTCCGTCTCTCTGTTGCTCCATCGCTCTGTTGTTCCGTCTCTCTGTTGCTCCGTCGCTCTGTTGCTCCGTCGCTCTGTTGCTCCGTTGCACTGTTGCTGCGTCGCCCTGTTGCTCCCTCGCCCTGTTGCTCCGTCGCCCTGTTGCTCCGTCGCCCTGTTGCTCCGTCGCCCTGTTGCTACGTCGCCCTGTTGCTCCGTCGCTCTGTTGCTCCGTCTCTCTGTTGCTCCGTGACCCTGTTGCTCAGTCGCCCTGTTGCTCCGTCGCCCTGTTGCTCCGTCTCCCTGTTGTTCCGTCGCCCTGTTGCTCCATCGTCCTGTTGTTCTGTCGCTCTGTGGCTCCGTCGCTCTGTGGCTCCATCTCTCCGTTTCTGCGTCTCTCTGTTGCTCCGTCGCCCTGTTGCTCCGTCGCCCTGTTGCTCCGTCGCCCTGTTGCTCCGTCGCCCTGTTGCTCCGTCGCCCTGTTGTTCCGTCGCCCTGTTGCTCCGTCTCCCTGTTGTTCCGTCGACCTGTTGCTCCGTCGCTCTGTGGCTCCGTCTCTCTGTGGCTCCGTCGCTCTGTTTCTCCGTCTCTCTGTTGCTCCGTCTCTCTGTTGCTCCGTCTCTCTGTTGCTCCGTCGCCCTGTTGCTCCGTCTCTCTGTTGCTCCGTCTCTCTGTTGCTCCGTCTCTCTGTTGCTCCGTCGCCCTGTTGCTCCGTCTCTCTGTTGCTCCGTCGCTCTGTGGCTCCGTCGCTCTGTTGCTCCGTCTCTCTCTTGCTCCGTCGCTCTGTTGCTCCGTCTCTCTGTTGCTCCGTCGCCCTGTTGCTCCGTCTCTCTGTGGCTCCGTCGCTCTGTTTCTCCGTCTCTCTGTTGCTCCGTCTCTCTGTTGCTCCGTCGCTCTGTGGCTCCGTCGCTCTGTTGCTCCGTCTCTCTGTTGCTCCGTCGCTCTGTTGCTCCGTCTCTCTGTTGCTCCGTCGCCCTGTTGCTCCGTCTCTCTGTTGCTCCGTCGCTCTGTGGCTCCGTCGTTCTGTTATTCCGTCGATCTGTAGCTCCATCTCTCTGTTGCTCCGTCGCTCTGTTGCTCCGTCTCTCTGTTGCTCCGTCGCTCTGTTGCTCCGTCTCTCTGTTGCTCCGTCGCCCTGTTGCTCCGTCTCTCTGTTGCTCCGTCTCTCTGTTTCTCCGTCTCTCTGTGGCTCCGTCGCTCTGTTGCTCCGTTGCTCCGTCTCTCTGTTGCTCCGTCGCACTGTTGCTCCGTCGCTCTGTTGCTCCGTCTCTCTGTTGCTCCGTCGTCCTTTTACTCCGTCTCTCTGTTGTTCCGTCTCTCTGTTGCTCCGTCGTCCTGTTACTCCGTCTCCCTGTTGCTCCGTCGCTCTGTTGCTCCGTCGCTCTGTTGCTCCGTCGCCCTCTTGCTCCGTCGCCCTGTTGCTCCGTCGTCCTGTTGTTCCGTCGTTCTGTGGCACCGTCGCTCTGTGGCTCCATCGCTCTGTTGCTCCGTCTCTCTGTTGCTCCGTCTCTCTGTTGCTCCGTCGCTCTGTTGCTCCATCTCTCTGTTGCTCCGTCGCACTGTTGCTCTGTCGCCCTGTTGCTCCGTCGCCCTGTTGCTCCGTCGCCCTGTTGCTCCGTCTCTCTGTTGCTCCGTCGCTCTGTTGCTCCGTCTCTCTGTTGCTCCATCGCTCTGTTGTTCCGTCTCTCTGTTGCTCCGTCGCTCTGATGCTCCGTCGCTCTGTTGCTCCGTCGCCCTGTTGCTCCGTCGCCCTGTTGCTCCGTCGCCCTGTTGCTCCGTCGCCCTGTTGCTCCGTCTCTCTGTTGCTCCGTCTCTCTGTTGCTCCGTCTCTCTGTTGCTCCGTCGCCCTGTTGCTCCGTCTCTCTGTTGCTCCGTCGCTCTGTGGCTCCGTCGCTCTGTTGCTCCGTCTCTCTCTTGCTCCGTCGCTCTGTTGCTCCGTCTCTCTGTTGCTCCGTCGCCCTGTTGCTCCGTCTCTCTGTGGCTCCGTCGCTCTGTTTCTCCGTCTCTCTGTTGCTCCGTCTCTCTGTTGCTCCGTCGCTCTGTGGCTCCGTCGCTCTGTTGCTCCGTCTCTCTGTTGCTCCGTCGCTCTGTTGCTCCGTCTCTCTGTTGCTCCGTCTCTCTGTTGCTCCGTCGCTCTGTTGCTCCATCTCTCTGTTGCTCCGTCGCACTGTTGCTCTGTCGCCCTGTTGCTCCGTCGCCCTGTTGCTCCGTCGCCCTGTTGCTCCGTCTCACTGTTGCTCCGTCGCTCTGATGCTCCGTCGCTCTGTTGCTCCGTCGCCCTGTTGCTCCGTCGCCCTGTTGCTCCGTCGCCCTGTTGCTCCGTCGCCCTGTTGCTCCGTCGCCCTGTTGCTCCGTCGCCCTGTTGCTCCGTCGCCCTGTTGCTACGTCGCCTTGTTGCTCCGTCGCCTGTTGCTCCGTCGCCCTGTTGCTCCGACGCCCTGTTGCTCCATCGCCCTGTTGCTCTGTCTCTGTTGGTCCGTCGCCCTGTTGCTCCATCGTCTGTTGCTCTGTCTCTCTGTTGCTCCGTCGCCCTGTTGCTCCGTCGTTCTGTTGTTCCGTCGCCCTGTTGCTCCGTCGCCCTGTTGCTCCGTCTCTGTTGCTCCGTCTCTCTGTTGCTCCGTCGCTCTGTGGCTCCGTCGCTCTGTTGCTCCGTCGCTCTGTTGCTCCGTCTCTCTGTTGCTCCGTCGCTCTGTTGCTCCGTCGCCCTGTTGCTCCGTCTCTCTGTTTCTCCGTCTCGCTGTTGCTCCGTCTCTCTGTTTCTCCGTCGCCCTGTTGCTCCGTCGCCCTGTTGCTCCGTCTCTCTGTTTCTCCGTCGCCCTGTTGCTCCGTCGCCCTGTTGCTCCGTCTCTCTGTTGCTCCGTCTCGATGTTGCTCCGTTTCGCTGTTGCTCCGTCTCTCTGTTGCTCCGTCGCTCTGTTGCTCCGTCGCCCTGTTGCTCCGTCTCTCTGTTTCTCCGTCGCCCTGTTGCTCCATTGCCCTGTTGCTCCGTCTCTCTCTTGCTCCGTCGCCCTGTTGCTCCGTCTCTCTGTTTCTCCGTCGCCCTGTTGCTCCGTCGCTCTGTTGTTCCGTCGCTCTGTTGTTCCGTCGCCCTGTTGTTCCGTCGCCCTGTTGCTCCGTCGCCCTGTTGTTCCGTCGCCCTGTTGCTCCGTCGCCCTGTTGCTCCGTCGCCCTGTTGTTCCGTCGCCCTGTAGCTCCGTCTCTCTGTTGCTCCGTCGCCCTGTTGCTCCGTCTCTCTGTTGCTCCGTCGCCCTGTTGCTCCGTCTCTCTGTTGCTCCGTCGCCCTGTTGCTCCATCTCTCTGTTTCTCCGTCGCCCTGTTGCTCCGTCGCCCTGTTGCTCCGTCTCTCTGTTGCTCCGTCGCCCTGTTGCTCCGTCTCTCTGTTTCTCCGTCGCTCTGTTGCTCCGTCGCCCTGTTGCTCCGTCTCTCTGTTTGTCCGTCGCCCTGTTGCTCCATCGCCCTGTTGCTCCGTCTCTCTGTTTCTCCGTCTCTCTGTTGCTCCGTCGCCCTGTTGCTTCGTCTCTCTGTTGCTCCGTCGCCCTGTTGCTTCGTCTCTCTGTTTCTCCATTGCCCTGTTGCTCCGTCGCCCTGTTGCTCCTCCTCTCTGTTGCTCCGTCGCCCTGTTGCTCCGTCTCTCTGTTGCTCCGTCTCTCTGTTGCTCCGTCTCTCTGTTGCTCCGTCGCTCTGTTGCTCCGTCTCTCTGTTTCTCCATCGCCCTGTTGCTCCGTCTCTCTGTTGCTCCGTCGCTCTGTGGCTCCGTCTCTCTGTTGCTCCGTCGCTCTGTTGCTCCCTCGCCCTGTTGCTCCGTCGCTCTGTTGCTCCGTCGCCCTGTTGCTCCGTCTCTCTGTTGCTCCGTCGCCCTGTTGCTCCGTCTCTCTGTTTCTCCGTCGCCCTGTTGCTCCGTCGCTCTGTTGCTCCGTCGCCCTGTTGCTCCGTCGCCCTGTTGCTCCGTCTCCCTGTTGCTCCGTCGCCCTGTTGCTCCGTCTCTCTGTTTCTCCGTCGCCCTGTTGCTCCGTCTCTCTGTTGCTCCGTCGCCCTGTTGCTCCGTCGCCCTGTTGCTCCGTCTCTCTGTTGCTCCGTCGCCCTGTTGCTCCGTCTCTCAGTTTCTCCGTCGCCCTGTTGCTCCGTCGCTCTGTTGCTCCGTCGTCCGGTTGCTCCGTCTCTCTGTTGCTCCATCTATCTGTTGCTCCGTCTCTCTGTTGCTCCGTCTCTCTGTTGCTCCGTTGCTCTATTGCTCCGTCTCTCTGTTGCTCCGTCGCCCTGTTGCTCCATCTCTCTGTTTCTCCGTCGCCCTGTTGCTCCGTCGCCCTGTTGCTCCATCTCTCTGTTGCTCCGTCGCCCTGTTGCTCCGTCTCTCTGTTGCTCCGTCGCCCTGTTGCTCCGTTTCTCTGTTTCTCCGTCGCTCTGTTGCTCCGTCGCCCTGTTGCTCCGTCTCTCTGTTTGTCCGTCGCCCTGTTGCTCCATCGCCCTGTTGCTCCGTCTCTCTGTTTCTCCGTCTCTCTGTTGCTCCGTCGCCCTGTTGCTTCGTCTCTCTGTTGCTCCGTCGCCCTGTTGCTTCGTCTCTCTGTTTCTCCATTGCCCTGTTGCTCCGTCGCCCTGTTGCTCCTCCTCTCTGTTGCTCCGTCGCCCTGTTGCTCCGTCTCTCTGTTGCTCCGTCGCTCTGTGGCTCCGTCTCTCTGTTGCTCCGTCGCTCTGTTGCTCCCTCGCCCTGTTGCTCCGTCGCTCTGTTGCTCCGTCGCCCTGTTGCTCCGTCTCTCTGTTGCTCCGTCGCCCTGTTGCTCCGTCTCTCTGTTTCTCCGTCGCCCTGTTGCTCCGTCGCTCTGTTGCTCCGTCGCCCTGTTGCTCCGTCGCCCTGTTGCTCCGTCTCCCTGTTGCTCCGTCGCCCTGTTGCTCCGTCTCTCTGTTTCTCCGTCGCCCTGTTGCTCCGTCGCTCTGTTGCTCCGTCGCCCTGTTGCTCCGTCGCCCTGTTGCTCCGTCTCTCTGTTGCTCCGTCGCCCTGTTGCTCCGTCTCTCAGTTTCTCCGTCGCCCTGTTGCTCCGTCGCTCTGTTGCTCCGTCGTCCTGTTGCTCCGTCTCTCTGTTGCTCCATCTATCTGTTGCTCCGTCTCTCTGTTGCTCCGTCTCTCTGTTGCTCCGTTGCTCTATTGCTCAGTCTCTCTGTTGCTCCGTCGCTCTGTGGCTCCGTCGCTCTGTTGCTCCGTCTCTCTGTTGCTCCGTCTCTCTGTTGCTCCGTCGCTCTGTTGCTCCGTCGCTCTGTTGCTCCGTCTCTCTGTTGCTCCGTCTCTCTTTTGCTCCGTCTCTCTGATGCTCCGTCTCTCTGTTGCTCCGTCGCTCTTTTGCTCCGTCGCTCTGTTGCTCCGTCGCTCTGTTGCTCCGTCTCTCTGTTGCTCGGTCTCTCTGTTGCTCCGTCTCTCTGTTGCTCCGTCTCTCTGTTGCTCCGTCTCTCTGTTGCTCCGTCTCTCTGTTGCTCCGTCTCTCTGTTGCTCCGTCTCTCTGTTGCTCCGTCTCTCGGTTGCTCCGTCTCTCTGTTGCTCCGTCTCTCTGTTGCTCCGTCTCTCTGTTTCTCCGTCTCTCTGTTGCTCCGTCTCTCTGTTGCTCCGTCTCTCTGTTGCTCCGTCTCTCTGTTGCTCTGTCTCTCTGTTGCTCCGTCGCTCTGTTGCTCCGTCTCTCTGTTGCTTCATCTCTCTGTTGCTCCGTTGCTCTGTGGCTCCGTCGCTCTGTTGCTCCGTTGCTCTGTTGCTCCGTCTCTCTGTTGCTTCATCTCTCTGTTGCTCCGTCTCTCTGTGGCTCCGTCGCTCTTTTGCTCCGTCTCTCTGTTGCTCCGTCGCTCTGTTGCTCCGTCGCTCTGTGGCTCCGTCGCTCTGTTGCTCCGTCTCCCTGTTGCTCCGTCTCTCTGTTGCTCCGTCGCTCTGTTGCTCCGTCTCTCTGCTGCTCCGTCTCCATAATGCTCCGTCTCTCTGTTGCTCAGTCGCTCTGTTGCTCCGTCGCTCTGTTACTCCCTCGCTCTGTTGCTCCGTCGCTCTGTTGCTCCGTCTCTCTATTGCTCCGTCTCTCTGTTGCTCCGTCTCTCTGTTGCTCCGTCGCTCTGTTGCTCCGTTTCTCTGTTGCTCCGTCGCTCTGTTACTCCGTCTCTCGGTTTCTCCGTCTCTCTGTTGCTCCGTCTCTCTGTTGCTCCGTCGCTCTGTTGCTCCGTCGCTCTGTTACTCCTTCGCTCTGTAGCTCCGTCTCTCTGTTGCTCCGTCTGTCTGTTGCTCCGTCACTCTGTTCCTCCATCGCTCTGTTGCTCCGTCGCCCTCTTGCTCCGTCGCTCTGTTACTCCTTCGCACTGTAGCTCCGTCTCTCTGTTGCTCCGTCTGTCTGTTGCTCCGTCGCTCTGTTGCTCCGTCGCTCTGTGGCTCCGTCGCTCTGTTGCTCCCTCTCTCTGTTGCTCCGTCGCTCTGTTGCTCCGTCTCTCTGTTGCTCCGTCGCTCTGTGGCTCCTCGCTCTGTTGCTCCGTCTCTCTGTTGCTCCGTCGCTCTGCTGCTCCCTCTCTCTGTTGCTCCCTCTCTCTGTTGCTCCGTCGCTCTGTTGCTCCCTCTCTCTGTTGCTCCGTCGCTCTGTTGCTCCGTCTCTGTGTTGCTCCGTCGCTCTGTTGCTCCCTCTCTCTGTGGCTCCGTCGCTCTGTGGCTCCGTCGGTCTGTTGCTCCGTCTCCCTTTTGCTCCGAATCTCTGTTGCTCCGTCGCTCTGTTGCTCCGTCGCTCTTTTGCTCCGTCGTCCTGTTGTTCCGTCGTTCTGTGGCTCAGTCGCTCTGTTGCTCTGTCGCTCTGTGGCACCGTCGCTCTGTGGCTCCATCGCTCTGTTGCTCCATCGCCCTGTTCCTCCATCGCCGTTTCTCTGTCTCTCTGTTGCTCCATTGCCCTGTTGCTCCGTCTCTCTGTTGCTCCGTCGCTCTGTTGCTCCGTCGCTCTGTGGCTCCGTCGCTCTGTTGCTCCGTCTCCCTGTTGCTCCGTCTCTCTGTTGCTCCGTCGCTCTGTTGCTCCGTCTCTCTGCTGCTCCGTCTCCATAATGCTCCGTCTCTCTGTTGCTCAGTCGCTCTGTTGCTCCGTCGCTCTGTTACTCCCTCGCTCTGTTGCTCCGTCGCTCTGTTGCTCCGTCTCTCTATTGCTCCGTCTCTCTGTTGCTCCGTCTCTCTGTTGCTCCGTCGCTCTGTTGCTCCGTTTCTCTGTTGCTCCGTCGCTCTGTTACTCCGTCTCTCGGTTTCTCCGTCTCTCTGTTGCTCCGTCTCTCTGTTGCTCCGTCGCTCTGTTGCTCCGTCGCTCTGTTACTCCTTCGCTCTGTAGCTCCGTCTCTCTGTTGCTCCGTCTGTCTGTTGCTCCGTCACTCTGTTGCTCCATCGCTCTGTTGCTCCGTCGCCCTCTTGCTCCATCGCTCTGTTACTCCTTCGCTCTGTAGCTCCGTCTCTCTGTTGCTCCGTCTGTCTGTTGCTCCGTCGCTCTGTTGCTCCGTCGCTCTGTGGCTCCGTCGCTCTGTTGCTCCCTCTCTCTGTTGCTCCGTCGCTCTGTTGCTCCGTCTCTCTGTTGCTCCGTCGCTCTGTGGCTCCGTCGCTCTGTTGCTCCGTCTCTCTGTTGCTCCGTCGCTCTGCTGCTCCCTCTCTCTGTGGCTCCGTCTCTCTGTTGCTCCGTCTCTCGGTGGCTCCGTCGCTCTGTTGCTCCGTCGCTCTGTTGCTCCGTCTCTCTGTTGCTCCGTCTCTCTGTTTCTCCGTCTCTCTGTTGCTCCGTCTCTCTGTTGCTCCGTCTCTCTGTTGCTCCGTCTCTCTGTTGCTCTGTCTCTCTGTTGCTCCGTCGCTCTGTTGCTCCGTCTCTCTGTTGCTTCATCTCTCTGTTGCTCCGTTGCTCTGTGGCTCAGTCGCTCTGTTGCTCCGTTGCTCTGTTGCTCCGTCTCTCTGTTGCTTCATCTCTCTGTTGCTCCGTCTCTCTGTGGCTCCGTCGCTCTGTTGCTCCGTCGCTCTGTTGCTCCGTCGCTCTGTTGCTCCGTCTCTCTGTTGCTCCGTCGCTCTGTTGCTCCGTCGCTCTGTGGCTCCGTCGCTCTGTTGCTCCGTCTCCCTGTTGCTCCGTCTCTCTGTTGCTCCGTCGCTCTGTTGCTCCGTCTCTCTGCTGCTCCGTCTCCATAATGCTCCGTCTCTCTGTTGCTCAGTCGCTCTGTTGCTCCGTCGCTCTGTTACTCCCTCGCTCTGTTGCTCCGTCGCTCTGTTGCTCCGTCTCTCTATTGCTCCGTCTCTCTGTTGCTCCGTCTCTCTGTTGCTCCGTCTCTCTGTTGCTCCGTCTGTCTGTTGCTCCGTCACTCTGTTGCTCCATCGCTCTGTTGCTCCGTCGCCCTCTTGCTCCGTCGCTCTGTTACTCCTTCGCTCTGTAGCTCCGTCTCTCTGTTGCTCCGTCTGTCTGTTGCTCCGTCGCTCTGTTGCTCCGTCGCTCTGTGGCTCCGTCGCTCTGTTGCTCCCTCTCTCTGTTGCTCCGTCGCTCTGTTGCTCCGTCTCTCTGTTGCTCCGTCGCTCTGTGGCTCCGTCGCTCTGTTGCTCCGTCTCTCTGTTGCTCCGTCGCTCTGCTGCTCCCTCTCTCTGTTGCTCCCTCTCTCTGTTGCTCAGTCGCTCTGTTGCTCCCTCTCTCTGTTGCTCCGTCGCTCTGTTGCTCCGTCTCTCTGTTGCTCCGTCGCTCTGTTGCTCCCTCTCTCTGTGGCTCCGTCGCTCTGTGGCTCCGTCGGTCTGTTGCTCCGTCTCCCTGTTGCTCCGAATCTCTGTTGCTCCGTCGCTCTCTTGCTCCGTCGCTCTTTTGCTCCGTCGTCCTGTTGTTCCGTCGTTCTGTGGCTCAGTCGCTCTGTTGCTCTGTCGCTCTGTGGCACCGTCGCTCTGTGGCTCCATCGCTCTGTTGCTCCATCGCCCTGTTTCTCCATCGCCGTTTCTCTGTCTCTCTGTTGCTCCATTGCCCTGTTGCTCCGTCTCTCTGTTGCTCCGTCGCCCTGTTGCTCCGTCTCTCTGTTGCTCCATCACCCTGTTCCTCTTTCTCTCTGTTGCTCCATCGCCCTGTTGCTCCATCGCCCTGTTGCTCTGTCTCTCTGTTGCTCCGTCGCCCTGTTACTCCGTCGCTCTGTTGCTCCGTCTCTCTGTTGCTCCCTCTCTCTGTTGCTCCCTCTCTCTGTTGCTTCGTCGCTCTGTTGCTCCCTCTCTCTCTTGCTACGTCGCTCTGTTGCTCCGTCTCTCTGTTGCTCCCTCTCTCTGTTGCTCCATCCCTCTGTTGCTCCGTCTCTCTGTTGCTCCGTCGCTCTGTTGCTCCCTCTCTCTCTTGCTCCGTCGCCCTGTTGCTCCGTCGCTCTGTGGCTCCGTCGCTCTGTGGCTCCGTCGCTCTGTTGCTCCGTCGCTCTGTTGCTCCGACGTCCTGTTGATCCGTCGTTCTGTGGCTCAGTCGCTCTGTTGCTCAGTCGCTCTGTGGCTCCGTCGCTCTGTTGCTCCGTCTCTCTGTTGCTCCATTGCCCTGTTTCTCCGTCGCCCTGTTTCTCTGTCTCTCTGTTGCACCGTCGCCCTGTTGCTCTGTCTCTGTGTTGCTCCGTCGCCCTGTTGCTCCGTCTCTCTGTTGCTCCATCACCCTGTTCCTCTGTCTCTCTGTTGCTCCGTCGCTCTGTTGCTCCATCGCCCTGTTGCTCCGTCGCCCTGTTGCTCCGTCGCCCTGTTTCTCCGTCGCCCTGTTTCTCTGTCTCTCTGTTGCTCCATTGCCCTGTTGCTCCGTCTCTCTGTTGCTCCGTCGCCCTGTTGCTCCGTCTCTCTGTTGCTCCATCGCCCTGTTCCTCTGTCTCTCTGTTGCTCCATCGCCCTGTTGCACCGTCGCCCTGTTGCTCTGTCTCTGTGTTGCTCCATCGCCCTGTTGCTCCATCGCCCTGTTGCTCTGTCGCTCTGTTGCTCCGTCGCCCTGTTGCTCCGTCTCTCTGTTTCTCAGTCGCCCTGTTGTTCCGTCGCCCTGTTGCTCCGTCTCTCTGTTGCTCCGTCGCCCTGTTGCTCCGTCTCTCTGTTTCTCCGTCGCCCTGTTGCTCCGTCGCCCTGTTGCTCCGTCGCCCTGTTGCTCCGTCTCTCTGTTGCTCCGTCTCTCTGTTTCTCCGTCGCCCTGTTGCTCCGTCGCCCTGTTGCTCCGTCTCTCTGTTGCTCCGTCGCCCTGTTGCTCCGTCTCTCTGTTTCTCCATCGCTCTGTTGCTCCGTCGCCCTGTTGCTCCGTCTCTCTGTTTCTCCGCCGCCCTGTTGCTCCGTCGCCCTGTTGCTCCGTCTCTCTGTTTCTCCGTCGCCCTGTTGCTCCGTCGCCCTGTTGCTCCGTCTCTCTGTTGCTCCGTCTCTCTGTTGCTCCGTCTCTCTGTTGCTCCGTCGCCCTGTTGCTCCGTCTCTCTGTTGCTCCGTCGCTCTGTTGCTCCGTCGCTCTGTTGCTCCGTCGCCCTGTTGCTCCGTCTCTCTGTTGCTCCGTCTCTCTGTTGCTCCGTCGCCCTGTTGCGCCGTCTCTCTGTTGCTCCATCGCCCTGTTGCTCCGTCTCCCTGTTGCTCCGTCGCCCTGTTGCTCCATCGCTCTGTTGCTCCATCTCTCTGTTGCCCCGTCTCTCTGTTGCTCCGACTCTCTGTTGCTCCGTCTCTCTGTTGCTCCGTCGCTCTGTTGCACCGTCTCTCTGTTGCTCCGTCTCTCTGTTGCTCCGTCGCTCTGTTGCTCCGTCTCTCTTTTCCTCCGTCTCTCTGTTGCTCCATCGCTCTGTGGCTCCGTCTCTCTGTTGCTCCGTCGCTCTGTTGCTCCGACTCTCTGTTGCTCCGACTCTCTGTTGCTCCGTCTCTCTGTTGCTCCGTCTCTCTGTTGCTCCGTCTCTCTGTTGCTCCGTCGCTCTGTTGCTCCGTCTCCCTGTTCTTCCGTCTCTCTGTTTCTCCGTCTCTCTGTTGCTCCGTCTCTCTGTTGCTCCGTCTCTCTGTTGCTCCATCTCTCTGTTGCTCCGTCTCTCTGTTGCTCCGTCTCTATGTTGCTCCGTCTCTCTGTTGCTCTGTCTCTCTGTTGCTCCGTTTCTCTGTTGCTCCGTCGCCCTGTTGCTCCGTCTCTCTGTTGCTCCGTCTCTCTGTTGCTCTGTCTCTCTGTTGCTCCGTCTCTCTGTTGCTCCGTCGCCCTGTTGCTCCATCTCTCTGTTGCTCCGTCTCTATGTTGCTCTGTCTCTCTGTTGCTCCGTCTCTCTGTTGCTCCGTCTCTCTGTGGCTCCGTCTCTCTGTTGCTCCATCGCCCGGTTGCTCCATCTCTCTGTTGCTCCGTCGCTCTGTTGCTCCGTCGCTCTGTTGCTCCGTCTCTCTGTTGCTCCGTCTTGCTGTGGCTTGTCGCTCTGTGGCTCCGTCGCTCTGTTGCTCCGTCTCTCTGTTGCTCCATCGCTCTGTTGCTCTCACTCTCTGTTGCTCCGTCGCTCTGTTGCTCCGTCTCTCTGTTGCTCCGTCTCGCTGTGGCTCCGTCTCTCTGTTGCTCCGTCGCTCTGTGGCTCCGTCGCTCTGTTGCTCCGTCTCTCTGTTGCTCCGTCGCTCTGTTGCTCCGTCTCTCTGTTGCTCCGTCGCTCTGTGGCTCCGTCGCTCTGTGGCTCTGTCGCTCTGTTGCTCCGTCTCTCTGTTGCTCCCTCTCTCTGTTGCTCCGTCGCTCTGTTGCTCCGTCTCTCTGTTGCTCCCTCTCTCTGTTGCTCCGTCTCTCTCTTGCTCCGTCGCTCTGTTGCTCCGTCGTTCTGTTGCTCCCTCTCTCTGTGGCTCCGTCGCTCTGTGGCTCCGTCGCTCTGTTGCTCCGTCTCCCTGTTGCTGCGAATCTCTGTTGCTCCGTCGCTCTGTTGCTCCGACGTCCTGTTGATCCGTCGTTCTGTGGCTCAGTCGCTCTGTTGCTCAGTCGCTCTGTGGCACCGTCGCTCTGTGGCTCCATCGCCCTGTTGCTCCGTCTCTCTGTTGCTCCATCGCCCTGTTTCTCCGTCGCCCTGTTTCTCTGTCTCTCTGTTGCTCCGTCGCCCTGTTGCTCCGTCTCTCTGTTGCTCCGTCGCCCTGTTGCTCCGTCTCTCTGTTGCTCCATCACCCTGTTCCTCTGTCTCTCTGTTGCTCAGTGGCCCTGTTGCTCCGTTGCCCTGTTGCTCCGTCGCCCTGTTGCTCCATCGCCCTGTTGCTCTGTCTCTGTTGGTCCATCGCCCTGTTGCTCCATCGCCCTGTTGCTCTGTCTCTCTGTTGCTCCGTCGCCCTGTTGCTCCGTCGCTCTGTTGCTCCGTCTCTCTGTTGCTCCGTCTGTCTGTGGCTCTGTCGCCCTCTTGCTGGGTCGCCCTGTTGCTCCGTCGCTCTGTTGCTCCGTCGCTCTGTTGCTCCGTATCTCTGTTGCTCCGTCTCTCTGTTGCTCCGTCTCTCTGTTGCTCCGTCGCTCTGTGGCTCCGTCTCTCTGTTGCTGCGTCTCCCTGTTCTTCCGTCTCTCAGTGGCTCCGTCGCTCTGTTGCTCCGTCTCTCTGTTGCTCCGTCGCCTGTTGCTCCGTCGTCCTGTTGCTCCGTCGCCCTGTTGCCCCGTCGCCTGTTGCTCCGTCGCCCTGTTGCTCCGTCACCCTGTTGCTCCGTCGTCCTGTTGCTCCGTCGCCCTGTTGCTCCGTCGCCCTGTTGCTCCGTCTCTCTGTTGCTCCGTCGCCTGTTGCTCCGTCGTCCTGTTGCTCCGTCGTCCTGTTGCTCCGTCGCCCTGTTGCTCCGTCGCCTGTTGCTCCGTCGCCGTGTTGCTCCGTCGCCCTGTTGCTCCGTCACCCTGTTGCTCCATCGCCCTGTTGCTCTGTCTCTGTTGGTCCGTCGCCCTGTTGCTCCATTGCCCTGTTGCTCTGTCTCTCTGTTGCTCCGTCGCCCTGTTGCTCCATCGCCCTGTTGCTCCGTCGCCCTGTTGCTCAGTCGCCCTGTTGCTCCGTCGCCCTGTTGCTCCGTCGCCCTGTTGCTCCGTTTCTGTTGCTCCGTCTCTCTGTTGCTCCGTCTCTCTGTGGCTCTGTCTCTCTGTTGCTCCGTCGCCCTGTTGCTCCATCGCCCTGTTGCTCCGTCGCCCTGTTGCTCAGTCGCCCTGTTGCTCCGTCGCCCTGTTGCTCCGTTTCTGTTGCTCCGTCTCTCTGTTGCTACTTCTCTCTGTGGCTCCGTCGCTCTGTTGCTCCGTCGCTCTGTTGCTCCGGCTCTCTGTTGCTCCGTCGCTCTGTTGCTCCGTCGCCCTGTTGCTCCGTCTCTCTGTTTCTCCGTCTCCCTGTTGCTCCGTCTCTCTGTTGCTCCGTCTCTCTGTTGCTCCGTCTTTCTGTTGCTCCGTCTCTCTGTTGCTCCGTCTCTCTGTTGCTCCGTCGCCCTGTTGCTCCGTCGCCCTGTTGCTCCGTCGCCCTGTTGCTCCATCGCCCTGTTGCTCCGTCGCCCTGTTGCTCAGTCGCCCTGTTGCTCCGTCGCCCTGTTGCTCCGTTTCTGTTGCTCCGTCTCTCTGTTGCTACTTCTCTCTGTGGCTCCGTCGCTCTGTTGCTCCGTCGCTCTGTTGCTCCGGCTCTCTGTTGCTCCGTCGCTCTGTTGCTCCGTCTCTCTGTTTCTCCGTCTCCCTGTTGCTCCGTCTCTCTGTTGCTCCGTCTCTCTGTTGCTCCGTCTCTCTGTTGCTCCGTCTCTCTGTTGCTCCGTCTCTCTGTTGCTCCGTCGCCCTGTTGCTCCGTCGCCCTGTTGCTCCGTCTCTCTGTTGCTCCGTCGCCCTGTTGCTCCGTCTCTCTGTTGCTCTGTCGCCCTGTTGCTCCGTCTCTCTGTTTCTCCGTCTCTCTGTTGCTCCATTGCCCTGTTGCTCCGTCTCTCTGTTTCTCCGCCGCCCTGTTGCTCCGTCGCCCTGTTGCTCTGTCTCTCTGTTTCTCCGTCGCCCTGTTGCTCCGTCGCCCTGTTGCTCCGTCTCTCTGTTGCTCCGTCTCTCTGTTGCTCCGTCTCTCTGTTGCTCCGTCGCCCTGTTGCTCCGTCTCTCTGTTGCTCCGTCGCTCTGTTGCCCCGTCGCTCTGTTGCTCCGTCTCTCTGTTGCTCCGTCTCTCTGTTGCTCCGTCTCTCTGTTGCTCCGTCGCCCTGTTGCGCCGTCTCTCTGTTGCTCCGTCTCTCTGTTGCTCCGTCGCTCTGTTGCTCCGTCTCTCTTTTCCTCCGTCTCTCTGTTGCTCCATCTCTCTGTTGCTCCGTCTCTCTGTTGCTCCGTCTCTCTGTTGCTCCGTCGCTCTGTTGCTCCGTCTCTCTTTTCCTCCGTCTCTCTGTTGCTCCATCTCTCTGTTGCTCCGTCTCTATGTTGCTCTGTCTCTCTGTTGCTCCGTCTCTCTGTTGCTCTGTCTCTCTGTTGCTCTGTCTCTCTGTTGCTCCGTCTCTCTGTTGCTCCGTCGCCCTGTTGCTCCGTCTCTCTGTTGCTCCGTCTCTCTGTTGCTCTGTCTCTCTGTTGCTCCGTCTCTCTGTTGCTCCGTCGCCCTGTTGCTCCGTCTCTCTGTTGCTCCGTCTCTATGTTGCTCTGTCTCTCTGTTGCTCCGTCTCTCTGTTGCTCCGTCTCTCTGTGGCTCCGTCTCTCTGTTGCTCCGTCGCCCTGTTGCTCCATCTCTCTGTTGCTCCGTCGCTCTGTTGCTCCGTCGCTCTGTTGGTCCGTCTCTCTGTTGCTCCGTCTTGCTGTGGCTTGTCGCTCTGTGGCTCCGTCGCTCTGTTGCTCCGTCTCTCTGATGCTCCATCGCTCTGTTGCTCCGTCTCTCTGTTGCTCCGTCTCGCTGTGGCTCCGTCTCTCTGTTGCTCCGTCGCTCTGTTGCTCCGTCTCTCTGTTGCTCCCTCTCTCTGTTGCTCCCTCTCTCTGTTGCTCCGTCGCTCTGTTGCTCCCTCTCTCTCTTGCTCCGTCGCTCTGTTGCTCCGTCTCTCTGTTGCTCCCTCTCTCTGTTGCTCCCTCGCCCTGTTGCTCCGTCGCTCTGTGGCTCCGTCGCTCTGTGGCTCCGTCGCTCTGTTGCTCCGTCGCTCTGTTGCTCCGACGTCCTGTTGATCCGTCGTTCTGTGGCTCAGTCGCTCTGTTGCTCAGTCGCTCTGTGGCACCGTCTCTCTGTTGCTCCATCGCCCTGTTTCTCCGTCGCCCTGTTTCTCTGTCTCTCTGTTGCTCCATTGCCCTGTTGCTCCGTCTCTCTGTTGCTCCGTCGCCCTGTTGCCCCGTCTCTCTGTTGCTCCATCACCCTGTTCCTCTGTCTCTCTGTTGCTCCATCGCCCTGTTGCACCGTCGCCCTGTTGCTCTGTCTCTGTGTTGCTCCGTCGCCCTGTTACTCCGTCGCTCTGTTGCTCCATCGCCCTGTTGCACCGTCGCCCTGTTGCTCTGTCTCTCTGTGTTGCTCCATCGCCCTGTTGCTCTGTCTCTCTGTTGCTCCGTCGCCCTGTTGCTCCGTCGCCCTGTTGCTCCGTCTGTCTGTGGCTCTGTCGCCCTCTTGCTGGGTCGCCCTGTTGCTCCGTCGCTCTGTTGCTCCGTCGCTCTGTTGCTCCGTATCTCTGTTGCTCCGTCTCTCTGTTGCTCCGTCTCTCTGTTGCTCCGTCGCTCTGTGGCTCCGTCTCTCTGTTGCTGCGTCTCCCTGTTCTTCCGTCGCTCTGTGGCTCCGTCGCTCTGTTGCTCCGTCTCTCTGTTGCTCCGTCGCATGTTGCTCCGTCGTCCTGTTGCTCCGTCGCCCTGTTGCCCCGTCGCCTGTTGCTCCGTCGCCCTGTTGCTCCGTCACCCTGTTGCTCCGTCGTCCTGTTGCTCCGTCGCCCTGTTGCTCCGTCGCCCTGTTGCTCCGTCTCTCTGTTGCTCCGTCGCCTGTTGCTCCGTCGTCCTGTTGCTCCGTCGTCCTGTTGCTCCGTCGCCCTGTTGCTCCGTCGCCCTGTTGCTCCGTCTCTCTGTTTCTCCGTCGCCCTGTTGTTCCGTCGCCCTGTTGCTCCGTCTCTCTGTTGCTCCGTCTCTCTGTTGCTCCGTCTTGCTGTGGCTTGTCGCTCTGTGGCTCCGTCGCTCTGTTGCTCCGTCTCTCTGTTGCTCCATCGCTCTGTTGCTCTCACTCTCTGTTGCTCCGTCGCTCTGTTGCTCCGTCTCTCTGTTGCTCCGTCTCGCTGTGGCTCCGTCTCTCTGTTGCTCCGTCGCTCTGTGGCTCCGTCGCTCTGTTGCTCCGTCTCTCTGTTGCTCCGTCGCTCTGTTGCTCCGTCTCTCTGTTGCTCCGTCGCTCTGTGGCTCCGTCGCTCTGTGGCTCTGTCGCTCTGTTGCTCCGTCTCTCTGTTGCTCCCTCTCTCTGTTGCTCCGTCGCTCTGTTGCTCCGTCTCTCTGTTGCTCCCTCTCTCTGTTGCTCCGTCTCTCTCTTGCTCCGTCGCTCTGTTGCTCCGTCGTTCTGTTGCTCCCTCTCTCTGTGGCTCCGTCGCTCTGTGGCTCCGTCGCTCTGTTGCTCCGTCTCCCTGTTGCTGCGAATCTCTGTTGCTCCGTCGCTCTGTTGCTCCGACGTCCTGTTGATCCGTCGTTCTGTGGCTCAGTCGCTCTGTTGCTCAGTCGCTCTGTGGCACCGTCGCTCTGTGGCTCCATCGCCCTGTTGCTCCGTCTCTCTGTTGCTCCATCGCCCTGTTTCTCCGTCGCCCTGTTTCTCTGTCTCTCTGTTGCTCCGTCGCCCTGTTGCTCCGTCTCTCTGTTGCTCCGTCGCCCTGTTGCTCCGTCTCTCTGTTGCTCCATCACCCTGTTCCTCTGTCTCTCTGTTGCTCAGTCGCCCTGTTGCTCCGTTGCCCTGTTGCTCCGTCGCCCTGTTGCTCCATCGCCCTGTTGCTCTGTCTCTGTTGGTCCATCGCCCTGTTGCTCCATCGCCCTGTTGCTCTGTCTCTCTGTTGCTCCGTCGCCCTGTTGCTCCGTCGCTCTGTTGCTCCGTCTCTCTGTTGCTCCGTCTGTCTGTGGCTCTGTCGCCCTCTTGCTGGGTCGCCCTGTTGCTCCGTCGCTCTGTTGCTCCGTCGCTCTGTTGCTCCGTATCTCTGTTGCTCCGTCTCTCTGTTGCTCCGTCTCTCTGTTGCTCCGTCGCTCTGTGGCTCCGTCTCTCTGTTGCTGCGTCTCCCTGTTCTTCCGTCTCTCAGTGGCTCCGTCGCTCTGTTGCTCCGTCTCTCTGTTGCTCCGTCGCCTGTTGCTCCGTCGTCCTGTTGCTCCGTCGCCCTGTTGCCCCGTCGCCTGTTGCTCCGTCGCCCTGTTGCTCCGTCACCCTGTTGCTCCGTCGTCCTGTTGCTCCGTCGCCCTGTTGCTCCGTCGCCCTGTTGCTCCGTCTCTCTGTTGCTCCGTCGCCTGTTGCTCCGTCGTCCTGTTGCTCCGTCGTCCTGTTGCTCCGTCGCCCTGTTGCTCCGTCGCCTGTTGCTCCGTCGCCGTGTTGCTCCGTCGCCCTGTTGCTCCGTCACCCTGTTGCTCCATCGCCCTGTTGCTCTGTCTCTGTTGGTCCGTCGCCCTGTTGCTCCATTGCCCTGTTGCTCTGTCTCTCTGTTGCTCCGTCGCCCTGTTGCTCCATCGCCCTGTTGCTCCGTCGCCCTGTTGCTCAGTCGCCCTGTTGCTCCGTCGCCCTGTTGCTCCGTCGCCCTGTTGCTCCGTTTCTGTTGCTCCGTCTCTCTGTTGCTCCGTCTCTCTGTGGCTCTGTCTCTCTGTTGCTCCGTCGCCCTGTTGCTCCATCGCCCTGTTGCTCCGTCGCCCTGTTGCTCAGTCGCCCTGTTGCTCCGTCGCCCTGTTGCTCCGTTTCTGTTGCTCCGTCTCTCTGTTGCTACTTCTCTCTGTGGCTCCGTCGCTCTGTTGCTCCGTCGCTCTGTTGCTCCGGCTCTCTGTTGCTCCGTCGCTCTGTTGCTCCGTCGCCCTGTTGCTCCGTCTCTCTGTTTCTCCGTCTCCCTGTTGCTCCGTCTCTCTGTTGCTCCGTCTCTCTGTTGCTCCGTCTTTCTGTTGCTCCGTCTCTCTGTTGCTCCGTCTCTCTGTTGCTCCGTCGCCCTGTTGCTCCGTCGCCCTGTTGCTCCGTCGCCCTGTTGCTCCGTCGCCCTGTTGCTCCGTCGCCCTGTTGCTCAGTCGCCCTGTTGCTCCGTCGCCCTGTTGCTCCGTTTCTGTTGCTCCGTCTCTCTGTTGCTACTTCTCTCTGTGGCTCCGTCGCTCTGTTGCTCCGTCGCTCTGTTGCTCCGGCTCTCTGTTGCTCCGTCGCTCTGTTGCTCCGTCTCTCTGTTTCTCCGTCTCCCTGTTGCTCCGTCTCTCTGTTGCTCCGTCTCTCTGTTGCTCCGTCTCTCTGTTGCTCCGTCTCTCTGTTGCTCCGTCTCTCTGTTGCTCCGTCGCCCTGTTGCTCCGTCGCCCTGTTGCTCCGTCTCTCTGTTGCTCCGTCGCCCTGTTGCTCCGTCTCTCTGTTGCTCTGTCGCCCTGTTGCTCCGTCTCTCTGTTTCTCCGTCTCTCTGTTGCTCCATTGCCCTGTTGCTCCGTCTCTCTGTTTCTCCGCCGCCCTGTTGCTCCGTCGCCCTGTTGCTCTGTCTCTCTGTTTCTCCGTCGCCCTGTTGCTCCGTCGCCCTGTTGCTCCGTCTCTCTGTTGCTCCGTCTCTCTGTTGCTCCGTCTCTCTGTTGCTCCGTCGCCCTGTTGCTCCGTCTCTCTGTTGCTCCGTCGCTCTGTTGCCCCGTCGCTCTGTTGCTCCGTCTCTCTGTTGCTCCGTCTCTCTGTTGCTCCGTCTCTCTGTTGCTCCGTCGCCCTGTTGCGCCGTCTCTCTGTTGCTCCGTCTCTCTGTTGCTCCGTCGCTCTGTTGCTCCGTCTCTCTTTTCCTCCGTCTCTCTGTTGCTCCATCTCTCTGTTGCTCCGTCTCTCTGTTGCTCCGTCTCTCTGTTGCTCCGTCGCTCTGTTGCTCCGTCTCTCTTTTCCTCCGTCTCTCTGTTGCTCCATCTCTCTGTTGCTCCGTCTCTATGTTGCTCTGTCTCTCTGTTGCTCCGTCTCTCTGTTGCTCTGTCTCTCTGTTGCTCTGTCTCTCTGTTGCTCCGTCTCTCTGTTGCTCCGTCGCCCTGTTGCTCCGTCTCTCTGTTGCTCCGTCTCTCTGTTGCTCTGTCTCTCTGTTGCTCCGTCTCTCTGTTGCTCCGTCGCCCTGTTGCTCCGTCTCTCTGTTGCTCCGTCTCTATGTTGCTCTGTCTCTCTGTTGCTCCGTCTCTCTGTTGCTCCGTCTCTCTGTGGCTCCGTCTCTCTGTTGCTCCGTCGCCCTGTTGCTCCATCTCTCTGTTGCTCCGTCGCTCTGTTGCTCCGTCGCTCTGTTGGTCCGTCTCTCTGTTGCTCCGTCTTGCTGTGGCTTGTCGCTCTGTGGCTCCGTCGCTCTGTTGCTCCGTCTCTCTGATGCTCCATCGCTCTGTTGCTCCGTCTCTCTGTTGCTCCGTCTCGCTGTGGCTCCGTCTCTCTGTTGCTCCGTCGCTCTGTTGCTCCGTCTCTCTGTTGCTCCCTCTCTCTGTTGCTCCCTCTCTCTGTTGCTCCGTCGCTCTGTTGCTCCCTCTCTCTCTTGCTCCGTCGCTCTGTTGCTCCGTCTCTCTGTTGCTCCCTCTCTCTGTTGCTCCCTCGCCCTGTTGCTCCGTCGCTCTGTGGCTCCGTCGCTCTGTGGCTCCGTCGCTCTGTTGCTCCGTCGCTCTGTTGCTCCGACGTCCTGTTGATCCGTCGTTCTGTGGCTCAGTCGCTCTGTTGCTCAGTCGCTCTGTGGCACCGTCTCTCTGTTGCTCCATCGCCCTGTTTCTCCGTCGCCCTGTTTCTCTGTCTCTCTGTTGCTCCATTGCCCTGTTGCTCCGTCTCTCTGTTGCTCCGTCGCCCTGTTGCCCCGTCTCTCTGTTGCTCCATCACCCTGTTCCTCTGTCTCTCTGTTGCTCCATCGCCCTGTTGCACCGTCGCCCTGTTGCTCTGTCTCTGTGTTGCTCCGTCGCCCTGTTACTCCGTCGCTCTGTTGCTCCATCGCCCTGTTGCACCGTCGCCCTGTTGCTCTGTCTCTCTGTGTTGCTCCATCGCCCTGTTGCTCTGTCTCTCTGTTGCTCCGTCGCCCTGTTGCTCCGTCGCCCTGTTGCTCCGTCTGTCTGTGGCTCTGTCGCCCTCTTGCTGGGTCGCCCTGTTGCTCCGTCGCTCTGTTGCTCCGTCGCTCTGTTGCTCCGTATCTCTGTTGCTCCGTCTCTCTGTTGCTCCGTCTCTCTGTTGCTCCGTCGCTCTGTGGCTCCGTCTCTCTGTTGCTGCGTCTCCCTGTTCTTCCGTCGCTCTGTGGCTCCGTCGCTCTGTTGCTCCGTCTCTCTGTTGCTCCGTCGCATGTTGCTCCGTCGTCCTGTTGCTCCGTCGCCCTGTTGCCCCGTCGCCTGTTGCTCCGTCGCCCTGTTGCTCCGTCACCCTGTTGCTCCGTCGTCCTGTTGCTCCGTCGCCCTGTTGCTCCGTCGCCCTGTTGCTCCGTCTCTCTGTTGCTCCGTCGCCTGTTGCTCCGTCGTCCTGTTGCTCCGTCGTCCTGTTGCTCCGTCGCCCTGTTGCTCCGTCGCCCTGTTGCTCCGTCTCTCTGTTTCTCCGTCGCCCTGTTGTTCCGTCGCCCTGTTGCTCCGTCTCTCTGTTGCTCCGTCTCTCTGTTGCTCCGTCTCTCTGTTGCTCCGTCTCTCTGTTGCTCCGTCTCTCTGTTGCTCCGTCGCTCTGTTGCTCCGTCACTCTGTTGCTCCGTCGCCCTGTTGCTCCGTCTCTCTGTTGCTCCGTCTCTCTGTTTCTCCGTCTCTCTGTTGCTCCGTCGCCCTGTTGCGCCGTCTCTCTGTTGCTCCATCGCCCTGTTGCTCCGTCTCTCTGTTGCTCCGTCGCCCTGTTGCTCCATCGCTCTGTTGCTCCATCTCTCTGTTGCTCCGTCTCTCTGTTGCTCCGACTCTCTGTTGCTCCGTCTCTCTGTTGCTCCGTCGCTCTGTGGCTCCGTCGCTCTGTTGCACCGTCTCTCTGTTGCTCCGTCTCTCTGTTGCTCCGTCGCTCTGTTGCTCCGTCTCTCTTTTCGTCCGTCTCTCTGTTGCTCCATCGCTCTGTGGCTCTGTCTCTCTGTTGCTCCGTCGCTCTGTTGCTCCGACTCTCTGTTGCTCCGTCTCTCTGTTGCTCCGTCTCTCTGTTCTTCCGTCGCTCTGTGGCTCCGTCGCTCTGTTGCACCGTCTCCCTGTTCTTCCGTCGCTCTGTGGCTCCGTCGCTCTGTTGCACCGTCTCTCTGTTGCTCCGTCTCTCTGTGGCTCCGTCGCTCTGTTGCTCCGTCTCTCTGTTGCTCCGTCTCTCTGTTGCTCCGTCGCTCTGTTGCTCCGTCTCTCTTTTCCTCCGTCTCTCTCTTGCTCCATCTCTCTGTTGCTCCGTCTCTCTGTTGCTCCGTCTCTCTGTTGCTCCGTCGCTCTGTTGCTCCGTCTCTCTTTTCCTCCGTCTCTCTGTTGCTCCGTCTCTCTTTTCCTCCGTCTCTCTGTTGCTCCATCTCTCTGTTGCTCCATCTCTCTGTTGCTCCGTCTCTCTGTTGCTCCGTCGCTCTGTTGCTCCGTCTCTCTTTTCCTCCGTCTCTCTGTTTCTCCGTCTCTCTGTTGCTCTGTCTCTCTGTTGCTCCGTCTCTCTGTTGCTCCGTCGCCCTGTTGCTCCGTCTCTCTGTTGCTCCGTCTCTCTGTTGCTCTGTCTCTCTGTTGCTCCGTCTCTCTGTTGCTCCGTCGCCCTGTTGCTCCATCTCTCTGTTGCTCCGTCTCTATGTTGCTCTGTCTCTCTGTTGCTCCGTCTATCTGTTGCTCCGTCTCTCTGTGGCTCCGTCTCTCCATTGCTCCGTCGCCCTGTTGCTCCATCTCTCTGTTGCTCCGTCGCTCTGTTGCTCCGTCGCTCTGTTGCTCCGTCTCTCTGTTGCTCCGTCTCGCTGTGGCTCCGTCTCTCTGTTGCTCCGTCTCTCTGTTGCTCCATCGCTCTGTTGCTCCGTCTCTCTGTTCCTCCGTCTCGCTGTGGCTCCGTCTCTCTGTTGCTCCGTCGCTCTGTTGCTCCGTCTCTCTGTTGCTCCCTCTCTCTGTTGCTCCCTCTCTCTGTTGCTCCGTCGCTCTGTTGCTCCCTCTCTCTCTTGCTCCGTCTCTCCGTTGCTCCGTCTCTCTGTTGCTCCCTCTCTCTGTTGCTCCCTCTCTCTGTTGCTCCGTCGCTCTGTTGCTCCCTCTCTCTCTTGCTCCGTCGCCCTGTTGCTCCATCGCTCTGTGGCTCCGTCGCTCTGTGGCTCCGTCGCTCTGTTGCTCCGTCGCTCTGTTGCTCCGACGTCCTGTTGATCCGTCGTTCTGTGGCTCAGTTGCTCTGTTGCTCAGTCGCTCTGTGGCACCGTCGCTCTGTGGCTCCATCGCCCTGTTGCTCTGTCTCTCTATTGCTCCATCGCCCTGTTTCTCCGTCGCCCTGTTTCTCTGTCTCTCTGTTGCTCCATTGCCCTGTTGCTCCGTCTCTCTGTTGCTCCGTCGCCCTGTTGCCCCGTCTCTCTGTTGCTCCATCACCCTGTTCCTCTGTCTCTCTGTTGCTCCATCGCCCTGTTGCACCGTCGCCCTGTTGCTCTGTCTCTGTGTTGCTCCGTCGCCCTGTTGCTCCGTCTCTCTGTTGCTCCATCACCCTGTTCCTCTGTCTCTCTGTTGCTCCGTCGCTCTGTTGCTCCATCGCCCTGTTGCACCGTCGCCCTGTTGCTCTGTCTCTGTGTTGCTCCATCGCCCTGTTGCTCCATCGCCCTGTTGCTCTGTCTCTCTGTTGCTCCGTCGCCCTGTTGCTCCGTCGCCCTGTTGCTCCGTCTGTCTGTGGCTCTGTCGCCCTCTTGCTTGGTCGCCCTGTTGCTCCGTCTCTCTGTTGCTCCGTCGCTCTGTTGCTCCGTATCTCTGTTGCTCCGTCTCTCTGTTGCTCCGTCTCTCTGTTGCTACGTCGCTCTGTGGCTCCGTCTCTCTGTTGCTGCGTCTCCCTGTTCTTCCGTCGCTCTGTGGCTCCGTCGCTCTGTTGCTCCGTCTCTCTGTTGCTCTGTCGCCTGTTGCTCCGTCGTCCTGTTGCTCCGTCGCCCTGTTGCCCCGTCGCCTGTTGCTCCGTCGCCCTGTTGCTCCGTCACCCTGTTGCTCCGTCGTCCTGTTGCTCCGTTGCCCTGTTGCTCCGTCTCTCTGTTGCTCCGTCGCCTGTTGCTCCGTCGTCCTGTTGCTCCGTCGTCCTGTTGCTCCGTCGCCCTGTTGCTCCGTCGCCTGTTGCTCCGTCGCCCTGTTGCTCCGTCGCTCTGTTGCTCCGTCGCCCTGTTGCTCCATCGCCCTGTTGCTCTGTCTCTGTTGGTCCGTCGCCCTGTTGCTCCATCGCCCTGTTGCTCCGTCTCTCTGTTGCTCCGTCGCCCTGTTGCTCCGTCGCCCTGTTGCTCCGTCGCCCTGTTGCTCAGTCGCCCTGTTGCTCCGTCGCCCTGTTGCTCCGTCGCCCTGTTGCTCCGTTTCTGTTGCTCCGTCTCTCTGTTGCTCCGTCTCTCTGTGGCTCCGTCGCTCTGTGGCTCCGTCTCTCTATTGCTCCGTCTCTCTGTTGCTCCGTCGCTCTGTTGCTCCGTCGCCCTGTTGCTCCGTCTCTCTGTTTCTCCGTCTCCCTGTTGCTCCGTCTCTCTGTTGCTCCGTCTCTCTGTTGCTCCGTCTCTCTGTTGCTCCGTCTCTCTGTTGCTCCGTCTCTCTGTTGCTCCGTCTCTCTGTTGCTCCGTCTCTCTGTTGCTCCGTCTCTCTGTTGCTCCATCTCTCTGTTGCTCCGTCGCCCTGTTGCTCCGTCTCTCTGTTGCTGCGTCGCCCTGTTGCTCCGTCTCTCTGTTTCTCCGTCGCCCTGTTGCTCCGTCGCCCTGTTGCTCCGTCGCCCTGTTGCTCCGTCTCTCTGTTGCTCCGTCGCCTGTTGCTCCGTCGTCCTGTTGCTCCGTCGTCCTGTTGCTCCGTCGCCCTGTGGCTCCGTCGCCTGTTGCTCCGTCGCCATGTTGCTCCATCGCCCTGTTGCTCCGTCGCCCTGTTGCTCCATCGCCCTGTTGCTCTGTCTCTGTTGGTCCGTCGCCCTGTGCTCCATCGCCCTGTTGCTCCGTCGCCCTGTTGCTCCGTCTCTCTGTTGCTCCGTCGCCTGTTGCTCCGTCGTCCTGTTGCTCCGTCGTCCTGTTGCTCCGTCGCCCTGTTGCTCCGTCGCCTGTTGCTCCGTCGCCCTGTTGCTCCGTCGCTCTGTTGCTCCGTCGCCCTGTTGCTCCATCGCCCTGTTGCTCTGTCTCTGTTGGTCCGTCGCCCTGTTGCTCCATCGCCCTGTTGCTCCGTCTCTCTGTTGCTCCGTCTCTCTGTTGCTCCGTCGCCCTGTTGCTCCGTCGCCCTGTTGCTCCGTCGCCCTGTTGCTCAGTCGCCCTGTTGCTCCGTCGCCCTGTTGCTCCGTTGCCCTGTTGCTCCGTTTCTGTTGCTCCGTCTCTCCGTTGCTCCGTCTCTCTGTGGCTCCGTCGCTCTGTGGCTCCGTCGCTCTGTTGCTCCGTCTCCCTGTTGCTCCGTCGCTCTGTGGCTCCGTCTCTCTGTTGCTCCGTCTCTCTGTTGCTCCGTCGCCCTGTTGCTCTGTCTCTCTGTTTCTCCGTCTCCCTGTTGCTCCGTCTCTCTGTTGCTCCGTCTCTCTGTTGCTCCGTCTCTCTGTTGCTCCGTCTCTCTGTTGCTCCATCTCTCTGTTGCTCCGTCGCCCTGTTACTCCGTCGCTCTGTTGCTCCATCTCTCTGTTGCTCTGTCTCTCTGTTGCTCCGTCGCCCTCTTGCTGGGTCGCCCTGTTGCTCCGTCGCTCTGATGCTCCGTCGCTCTGTTGCTCCGTATCTCTGTTGCTCCGTCTCTCTGTTGCTCCGTCACTCTGTTGCTCCGTCGCTCTGTTGCTCCGTCGCTCTGTTGCTCCGTATCTCTGTTGCTCCGTCTCTGTTGCTCCGTATCTCTGTTGCTCCGTCTCTGTTGCTCCGTCTCTCTGTTGCTCCGTCGCTCTGTTGCTCCGTCTCTCTGTTCTTCCGTCGCTCTGTGGCTCCGTCGCTCTGTTGCTCCGTCTCTCTGTTGCTCCGTCTCTCTGTTGCTCCGTCGCCCTCTTGCTGGGTCGCCCTGTTGCTCCGTCGCTCTGTTGCTCTGTATCTCTGTTGCTCCGTCTCTCTGTGGCTCCGTCGCTCTGTTGCTCCGTATCTCTGTTGCTCCATCTCTCTGTTGCTCCGTCGCTCTGTGGCTCCGTCTCTCCGTTGCTGCGTCTCCCTGTTCTTCCGTCGCTCTGTGGCTCCGTCGCTCTGTTGCTCCGTCTCTCTGTTGCTCCGTCGCCTATTGCTCCGTTGTCCTGTTGCTCCGTCGCCCTGTTGCCCCGTCGCCTGTTGCTCCGTCGCCCTGTTGCTCCGTCACCCTGTTGCGCCGTCGTCCTGTTGCTCCGTCGCCCTGTTGCTCCGTCGCCCTGTTGCTCCGTCTCTCTGTTGCTCCGTCGCCTGTTGCTCCGTCGTCCTGTTGCTCCGTCGTCCTGTTGCTCCGTCGCCTCTTGCTCCGTCACCCTGTTGCTCCGTCGCCCTGTTGCTCCGTCGCCCTGTTGCTCCATCGCCCTGTTGCTCTGTCTCTGTTGGTCCGTCGCCCTGTTGCTCCATCGCCCTGTTGCTCTGTCGTTCTGTTGCTCCGTCGCCCTGTTGCTCCGTCGCCCTGTTGCTCCGTCGCCTGTTGCTCAGTCGCCCTGTTGCTCCGTCGCCCTGTTGCTCCGTCGCCCTGTTGCTCCATCGCCCTGCTGCTCTGTCTCTGTTGGTCCGTCGCCCTGTTGCTCCATCGCCCTGTTGCTCTGTCTCTCTGTTGCTCCGTCGCCCTGTTGCTCCGTCGCTCTGTTTCTCCGACGCCCTGTTGCACAGTCGCCCTGTTGCTCCGTCACCCTGTTGCTCCGTCGCCCTGTTGCTCAGTCTCTGTTGCTCCGTCTCTCTGTTGCTCCGTCTCTCTGTGGATCCGTCGCTCTGTTGCTCCGTCGCTCTGTTGCTCCGTCTCTCTGTTGCTCCGTCGCTCTGTTGCTCCGTCGCCCTGTTGCTCCGTCTCTCTGTTTCTCCGTCTCGCTGTTGCTCCATCTCTCTGTTGCTCCGTCTCTCTGTTGCTCCGTCTCTCTGTTGCTCCGTCTCTCTGTCGCTCTGTTGCTCCGTCTCTCTGTTGACCCGTCTCTCTCTTGCTCCGTCGCTCTGTTGCTCCGTCTCTCTGTTGCTCCGTCTCTCTGTTGCTCCGTCTCTCTGTTGCTCCGTCTCTCTGTTGCTCCGTCGCTCTGTTGCTCCGTCTCTCTGCTGCTCCGTCTCCATAATGCTCCGTCTCTCTGTTGCTCAGTCGCTCTGTTGCTCCGTCGCTCTGTGGCTCCGTCGCTCTGTTGCTCCATCTCTCTGTTGCTCCGTCGTCTGTTGCTCCGTCGTTCTGTTGCTCCGTCTCTCTGTTACTCCGTCTCTCTGTTGCTCCATCTCTCTGTTGCTCCGTCTCTCTGTTGGTCCATCTCTCTGTTGCTCCGTCTCTCTGTTGCTCCGTCTCTCTGTTGCTCCGTCTCTCTGTTGCTCAGTCTCTCTGTTGCTCCGTCTCCCGATTGCTCCGTCTCCCTGTTGCTCCGTCTCTCTGTTGCTCCGTCTCTCTGTTGCTCCGTCTCTTTGTTGCTCCGTCTCTCTGTTGCTCCGTCGCTCTGTTGCACCGTCGCTCTGTGGCTCCGTCTCTCTGTTGCTCCGTCGCTCTGTTGCTCCGTCTCTCTGTTGCTCCGTCTCTCTGTTGCTCCGTCTCTCTGTGGCTCCGTCGCTCTGTGGCTCCGTCGCCCTGTTGCTCCGTCTCTCTGTTGCTCCGTCTCTCTGTTGCTCCGTCTCTCTGTTGCTCCATCTCTCTGTTGCTCCTTCGCCCTGTTGCTCCATCGCCCTGTTGCTCCGT
Organism: Prionace glauca; assembly: GCA_037974335.1. Classification (NCBI taxonomy): domain Eukaryota; kingdom Metazoa; phylum Chordata; class Chondrichthyes; order Carcharhiniformes; family Carcharhinidae; genus Prionace; species Prionace glauca. The sequence goes on along the minus strand of CM075729.1, from coordinate 94,579,414 downwards.
CTCTCTGTTGCTCCGTCTCTCTGTTGCTCCGTCGCTCTGTTGCTCCGTCGCTCTGTGGCTCCGTCTCTCTGTTGCTCCGTCGCTCTGTTGCTCCGTCGCTCTGTGGCTCCGTCGCTCTGTTGCTCCGTCTCTCTCTTGCTCCGTCTCTCTGTTTCTCCGTCTCTCTGTTGCTCCGTCTCTCTGTTGCTCCGTCTCTCTGTTGCTCCATCTCTCTGTTGCTCCGCTCTCTGTTCCTCCGTCTCTCTGTTGCTCCGTCTCTCTGTTGCTCCGTCTCTCTGTGGCTCCGTCGATCTGTTGCTCCGTCTCTCTGCTGCTCCGTCTCCATAATGCTGGGACTCTCTGTTGCTCAGTCGCTCTGTTGCTCTGTCTCTCTGTGGCTCCGTCGCTCTGTTGCTCCGTCGCTCTGTTGCTCAGTCTCTCTGTGGCTCCGTCTCTCCGTTGCTGCGTCTCCCTGTTCTTCCGTCGCCTGTTGCTCCGTCGTCCTGTTGCTCCGTCGTCCTGTTGCTCCGTCGCCCTGTGGCTCCGTCGCCTGTTGCTCCGTCGCCATGTTGCTCCATCGCCCTGTTGCTCCGTCGCCCTGTTGCTCCATCGCCCTGTTGCTCTGTCTCTGTTGGTCCGTCGCCCTGTGCTCCATCGCCCTGTTGCTCCGTCGCCCTGTTGCTCCGTCTCTCTGTTGCTCCGTCGCCTGTTGCTCCGTCGTCCTGTTGCTCCGTCGTCCTGTTGCTCCGTCGCCCTGTTGCTCCGTCGCCTGTTGCTCCGTCGCCCTGTTGCTCCGTCGCTCTGTTGCTCCGTCGCCCTGTTGCTCCATCGCCCTGTTGCTCTGTCTCTGTTGGTCCGTCGCCCTGTTGCTCCATCGCCCTGTTGCTCCGTCTCTCTGTTGCTCCGTCTCTCTGTTGCTCCGTCGCCCTGTTGCTCCGTCGCCCTGTTGCTCCGTCGCCCTGTTGCTCCGTCGCCCTGTTGCTCAGTCGCCCTGTTGCTCCGTCGCCCTGTTGCTCCGTCGCCCTGTTGCTCCGTTTCTGTTGCTCCGTCTCTCTGTTGCTCCGTCTCTCTGTGGCTCCGTCGCTCTGTGGCTCCGTCGCTCTGTTGCTCCGTCTCCCTGTTGCTCCGTCGCTCTGTGGCTCCGTCTCTCTGTTGCTCCGTCGCCCTGTTGCTCCGTCTCTCTGTTTCTCCGTCTCCCTGTTGCTCCGTCTCTCTGTTGCTCCGTCTCTCTGTTGCTCCGTCTCTCTGTTGCTCCGTCTCTCTGTTGCTCCATCTCTCTGTTGCTCCGTCGCCCTGTTACTCCGTCGCTCTGTTGCTCCATCTCTCTGTTGCTCTGTCTCTCTGTTGCTCCGTCGCCCTCTTGCTGGGTCGCCCTGTTGCTCCGTCGCTCTGATGCTCCGTCGCTCTGTTGCTCCGTATCTCTGTTGCTCCGTCTCTCTGTTGCTCCGTCACTCTGTTGCTCCGTCGCTCTGTTGCTCCGTCGCTCTGTTGCTCCGTATCTCTGTTGCTCCGTCTCTGTTGCTCCGTATCTCTGTTGCTCCGTCTCTGTTGCTCCGTCTCTCTGTTGCTCCGTCGCTCTGTTGCTCCGTCTCTCTGTTCTTCCGTCGCTCTGTGGCTCCGTCGCTCTGTTGCTCCGTCTCTCTGTTGCTCCGTCTCTCTGTTGCTCCGTCGCCCTCTTGCTGGGTCGCCCTGTTGCTCCGTCGCTCTGTTGCTCTGTATCTCTGTTGCTCCGTCTCTCTGTGGCTCCGTCGCTCTGTTGCTCCGTATCTCTGTTGCTCCATCTCTCTGTTGCTCCGTCGCTCTGTGGCTCCGTCTCTCCGTTGCTGCGTCTCCCTGTTCTTCCGTCGCTCTGTGGCTCCGTCGCTCTGTTGCTCCGTCTCTCTGTTGCTCCGTCGACTATTGCTCCGTTGTCCTGTTGCTCCGTCGCCCTGTTGCCCCGTCGCCTGTTGCTCCGTCGCCCTGTTGCTCCGTCACCCTGTTGCGCCGTCGTCCTGTTGCTCCGTCGCCCTGTTGCTCCGTCGCCCTGTTGCTCCGTCTCTCTGTTGCTCCGTCGCCTGTTGCTCCGTCGTCCTGTTGCTCCGTCGTCCTGTTGCTCCGTCGCCCTGTTGCTCCGTCGCCTCTTGCTCCGTCACCCTGTTGCTCCGTCGCCCTGTTGCTCCGTCGCCCTGTTGCTCCATCGCCCTGTTGCTCTGTCTCTGTTGGTCCGTCGCCCTGTTGCTCCATCGCCCTGTTGCTCTGTCGTTCTGTTGCTCCGTCGCCCTGTTGCTCCGTCGCCCTGTTGCTCCGTCGCCTGTTGCTCAGTCGCCCTGTTGCTCCGTCGCCCTGTTGCTCCGTCGCCCTGTTGCTCCATTGCCCTGTTGCTCTGTCTCTGTTGGTCCGTCGCCCTGTTGCTCCATCGCCCTGTTGCTCTGTCTCTCTGTTGCTCCGTCGCCCTGTTGCTCCGTCGCTCTGTTTTCTCCGACGCCCTGTTGCACAGTCGCCCTGTTGCTCCGTCACCCTGTTGCTCCGTCGCCCTGTTGCTCCGTCTCTGTTGCTCCGTCTCTCTGTTGCTCCGTCTCTCTGTGGATCTGTCGCTCTGTTGCTCCGTCGCTCTGTTGCTCCGTCTCTCTGTTGCTCCGTCGCTCTGTTGCTCCGTCGCCCTGTTGCTCCGTCTCTCTGTTTCTCCGTCTCGCTGTTGCTCCATCTCTCTGTTGCTCCGTCTCTCTGTTGCTCCGTCTCTCTGTTGCTCCGTCTCTCTGTCGCTCTGTTGCTCCGTCTCTCTGTTGATCCGTCTCTCTCTTGCTCCGTCGCTCTGTTGCTCCGTCTCTCTGTTGCTCCGTCTCTCTGTTGCTCCGTCTCTCTGTTGCTCCGTCTCTCTGTTGCTCCGTCGCTGTGTTGCTCCGTCTCTCTGCTGCTCCGTCTCCATAATGCTCCGTCTCTCTGTTGCTCAGTCGCTCTGTTGCTCCGTCGCTCTGTTGGTCCATCTCTCTGTTGCTCCGTCTCTCTGTTGCTCCGTCTCTCTGTTGCTCCGTCTCTCTGTTGCTCAGTCTCTCTGTTGCTCCGTCTCCCTATTGCTCCGTCTCCCTGTTGCTCCGTCTCTCTGTTGCTCCGTCTCTCTGTTGCTCCGTCTCTTTGTTGCTCCGTCTCTCTGTTGCTCCGTCGCTCTGTTGCACCGTCGCTCTGTGGCTCCGTCTCTCTGTTGCTCCGTCGCTCTGTTGCTCCGTCTCTCTGTTGCTCCGTCTCTCTGTTGCTCCGTCTCTCTGTGGCTCCGTCGCTCTGTGGGTCCGTCGCCCTGTTGCTCCGTCTCTCTGTTGCTCCGTCTCTCTGTTGCTCCGTCTCTCTGTTGCTCCATCTCTCTGTTGCTCCGTCTCTCTGTTGCTCCATCGCCCTGTTGCTCCGTCTCTCTGTTGCTCCGTCTCTCTGTTGCTCCGTCGCTCTGTTGCTCCGTCGCTCTGTGGCTCCGTCTCTCTGTTGCTCCGTCGCTCTGTTGCTCCGTCGCTCTGTGGCTCCGTCGCTCTGTTGCTCCGTCTCTCTCTTGCTCCGTCTCTCTGTTTCTCCGTCTCTCTGTTGCTCCGTCTCTCTGTTGCTCCGTCTCTCTGTTGCTCCATCTCTCTGTTGCTCCGCTCTCTGTTCCTCCGTCTCTCTGTTGCTCCGTCTCTCTGTTGCTCCGTCTCTCTGTGGCTCCGTCGATCTGTTGCTCCGTCTCTCTGCTGCTCCGTCTCCATAATGCTGGGACTCTCTGTTGCTCAGTCGCTCTGTTGCTCTGTCTCTCTGTGGCTCCGTCGCTCTGTTGCTCCGTCGCTCTGTTGCTCAGTCTCTCTGTGGCTCCGTCTCTCCGTTGCTGCGTCTCCCTGTTCTTCCGTCGCTCTGTTGCTCCGTCTCTCTGTTGCTCCGTCTCTCTGTTGCTCCCTCGCTCTGTTGCTCCGTCTCTCAGTTGCTCCGTCTCTCTGTTGCTCCCTCACTCTGTTGCTCCGTCGCCCTGTTGCTCCGTGTCTCTCTTGCTCCGTCTCTCTGTTGCTCCGTCGCTCTTTTGCTCCGTCTCTCTGTTGCTCCGTCGCTCTGTTGCTCCGTCTCTCTGTTGCTCCGTCCCTCTGTTGCTCCGTCTCTCTGTTGCTCCGTCTCTCTGTTGCTCCGTCTCTCTGTTGCTCCGTCTCTCTGTTGCTCCGTCTCTCTGTTGCTCCGTCTCTCTGTTTCTCCGTCTCTCTGTTGCTCCGTCTCTCTGTTGCTCCGTCTCTCTGTTGCTCCGTCTCTCTGTTGCTCCGTCTCTCTGTTGCTCCGTCTTTCTGTTCCTCCGTCTCTCTGTTCCTCCGTCTCTCTGTTGCTCCATCGCCCTGTTGCTCCGTCTCTCTGTTGCTCCGTCTCTCTGTTGCTCCGTCTCTCTGTTGCTCCGTCGCTCTGTTGCTCCGTCGCTCTGTTGCTCCGTCTCTCTGTTGCTCCGTCGCTCTGTGGCTCCGTCGCTCTGTGGCTCCGTCGCTCTGTTGCTCCGTCTCTCTGTTGCTCCGTCTCTCTGTTGCTCCGTCGCTCTGTTGCTCCGTCTCTCTGCTGCTCCGTCTCCATAATGCTCCGTCTCTCTGTTGCTCAGTCGCTCTGTTGCTCCGTCGCTCTGTGGCTCCGTCGCTCTTTTGCTCCGTCGCTCTGTTGCTCCGTCGTTCTATTGCTCCGTCTCTCTGTTGCTCCGTCTCTCTGTTGCTCCATCTCTCTGTTGCTCTGTCTCTCTGTTGGTCCATCTCTCTGTTGCTCCGTCTCTCTGTTGCTCCGTCTCTCTGTTGCTCAGTCTCTCTGCTGCTCCGTCTCTCTGCTGCTCCGTCTCTCTGTTGCTCAGTCGCTCTGTTGCTCCGTCGCTCTGTGGCTCCATCGCTCTGTTGCTCCGTCTCTCTGTTGCTCCGTCGTTCTGTTGCTCCGTCGTTCTGTTGCTCCGTCTCTCTGTTGCTCCGTCTCTCTGTTGCTCCGTCTCTCTGTTGCTCCGTCTCTCTGTTGCTCCATCTCTCTGTTGCTCCGTCTCTCTGTTGGTCCATCTCTCTGTTGCTCCGTCTCTCTGTTGCTCCATCGCTCTGTTGCTCCGTCGCTCTGTGGCTCCGTCGCTCTGTGGCTCCGTCGCTCTGTTGCTCCGTCTCTCTGTTGCTCCGTCTCTCTCTTGCTCCGTCGCTCTGTTGCTCCGTCTCTCTGTTGCTCCGTCTCTCTGTTGCTCCGTCTCTCTGTTGCTCCGTCTCTCTGTTGCTCCGTCTCTCTGTTGCTCCGTCGCTCTGTTGCTCCGTCTCTCTGCTGCTCCGTCTCCATAATGCTCCGTCTCTCTGTTGCTCCGTCTCTCTGTTGCTCCGTCTCTCTGTTGCTCAGTCTCTCTGTTGCTCCGTCTCCCTATTGCTCCGTCTCCCTGTTGCTCCGTCTCTCTGTTGCTCCGTCTCTCTGTTGCTCCGTCTCTTTGTTGCTCCGTCTCTCTGTTGCTCCGTCGCTCTGTTGCACCGTCGCTCTGTGGCTCCGTCTCTCTGTTGCTCCGTCGCTCTGTTGCTCCGTCTCTCTGTTGCTCCGTCTCTCTGTTGCTCCGTCTCTCTGTGGCTCCGTCGCTCTGTGGGTCCGTCGCCCTGTTGCTCCGTCTCTCTGTTGCTCCGTCTCTCTGTTGCTCCGTCTCTCTGTTGCTCCATCTCTCTGTTGCTCCGTCTCTCTGTTGCTCCATCGCCCTGTTGCTCCGTCTCTCTGTTGCTCCGTCTCTCTGTTGCTCCGTCGCTCTGTTGCTCCGTCGCTCTGTGGCTCCGTCTCTCTGTTGCTCCGTCGCTCTGTTGCTCCGTCGCTCTGTGGCTCCGTCGCTCTGTTGCTCCGTCTCTCTCTTGCTCCGTCTCTCTGTTTCTCCGTCTCTCTGTTGCTCCGTCTCTCTGTTGCTCCGTCTCTCTGTTGCTCCATCTCTCTGTTGCTCCGCTCTCTGTTCCTCCGTCTCTCTGTTGCTCCGTCTCTCTGTTGCTCCGTCTCTCTGTGGCTCCGTCGATCTGTTGCTCCGTCTCTCTGCTGCTCCGTCTCCATAATGCTGGGACTCTCTGTTGCTCAGTCGCTCTGTTGCTCTGTCTCTCTGTGGCTCCGTCGCTCTGTTGCTCCGTCGCTCTGTTGCTCAGTCTCTCTGTGGCTCCGTCTCTCCGTTGCTGCGTCTCCCTGTTCTTCCGTCGCTCTGTTGCTCCGTCTCTCTGTTGCTCCGTCTCTCTGTTGCTCCCTCGCTCTGTTGCTCCGTCTCTCAGTTGCTCCGTCTCTCTGTTGCTCCCTCACTCTGTTGCTCCGTCGCCCTGTTGCTCCGTGTCTCTCTTGCTCCGTCTCTCTGTTGCTCCGTCGCTCTTTTGCTCCGTCTCTCTGTTGCTCCGTCGCTCTGTTGCTCCGTCTCTCTGTTGCTCCGTCCCTCTGTTGCTCCGTCTCTCTGTTGCTCCGTCTCTCTGTTGCTCCGTCTCTCTGTTGCTCCGTCTCTCTGTTGCTCCGTCTCTCTGTTGCTCCGTCTCTCTGTTTCTCCGTCTCTCTGTTGCTCCGTCTCTCTGTTGCTCCGTCTCTCTGTTGCTCCGTCTCTCTGTTGCTCCGTCTCTCTGTTGCTCCGTCTTTCTGTTCCTCCGTCTCTCTGTTCCTCCGTCTCTCTGTTGCTCCATCGCCCTGTTGCTCCGTCTCTCTGTTGCTCCGTCTCTCTGTTGCTCCGTCTCTCTGTTGCTCCGTCGCTCTGTTGCTCCGTCGCTCTGTTGCTCCGTCTCTCTGTTGCTCCGTCGCTCTGTGGCTCCGTCGCTCTGTGGCTCCGTCGCTCTGTTGCTCCGTCTCTCTGTTGCTCCGTCTCTCTGTTGCTCCGTCGCTCTGTTGCTCCGTCTCTCTGCTGCTCCGTCTCCATAATGCTCCGTCTCTCTGTTGCTCAGTCGCTCTGTTGCTCCGTCGCTCTGTGGCTCCGTCGCTCTTTTGCTCCGTCGCTCTGTTGCTCCGTCGTTCTATTGCTCCGTCTCTCTGTTGCTCCGTCTCTCTGTTGCTCCATCTCTCTGTTGCTCTGTCTCTCTGTTGGTCCATCTCTCTGTTGCTCCGTCTCTCTGTTGCTCCGTCTCTCTGTTGCTCAGTCTCTCTGCTGCTCCGTCTCTCTGCTGCTCCGTCTCTCTGTTGCTCAGTCGCTCTGTTGCTCCGTCGCTCTGTGGCTCCATCGCTCTGTTGCTCCGTCTCTCTGTTGCTCCGTCGTTCTGTTGCTCCGTCGTTCTGTTGCTCCGTCTCTCTGTTGCTCCGTCTCTCTGTTGCTCCGTCTCTCTGTTGCTCCGTCTCTCTGTTGCTCCATCTCTCTGTTGCTCCGTCTCTCTGTTGGTCCATCTCTCTGTTGCTCCGTCTCTCTGTTGCTCCATCGCTCTGTTGCTCCGTCGCTCTGTGGCTCCGTCGCTCTGTTGCTCCGTCTCTCTGTTGCTCCGTCTCTCTCTTGCTCCGTCGCTCTGTTGCTCCGTCTCTCTGTTGCTCCGTCTCTCTGTTGCTCCGTCTCTCTGTTGCTCCGTCTCTCTGTTGCTCCGTCTCTCTGTTGCTCCGTCGCTCTGTTGCTCCGTCTCTCTGCTGCTCCGTCTCCATAATGCTCCGTCTCTCTGTTGCTCAGTCGCTCTGTTGCTCCGTCGCTCTGTGGCTCCGTCGCTCTGTTGCTCCATCTCTCTGTTTCTCCGTCGCCCTGTTGATCCGTCGCCCTGTTGCTCCGTCTCTCTGTTTCTCCGTCGCCCTGTTGCTCCGTCGCCCTGTTGCTCCGTCTCTCTGTTGCTCCGTCGCCCTGTTGCTCCGTCTCTCTGTTTCTCCGTCGCTCTGTTGCTCCGTCGCCCTGTTGCTTCATCTCTCTGTTGCTCCGTTGCTCCGTCGCTCTGTTGCTCCGTCGCTCTGTTGCTCCGTCGCTCTGTGGCTCCGTCGCTCTGTTGCTCCGTCTCTCCGTTGCTGCGTCTCTCTGTTGCTCCGTCGCTCTGTGGCTTGTCGCTCTGTGGCTCCGTCGCTCTGTTGCTCCATCGCTCTGTTGCTCCGTCTCTCTGTTGCTCCGTTGCTCTGTTGCTCCGTCGCTCTGTGGCTCCGTCGCTCTGTGGCTCCGTCGCTCTGTTGCTCCGTCTCTCTGTTGCTCCGTCTCTCTGTTGCTCCGTCGCTCTGTGGCTCCGTCTCTCTGTTGCTCCGTCTCTCTATTGCTCCGTCTCTTTGTTGCTCCGTCTCTCTGTTGCTCCGTCGCTCTGTTGCTCCGTTTCTCTGTTGCTCCGTCGCTCTGTTACTCCGTCTCTCGGTTGCTCCGTCTCTCTGTTGCTCCGTCTCTCTGTTGCTCCGTCTCTCTGTTGCTCCGTCTCTCTGTTGCTCCGTCTCTCTGTTGCTCCGTCGCTCTGTAGCTCCGTCTCTCTGTTGCTCCGTCTGTCTGTTGCTCCGTCACTCTGTTGCTCCATCGCTCTGTTGCTCCGTCGCCCTCTTGCTCCGTCGCTCTGTTACTCCTTTGCTCTGTAGCTCCGTCTCTCTGTTGCTCCGTCGCTCTGTTGCTCCGTCGCTCTGTGGCTCCGTCGCTCTGTTGCTCCCTCTCTCTGTTGCTCCGTCGCTCTGTTGCTCCGTCTCTCTGTTGCTCCGTCGCTCTGTTGCTCCGTCTCTCTGTGGCTCCGTCGCTCTGTGGCTCCGTCGCTCTGTTGCTCCGTCTCCCTGTTGCTCCGAATCTCTGTTGCTCCGTCGCTCTGTTGCTCCGTCGCTCTTTTGCTCCGTCGTCCTGTTGTTCCGTCGTTCTGTGGCTCAGTCGCTCTGTTGCTCTGTCGCTCTGTGGCACCGTCTCTCTGTGGCTCCATCGCTCTGTTGCTCCGTCTCTCTGTTGCTCCATCGCCCTGTTTCCTCGTCGCCCTGTTTCTCTGTCTCTCTGTTGCTCCATTGCCCTGTTGCTCCGTCTCTCTGTTGCTCCGTCGCCCTGTTGCTCCGTCTCTCTGTTGCTCCATCACCCTGTTCCTCTGTCTCTCTGTTGCTCCATCGCCCTGTTGCTCCATCGCCCTGTTGCTCTGTCTGTGTTGGTCCATCGCCCTGTTGCTCCATCGCCCTGTTGCTCTGTTTCTCTGTTGCTCCGTCGCCCTGTTACTCCGTCACTCTGTTGCTCCATCTCTCTGTTGCTCTGTCTCTCTGTTGCTCCGTCGCCCTCTTGCTGGGTCGCCCTGTTGCTCCGTCGCTCTGATGCTCCGTCGCTCTGTTGCTCCGTATCTCTGTTGCTCCGTCTCTCTGTTGCTCCGTCACTCTGTTGCTCCGTCGCTCTGTTGCTCCGTCGCTCTGTTGCTCCGTATCTCTGTTGCTCCGTCTCTGTTGCTCCGTATCTCTGTTGCTCCGTCTCTGTTGCTCCGTCTCTCTGTTGCTCCGTCGCTCTGTTGCTCCGTCTCTCTGTTCTTCCGTCGCTCTGTGGCTCCGTCGCTCTGTTGCTCCGTCTCTCTGTTGCTCCGTCTCTCTGTTGCTCCGTCGCCCTCTTGCTGGGTCGCCCTGTTGCTCCGTCGCTCTGTTGCTCTGTATCTCTGTTGCTCCGTCTCTCTGTGGCTCCGTCGCTCTGTTGCTCCGTATCTCTGTTGCTCCATCTCTCTGTTGCTCCGTCGCTCTGTGGCTCCGTCTCTCCGTTGCTGCGTCTCCCTGTTCTTCCGTCGCACTGTGGCTCCGTCGCTCTGTTGCTCCGTCTCTCTGTTGCTCCGTCGCCTATTGCTCCGTTGTCCTGTTGCTCCGTCGCCCTGTTGCCCCGTCGCCTGTTGCTCCGTCGCCCTGTTGCTCCGTCGCCCTGTTGCTCCGTCACCCTGTTGCGCCGTCGTCCTGTTGCTCCGTCGCCCTGTTGCTCCGTCGCCCTGTTGCTCCGTCTCTCTGTTGCTCCGTCGCCTGTTGCTCCGTCGTCCTGTTGCTCCGTCGTCCTGTTGCTCCGTCGCCCTGTTGCTCCGTCGCCTCTTGCTCCGTCACCCTGTTGCTCCGTCGCCCTGTTGCTCCGTCGCCCTGTTGCTCCATCGCCCTGTTGCTCTGTCTCTGCTGGTCCGTCGCCCTGTTGCTCCATCGCCCTGTTGCTCTGTCGTTCTGTTGCTCCGTCGCCCTGTTGCTCCGTCGCCCTGTTGCTCCGTCGCCTGTTGCTCAGTCGCCCTGTTGCTCCGTCGCCCTGTTGCTCCGTCGCCCTGTTGCTCCATCGCCCTGTTGCTCTGTCTCTGTTGGTCCGTCGCCCTGTTGCTCCATCGCCCTGTTGCTCTGTCTCTCTGTTGCTCCGTCGCCCTGTTGCTCCGTCGCTCTGTTTCTCCGACGCCCTGTTGCACAGTCGCCCTGTTGCTCCGTCACCCTGTTGCTCCGTCGCCCTGTTGCTCCGTCTCTGTTGCTCCGTCTCTCTGCTGCTCCGTCTCTCTGTGGATCCGTCGCTCTGTTGCTCCGTCGCTCTGTTGCTCCGTCTCTCTGTTGCTCCGTCGCTCTGTTGCTCCGTCGCCCTGTTGCTCCGTCTCTCTGTTTCTCCGTCTCGCTGTTGCTCCATCTCTCTGTTGCTCCGTCTCTCTGTTGCTCCGTCTCTCTGTTGCTCCGTCTCTCTGTCGCTCTGTTGCTCCGTCTCTCTGTTGATCCGTCTCTCTCTTGCTCCGTCGCTCTGTTGCTCCGTCTCTCTGTTGCTCCGTCTCTCTGTTGCTCCGTCTCTCTGTTGCTCCGTCTCTCTGTTGCTCCGTCGCTCTGTTGCTCCGTCTCTCTGCTGCTCCGTCTCCATAATGCTCCGTCTCTCTGTTGCTCAGTCGCTCTGTTGCTCCGTCGCTCTGTGGCTCCGTCGCTCTGTTGCTCCATCTCTCTGTTGCTCCGTCGTCTGTTGCTCCGTCGTTCTGTTGCTCCGTCTCTCTGTTACTCCGTCTCTCTGTTGCTCCATCTCTCTGTTGCTCCGTCTCTCTGTTGGTCCATCTCTCTGTTGCTCCGTCTCTCTGTTGCTCCGTCTCTCTGTTGCTCCGTCTCTCTGTTGCTCAGTCTCTCTGTTGCTCCGTCTCCCTATTGCTCCGTCTCCCTGTTGCTCCGTCTCTCTCTTGCTCCGTCTCTCTGTTGCTCCGTCTCTTTGTTGCTCCGTCTCTCTGTTGCTCCGTCGCTCTGTTGCACCGTCGCTCTGTGGCTCCGTCTCTCTGTTGCTCCGTCGCTCTGTTGCTCCGTCTCTCTGTTGCTCCGTCTCTCTGTTGCTCCGTCTCTCTGTGGCCCCGTCGCTCTGTGGCTCCGTCGCCCTGTTGCTCCGTCTCTCTGTTGCTCCGTCTCTCTGTTGCTCCGTCTCTCTGTTGCTCCATCTCTCTGTTGCTCCGTCTCTCTGTTGCTCCATCGCCCTGTTGCTCCGTCTCTCTGTTGCTCCGTCTCTCTGTTGCTCCGTCGCTCTGTTGCTCCGTCGCTCTGTGGCTCCGTCTCTCTGTTGCTCCGTCGCTCTGTTGCTCCGTCGCTCTGTGGCTCCGTCGCTCTGTTGCTCCGTCTCTCTCTTGCTCCGTCTCTCTGTTTCTCCGTCTCTCTGTTGCTCCGTCTCTCTGTTGCTCCGTCTCTCTGTTGCTCCATCTCTCTGTTGCTCCGCTCTCTGTTCCTCCGTCTCTCTGTTGCTCCGTCTCTCTGTTGCTCCGTCTCTCTGTGGCTCCGTCGATCTGTTGCTCCGTCTCTCTGCTGCTCCGTCTCCATAATGCTGGGACTCTCTGTTGCTCAGTCGCTCTGTTGCTCTGTCTCTCTGTGGCTCCGTCGCTCTGTTGCTCCGTCGCTCTGTTGCTCAGTCTCTCTGTGGCTCCGTCTCTCCGTTGCTGCGTCTCCCTGTTCTTCCGTCGCTCTGTTGCTCCGTCTCTCTGTTGCTCCGTCTCTCTGTTGCTCCCTCGCTCTGTTGCTCCGTCTCTCAGTTGCTCCGTCTCTCTGTTGCTCCCTCACTCTGTTGCTACGTCGCCCTGTTGCTCCGTCTCTCTCTTGCTCCGTCTCTCTGTTGCTCCGTCGCTCTTTTGCTCCGTCTCTCTGTTGCTCCGTCGCTCTGTTGCTCCGTCTCTCTGTTGCTCCGTCCCTCTGTTGCTCCATCTCTCTGTTGCTCCGTCTCTCTGTTGCTCCGTCTCTCTGTTGCTCCGTCTCTCTGTTGCTCCGTCTCTCTGTTTCTCCGTCTCTCTGTTGCTCCGCCTCTCTGTTGCTCCGTCTCTCTGTTGCTCCGTCTCTCTGTTGCTCCGTCTCTCTGTTGCTCCGTCTTTCTGTTCCTCTGTCTCTCTGTTCCTCCGTCTCTCTGTTGCTCCGTCGCCCTGTTGCTCCGTCCCTCTGTTGCTCCGTCTCTCTGTTGCTCCGTCTCTCTGTTGCTCCGTCTCTCTGTTGCTCCGTCGCTCTGTTGCTCCGTCGCTCTGTTGCTCCGTCTCTCTGTTGCTCCGTCGCTCTGTGGCTCCGTCGCTCTGTGGCTCCGTCGCTCTGTTGCTCCGTCTCTCTGTTGCTCCGTCTCTCTGTTGCTCCGTCGCTCTGTTGCTCCGTCTCTCTGCTGCTCCGTCTCCATAATGCTCCGTCTCTCTGTTGCTCAGTCGCTCTGTTGCTCCGTCGCTCTGTGGCTCCGTCGCTCTGTTGCTCCGTCACTCTGTTGCTCCGTCGTTCTGTTGCTCCGTCTCTCTGTTGCTCCGTCGCTCTGTTGCTCCGTCTCTCTGTTGCTCCGTCGTTCTGTTGCTCCGTCGTTCTGTTGCTCCGTCTCTCTGTTGCTCCGTCTCTCTGTTGCTCCGTCTCTCTGTTGCTCCGTCTCTCTGTTGCTCCATCTCTCTGTTGCTCCGTCTCTCTGTTGGTCCATCTCTCTGTTGCTCCGTCTCTCTGTTGCTCCATCGCTCTGTTGCTCCGTCGCTCTGTGGCTCCGTCGCTCTGTGGCTCCGTCGCTCTGTTGCTCCGTCTCTCTGTTGCTCCGTCTCTCTCTTGCTCCGTCGCTCTGTTGCTCCGTCTCTCTGTTGCTCCGTCTCTCTGTTGCTCCGTCTCTCTGTTGCTCCGTCTCTCTGTTGCTCCGTCGCTCTGTTGCTCCGTCTCTCTGCTGCTCCGTCTCCATAATGCTCCGTCTCTCTGTTGCTCAGTCGCTCTGTTGCTCCGTCGCTCTGTGGCTCCGTCGCTCTGTTGCTCCATCTCTCTGTTTCTCCGTCGCCCTGTTGATCCGTCGCCCTGTTGCTCCGTCTCTCTGTTTCTCCGTCGCCCTGTTGCTCCGTCGCCCTGTTGCTCCGTCTCTCTGTTGCTCCGTCGCCCTGTTGCTCCGTCTCTCTGTTTCTCCGTCGCTCTGTTGCTCCGTCGCCCTGTTGCTCCGTCTCTCTGTTTCTCCGTCGCCCTGTTGCTCCGTCGCCCTGTTGCTCCGTCTCTCTGTTGCTCCGTATCTCTGTTGCTCCGTCGCTCTGTTGCTCCGTCGCTCTTTTGCTCCGTCGTCCTGTTGTTCCGTCGTTCTGTGGCTCAGTCGCTCTGTTGCTCTGTCGCTCTGTGGCACCGTCTCTCTGTGGCTCCATCGCTCTGTTGCTCCGTCTCTCTGTTGCTCCATCGCCCTGTTTCCTCGTTGCCCTGTTGCTCCGTCTCTCTGTTGCTCCGTCGCCCTGTTGCTCCGTCTCTCTGTTGCTCCATCACCCTGTTCCTCTGTCTCTCTGTTGCTCCATCGCCCTGTTGCTCCATCGCCCTGTTGCTCTGTCTCTGTTGGTCCATTGCCCTGTTGCTCCATCGCCCTGTTGCTCTGTCTCTCTGTTGCTCCGTCGCCCTGTTACTCCGTCGCTCTCTTGCTCCATCTCTCTGTTGCTCCGTCTCTCTGTTGCTCCGTCGCCCTCTTGCTGGGTCGCCCTGTTGCTCCGTCGCTCTGTTGCTCCGTCGCTCTGTTGCTCCGTATCTCTGTTGCTCCGTCTCTCTGTTGCTCCGTCGCTCTGTTGCTCCGTCGCTCTGTTGCTCCGTCGCTCTGTTGCTCCGTATCTCTGTTGCTCCGTCTCTGTTGCTCCGTCTCTCTGTTGCTCCGTCGCTCTGTTGCTCCGTCTCTCTGTTGCTCCGTCTCTCTGTTGCTCCGTCGCCCTCTTGCTGGGTCGCCCTGTTGCTCCGTCGCTCTGTTGCTCCGTATCTCTGTTGCTCCGTCTCTCTGTGGCTCCGTCGCTCTGTTGCTCCGTATCTCTGTTGCTCCATCTCTCTGTTGCTCCGTCGCTCTGTGGCTCCGTCTCTCCGTTGCTGCGTCTCCCTGTTCTTCCGTCGCTCTGTGGCTCCGTCGCTCTGTTGCTCCGTCTCTCTGTTGCTCCGTCGCCTATTGCTCCGTTGTCCTGTTGCTCCGTCGCCCTGTTGCCCAGTCGCCTGTTGCTCCGTCGCCCTGTTGCTCCGTCACCCTGTTGCGCCGTCGTCCTGTTGCTCCGTCGCCCTGTTGCTCCGTCGCCCTGTTGCTCCGTCTCTCTGTTGCTCCGTCGCCTGTTGCTCCGTCGTCCTGTTGCTCCGTCGTCCTGTTGCTCCGTCGCCCTGTTGCTCCGTCGCCTCTTGCTCCGTCACCCTGTTGCTCCGTCGCCCTGTTGCTCCGTCGCCCTGTTGCTCCATCGCCCTGTTGCTCTGTCTCTGTTGGTCCGTCGCCCTGTTGCTCCATCGCCGCCCTGTTGCTCTGTCGTTCTGTTGCTCCGTCGCCCTGTTGCTCCGTCTGCCTGTTGCTCCGTCGCCTGTTGCTCAGTCGCCCTGTTGCTCCGTCGCCCTGTTGCTCCTTCGCGCTGTTGCTCCATCGCCCTGTTGCTCTGTCTCTGTTGGTCCGTCGCCCTGTTGCTCCATCGCCCTGTTGCTCTGTCTCTCTGTTGCTCCGTCGCCCTGTTGCTCCGTCGCTCTGTTTCTCCGACGCCCTGTTGCACAGTCGCCCTGTTGCTCCGTCACCCTGTTGCTCCGTCGCCCTGTTGCTCCGTCTCTGTTGCTCCGTCTCTCTGTTGCTCCGTCTCTCTGTGGATCCGTCGCTCTGTTGCTCCGTCGCTCTGTTGCTCCGTCTCTCTGTTGCTCCGTCGCTCTGTTGCTCCGTCGCCCTGTTGCTCCGTCTCTCTGTTTCTCCGTCTCGCTGTTGCTCCATCTCTCTGTTGCTCCGTCTCTCTGTTGCTCCGTCTCTCTGTTGCTCCGTCTCTCTGTCGCTCTGTTGCTCCGTCTCTCTGTTGATCCGTCTCTCTCTTGCTCCGTCGCTCTGTTGCTCCGTCTCTCTGTTGCTCCGTCTCTCTGTTGCTCCGTCTCTCTGTTGCTCCGTCTCTCTGTTGCTCCGTCGCTCTGTTGCTCCGTCTCTCTGCTGCTCCGTCTCCATAATGCTCCGTCTCTCTGTTGCTCAGTCGCTCTGTTGCTCCGTCGCTCTGTGGCTCCGTCGCTCTGTTGCTCCATCTCTCTGTTGCTCCGTCGTCTGTTGCTCCGTCGTTCTGTTGCTCCGTCTCTCTGTTACTCCGTCTCTCTGTTACTCCGTCTCTCTGTTGCTGCGTCTCTCTGTTGCTCCGTCGCTCTGTGGCTTGTCGCTCTGTGGCTCCGTCTCTCTGTTGCTCCGTCGCCCTGTTGCTCCGTCTCCCTGTTTCTCCGTCGCCCTGTTGCTCCGTCGCTCTGTTGCTCCGTCGCCCTGTTGCTCCGTCGCCCTGTTGCTCCGTCTCTCTGTTGCTCCGTCGCCCTGTTGCTCCGTCTCTCTGTTGCTCCGTTGCTCTGTTGCTCCGTCTCTCTGTTGCTCCGTTGCTCTATTGCTCCGTCTCTCTGTTGCTCCGTCTCTCTGTTGCTCCGTTGCTCTATTGCTCAGTCTCTCAGTTGCTCCGTCGCTCTATTGCTCCGTCTCTCTCTTGCTCCGTCGCTCTGTTGCTCCGTTGCTCTATTGCTCCGTCTCTCTGTTGCTCCGTCTCTCTGTTGCTCCGTTGCTCTATTGCTCCGTCTCTCTGATGCTCCGTCTCTCTGTTGCTCCGTCGCTCTGTTGCTCCGTCGCTCTGTTGCTCCGTCGCTCTGTTGCTCCGTCTCTCTGTTGCTCGGTCTCTCTGTTGCTCCGTCTCTCTGTTGCTCCGTCTCTCTGTTGCTCCGTCTCTCTGTTGCTCCATCTCTCTGTTGCTCCGTCTCTCTGTTGCTCCGTCTCTCTGTTGCTCCGTCTCTCTGTTGCTCCGTCTCTCTGTTGCTCCGTCTCTCTGTTTCTCCGTCTCTCTGTTGCTCCGTCTCTCTGTTGCTCCGTCTCTCTGTTGCTCCGTCTCTCTGTTGCTCTGTCTCTCTGTTGCTCCGTCGCTCTGTTGCTCCGTCTCTCTGTTGCTTCATCTCTCTGTTGCTCCGTTGCTCCGTCGCTCTGTTGCTCCGTCGCTCTGTTGCTCCGTCGCTCTGTGGCTCCGTCGCTCTGTTGCTCCGTCTCTCCGTTGCTGCGTCTCTCTGTTGCTCCGTCGCTCTGTGGCTTGTCGCTCTGTGGCTCCGTCGCTCTGTGGCTCCGTCGCTCTGTTGCTCCGTCTCTCGGTTGCTCCGTCGCTCTGTTGCTCCGTCGCTCTGTGACTCCGTCGCTCTGTGGCTCCGTCGCTCTGTTGCTCCGTCTCTCTGTTGCTCCGTCTCTCTGTTGCTCCGTCGCTCTGTGGCTACGTCTCTCTGTTGCTCCGTCTCTCTATTGCTCCGTCTCTTTCTTGCTCCGTCTCTCTGTTGCTCCGTCGCTCTGTTGCTCCGTTTCTCTGTTGCTCCGTCGCTCTGTTACTCCGTCTCTCGGTTGCTCCGTCTCTCTGTTGCTCCGTCTCTGTTGCTCCGTCTCTCTGTTGCTCCGTCTCTCTGTTGCTCCGTCTCTCTGTTGCTCCGTCGCTCTGTAGCTCCGTCTCTCTGTTGCTCCGTCTGTCTGTTGCTCCGTCACTCTGTTGCTCCATCGCTCTGTTGCTCCGTCGCCCTGTTGCTCCGTCGCTCTGTTACTCCTTTGCTCTGTAGCTCCGTCTCTCTGTTGCTCCGTCTGTCTGTTGCTCCGTCGCTCTGTTGCTCCGTCGCTCTGTGGCTCCGTCGCTCTGTCGCTCCCTCTCTCTGTTGCTCCGTCACTCTGTTGCTCCGTCTCTCTGTTGCTCCGTCGCTCTGTTGCTCCGTCTCTCTGTGGCTCCGTCGCTCTGTGGCTCCGTCGCTCTGTTGCTCCGTCTCCCTGTTGCTCCGAATCTCTGTTGCTCCGTCGCTCTGTTGCTCCGTCGCTCTTTTGCTACGTCGTCCTGTTGTTCCGTCGTTCTGTGGCTCAGTCGCTCTGTTGCTCTGTCGCTCTGTGGCACCGTCTCTCTGTGGCTCCATCGCTCTGTTGCTCCGTCTCTCTGTTGCTCCATCGCCCTGTTTCCTCGTCGCCCTGTTTCTCTGTCTCTCTGTTGCTCCATTGCCCTGTTGCTCCATCTCTCTGTTGCTCCGTCGCCCTGTTGCTCCGTCTCTCTGTTGCTCCATCACCCTGTTCCTCTGTCTCTCTGTTGCTCCATCGCCCTGTTGCTCCATCGCCCTGTTGCTCTGTCTCTGTTGGTCCATCGCCCTGTTGCTCCATCGCCCTGTTGCTCTGTCTCTCTGTTGCTCCGTCGCCCTGTTACTCCGTCGCTCTGTTGCTCCATCTCTCTGTTGCTCCGTCTCTCTGTTGCTCCGTCGCCCTCTTGCTGGGTCGCCCTGTTGCTCCGTCGCTCTGATGCTCCGTCGCTCTGTTGCTCCGTATCTCTGTTGCTCCGTCTCTCTGTTGCTCCGTCGCTCTGTTGCTCCGTCGCTCTGTTGCTCCGTATCTCTGTTGCTCCGTCTCTGTTGCTCCGTATCTCTGTTGCTCCGTCTCTGTTGCTCCGTCTCTCTGTTGCTCCGTCGCTCTGTTGCTCCGTCTCTCTGTTCTTCCGTCGCTCTGTGGCTCCGTCGCTCTGTTGCTCCGTCTCTCTGTTGCTCCGTCTCTCTGTTGCTCCGTTGCTCTATTGCTCCGTCTCTCTGTTGCTCCGTCTCTCTGTTGCTCCGTTGCTCTATTGCTCCGTCTCTCTGTTGCTCCGTCTCTCTGTTGCTCCGTCGCTCTGTTGCTCCGTCGCTCTGTTGCTCCGTCGCTCTGTTGCTCCGTCTCTCTGTTGCTCGGTCTCTCTGTTGCTCCGTCTCTCTGTTGCTCCGTCTCTCTGTTGCTCCGTCTCTCTGTTGCTCCATCTCTCTGTTGCTCCGTCTCTCTGTTGCTCCGTCTCTCTGTTGCTCCGTCTCTCTGTTGCTCCGTCTCTCTGTTGCTCCGTCTCTCTGTTTCTCCGTCTCTCTGTTGCTCCGTCTCTCTGTTGCTCCGTCTCTCTGTTGCTCCGTCTCTCTGTTGCTCTGTCTCTCTGTTGCTCCGTCGCTCTGTTGCTCCGTCTCTCTGTTGCTTCATCTCTCTGTTGCTCCGTTGCTCCGTCGCTCTGTTGCTCCGTCGCTCTGTTGCTCCGTCGCTCTGTGGCTCCGACGCTCTGTTGCTCCGTCTCTCCGTTGCTGCGTCTCTCTGTTGCTCCGTCGCTCTGTGGCTTGTCGCTCTGTGGCTCCGTCGCTCTGTTGCTCCGTCGCTCTGTTGCTCCGTCTCTCTGTTGCTCCGTCGCTCTGTTGCTCCGTCGCTCTGTGGCTCCGTCGCACTGTGGCTCCGTCGCTCTGTTGCTCTGTCTCTCTGTTGCTCCATCTCTCTGTTGCTCCGTCGCTCTGTGGCTCCGTCTCTCTGTTGCTCCGTCTCTCTATTGCTCCGTCTCTTTGTTGCTCCGTCTCTCTGTTGCTCCGTCGCTCTGTTGCTCCGTTTCTCTGTTGCTCCGTCGCTCTGTTACTCCGTCTCTCGGTTGCTCCGTCTCTCTGTTGCTCCGTCTCTCTGTTGCTCCGTCTCTCTGTTGCTCCGTCTCTCTGTTGCTCCGTCTCTCTGTTGCTCCGTCGCTCTGTAGCTCCGTCTCTCTGTTGCTCCGTCTGTCTGTTGCTCCGTCACTCTGTTGCTCCATCGCTCTGTTGCTCCGTCGCCCTCTTGCTCCGTCGCTCTGTTACTCCTTTGCTCTGTAGCTCCGTCTCTCTGTTGCTCCGTCTGTCTGTTGGTCCGTCGCTCTGTTGCTCCGTCGCTCTGTGGCTCCGTCGCTCTGTTGCTCCCTCTCTCTGTTTCTCCTTCGCTCTGTTGCTCCGTCTCTCTGTTGCTCCGTCGCTCTGTTGCTCCGTCTCTCTGTGGCTCCGTCGCTCTGTGGCTCCGTCGCTCTGTTGCTCCGTCTCCCTGTTGCTCCGAATCTCTGTTGCTCCGTCGCTCTGTTGCTCCGTCGCTCTTTTGCTCCGTCGTCCTGTTGTTCCGTCGTTCTGTGGCTCAGTCGCTCTGTTGCTCTGTCGCTCTGTGGCACCGTCTCTCTGTGGCTCCATCGCTCTGTTGCTCCGTCTCTCTGTTGCTCCATCGCCCTGTTTCCTCGTCGCCCTGTTTCTCTGTCTCTCTGTTGCTCCATTGCCCTGTTGCTCCGTCTCTCTGTTGCTCCGTCGCCCTGTTGCTCCGTCTCTCTGTTGCTCCCTCACCCTGTTCCTCTGTCTCTCTGTTGCTCCATCGCCCTGTTGCTCCATCGCCCTGTTGCTCCATCGCCCTGTTGCTCTGTCTCTCTGTTGCTCCGTCGCCCTGTTACTCCGTCGCTCTGTTGCTCCATCTCTCTGTTGCTCCGTCTCTCTGTTGCTCCGTCGCCCTCTTGCTGGGTCGCCCTGTTGCTCCGTCGCTCTGATGCTCCGTCGCTCTGTTGCTCCGTATCTCTGTTGCTCCGTCTCTCTGTTGCTCCGTCGCTCTGTTGCTCCGTCGCTCTGTTGCTCCGTCGCTCTGTTGCTCCGTATCTCTGTTGCTCCGTCTCTGTTGCTCCGTATCTCTGTTGCTCCGTCTCTGTTGCTCCGTCTCTCTGTTGCTCCGTCGCCCTCTTGCTGGGTCGCCCTGTTGCTCCGTCGCTCTGTTGCTCCGTATCTCTGTTGCTCCGTCTCTCTGTGGCTCCGTCGCTCTGTTGCTCCGTCTCTCTGTTCTTCCGTCGCTCTGTGGCTCCGTCGCTCTGTTGCTCCGTCTCTCTGTTGCTCCGTCTCTCTGTTGCTCCGTCGCCCTCTTGCTGGGTCGCCCTGTTGCTCCGTCGCTCTGTTGCTCCGTATCTCTGTTGCTCCGTCTCTCTGTGGCTCCGTCGCTCTGTTGCTCCGTATCTCTGTTGCTCCATCTCTCTGTTGCTCCGTCGCTCTGTGGCTCCGTCTCTCCGTTGCTGCGTCTCCCTGTTCTTCCGTCGCTCTGTGGCTCCGTCGCTCTGTTGCTCCGTCTCTCTGTTGCTCCGTCGCCTATTGCTCCGTTGTCCTGTTGCTCCGTCGCCCTGTTGCCCCGTCGCCTGTTGCTCCGTCGCCCTGTTGCTCCGTCACCCTGTTGCGCCGTCGTCCTGTTGCTCCGTCGCCCTGTTGCTCCGTCGCCCTGTTGCTCCGTCTCTCTGTTGCTCCGTCGCCTGTTGCTCCGTCGTCCTGTTGCTCCGTCGTCCTGTTGCTCCGTCGCCCTGTTGCTCCGTCGCCTCTTGCTCCGTCACCCTGTTGCTCCGTCGCCCTGTTGCTCCGTCGCCCTGTTGCTCCATCGCCCTGTTGCTCTGTCTCTGTTGGTCCGTCGCCCTGTTGCTCCGTCGCCCTGTTGCTCCGTCGCCCTGTTGCTCCGTCGCCTGTTGCTCAGTCGCCCTGTTGCTCCGTCGCCCTGTTGCTCCGTCGCCCTGTTGCTCCATCGCCCTGTTGCTCTGTCTCTGTTGGTCCGTCGCCCTGTTGCTCCATCGCCCTGTTGCTCTGTCTCTCTGTTGCTCCGTCGCCCTGTTGCTCCGTCGCTCTGTTTCTCCGACGCCCTGTTGCACAGTCGCCCTGTTGCTCCGTCACCCTGTTGCTCCGTCGCCCTGTTGCTCCGTCTCTGTTGCTCCGTCTCTCTGTGGATCCGTCGCTCTGTTGCTCCGTCGCTCTGTTGCTCCGTCTCTCTGTTGCTCCGTCGCTCTGTTGCTCCGTCGCCCTGTTGCTCCGTCTCTCTGTTTCTCCGTCTCGCTGTTGCTCCATCTCTCTGTTGCTCCGTCTCTCTGTTGCTCCGTCTCTCTGTTGCTCCGTCTCTCTGTCGCTCTGTTGCTCCGTCTCTCTGTTGATCCGTCTCTCTCTTGCTCCGTCGCTCTGTTGCTCCGTCTCTCTGTTGCTCCGTCTCTCTGTTGCTCCGTCTCTCTGTTGCTCCGTCTCTCTGTTGCTCCGTCGCTCTGTTGCTCCGTCTCTCTGCTGCTCCGTCTCCATAATGCTCCGTCTCTCTGTTGCTCAGTCGCTCTGTTGCTCCGTCGCTCTGTGGCTCCGTCGCTCTGTTGCTCCATCTCTCTGTTGCTCCGTCGTCTGTTGCTCCGTCGTTCTGTTGCTCCGTCTCTCTGTTACTCCGTCTCTCTGTTGCTCCATCTCTCTGTTGCTCCGTCTCTCTGTTGGTCCATCTCTCTGTTGCTCCGTCTCTCTGTTGCTCCGTCTCTCTGTTGCTCCGTCTCTCTGTTGCTCAGTCTCTCTGTTGCTCCGTCTCCCTATTGCTCCGTCTCTCTGTTGCTCCATCTCTCTGTTGCTCCGTCTCTCTGTTGCTCCGTCTCTTTGTTGCTCCGTCTCTCTGTTGCTCCGTCGCTCTGTTGCACCGTCGCTCTGTGGCTCCGTCTCTCTGTTGCTCCGTCGCTCTGTGGCTCCGTTGCCCTGTTGCTCCGTCTCTCTGTTGCTCCGTCTCTCTGTTGCTCCGTCTCTCTGTTGCTCCATCTCTCTGTTGCTCCGTCTCTCTGTTGCTCCATCGCTCTGTTGCTCCGTCGCTCTGTTGCTCCGTCTCTCTGTTGCTCCGTCTCTCTGTTGCTCCGTCGCTCTGTTGCTCCGTCGCTCTGTGGCTCCGTCTCTCTGTTGCTCCGTCGCTCTGTTGCTCCGTCGCTCTGTGGCTCCGTCGCTCTGTTGCTCCGTCTCTCTGTTGCTCCGTGTCTCTGTTGCTCCGTCGCCCTGTTGCTCCGTCGCCCTGTTGCTCCGTCTCTCTCTTGCTCCGTCTCTCTGTTTCTCCGTCTCTCTGTTGCTCCGTCTCTCTGTTGCTCCGTCTCTCTGTTGCTCCATCTCTCTGTTGCTCCGCTCTCTGTTCCTCCGTCTCTCTGTTAATCCGTCTCTCTGTTGCTCCGTCTCTCTGTGGCTCCGTCGATCTGTTGCTCCGTCTCTCTGCTGCTCCGTCTCCATAATGCTGGGACTCTCTGTTGCTCAGTCGCTCTGTTGCTCTGTCTCTCTGTGGCTCCGTCGCTCTGTTGCTCCGTCGCTCTGTTGCTCAGTCTCTCTGTGGCTCCGTCTCTCCGTTGCTGCGTCTCCCTGTTCTTCCGTCGCTCTGTTGCTCCGTCTCTCTGTTGCTCCGTCTCTCTGTTGCTCCGTCTCTCTGTTGCTTAGTCTCTCTGTTGCTCCGTCTCTCTGTTGCTCCGTCTCTCAGTTGCTCCGTCTCTCTGTTGCTCCGTCGCCCTGTTGCTCCGTCTCTCTCTTGCTCCGTCTCTCTGTTGCTCCGTCGCTCTTTTGCTCCGTCTCTCTGTTGCTCCGTCGCTCTGTTGCTCCGTCTCTCTGTTGCTCCTTCCCTCTATTGCTCCGTCCCTCTGTTGCTCCGTCTCTCTGTTGCTCCGTCTCTCTGTTGCTCCGTCTCTCTGTTGCTCCGTCTCTCTGTTGCTCCGTCTCTCTGTTTCTCCGTCTCTCTGTTGCTCCGTCTCTCTGTTGCTCCGTCTCTCTGTTGCTCCGTCTCTCTGTTGCTCCGTCTCTCTGTTGCTCCGTCTTTCTGTTGCTCCGTCTCTCTGTTCCTCCGTCTCTCTGTTGCTCCGTCGCCCTGTTGCTCCGTCTCTCTGTTGCTCCGTCTCTCTGTTGCTCCGTCTCTCTGTTGCTCCGTCTCTCTGTTGCTCCGTCGCTCTGTTGCTCCGTCGCTCTGTTGCTCCGTATCACTGTTGCTCCGTCTCTCTGTGGCTCCGTCGCTCTGTTGCTCCGTATCTCTGTTGCTCCATCTCTCTGTTGCTCCGTCGCTCTGTGGCTCCGTCTCTCCGTTGCTGCGTCTCCCTGTTCTTCCGTCGCTCTGTGGCTCCGTCGCTCTGTTGCTCCGTCTCTCTGTTGCTCCGTCGCCTATTGCTCCGTTGTCCTGCTGCTCCGTCGCCCTGTTGCCCCGTCGCCTGTTGCTCCGTCGCCCTGTTGCTCCGTCACCCTGTTGCGCCGTCGTCCTGTTGCTCCGTCGCCCTGTTGCTCCGTCGCCCTGTTGCTCCGTCTCTCTGTTGCTCCGTCGCCTGTTGCTCCGTCGTCCTGTTGCTCCGTCGTCCTGTTGCTCCGTCGCCCTGTTGCTCCGTCGCCTCTTGCTCCGTCACCCTGTTGCTCCGTCGCCCTGTTGCTCCGTCGCCCTGTTGCTCCATCGCCCTGTTGCTCTGTCTCTGTTGGTCCGTCGCCCTGTTGCTCCGTCGCCCTGTTGCTCCGTCGCCCTGTTGCTCCGTCGCCTGTTGCTCAGTCGCCCTGTTGCTCCGTCGCCCTGTTGCTCCGTCGCCCTGTTGCTCCATCGCCCTGTTGCTCTGTCTCTGTTGGTCCGTCGCCCTGTTGCTCCATCGCCCTGTTGCTCTGTCTCTCTGTTGCTCCGTCGCCCTGTTGCTCCGTCGCTCTGTTTCTCCGACGCCCTGTTGCACAGTCGCCCTGTTGCTCCGTCACCCTGTTGCTCCGTCGCCCTGTTGCTCCGTCTCTGTTGCTCCGTCTCTCTGTGGATCCGTCGCTCTGTTGCTCCGTCGCTCTGTTGCTCCGTCTCTCTGTTGCTCCGTCGCTCTGTTGCTCCGTCGCCCTGTTGCTCCGTCTCTCTGTTTCTCCGTCTCGCTGTTGCTCCATCTCTCTGTTGCTCCGTCTCTCTGTTGCTCCGTCTCTCTGTTGCTCCGTCTCTCTGTCGCTCTGTTGCTCCGTCACTCTGTTGATCCGTCTCTCTCTTGCTCCGTCGCTCTGTTGCTCCGTCTCTCTGTTGCTCCGTCTCTCTGTTGCTCCGTCTCTCTGTTGCTCCGTCTCTCTGTTGCTCCGTCGCTCTGTTGCTCCGTCTCTCTGCTGCTCCGTCTCCATAATGCTCCGTCTCTCTGTTGCTCAGTCGCTCTGTTGCTCCGTCGCTCTGTTGCTCCATCTCTCTGTTGCTCCGTCGTCTGTTGCTCCGTCGTTCTGTTGCTCCGTCTCTCTGTTACTCCGTCTCTCTGTTGCTCCGTCTCTCTGTTGCTCCGTCTCTCTGTTGCTCCGTCTCTCTGTTGCTCAGTCTCTCTGTTGCTCCGTCTCCCTATTGCTCCGTCTCTCTGTTGCTCCATCTCTCTGTTGCTCCGTCTCTCTGTTGCTCCGTCTCTTTGTTGCTCCGTCTCTCTGTTGCTCCGTCGCTCTGTTGCACCGTCGCTCTGTGGCTCCGTCTCTCTGTTGCTCCGTCGCTCTGTTGCTCCGTCTCTCTGTTGCTCCGTCTCTCTGTTGCTCCGTCTCTCTGTGGCTCCGTCGCTCTGTGGCTCCGTCGCCCTGTTGCTCCGTCTCTGTGTTGCTCCGTCTCTCTGTTGCTCCGTCTCTCTGTTGCTCCATCTCTCTGTTGCCCCGTCTCTCTGTTGCTCCATCGCCCTGTTGCTCCGTCTCTCTGTTGCTCCGTCTCTCTGTTGCTCCGTCGCTCTGTTGCTCCGTCGCTCTGTGGCTCCGTCTCTCTGTTGCTCCGTCGCTCTGTTGCTCCGTCGCTCTGTGGCTCCGTCGCTCTGTTGCTCCGTCTCTCTGTTGCTCCGTGTCTCTGTTGCTCCGTCGCCCTGTTGCTCCGTCGCCCTGTTGCTCCGTCTCTCTCTTGCTCCGTCTCTCTGTTTCTCCGTCTCTCTGTTGCTCCGTCTCTCTGTTGCTCCGTCTCTCTGTTGCTCCATCTCTCTGTTGCTCCGCTCTCTGTTCCTCCGTCTCTCTGTTGCTCCGTCTCTCTGTTGCTCCGTCTCTCTGTGGCTCCGTCGATCTGTTGCTCCGTCTCTCTGCTGCTCCGTCTCCATAATGCTGGGACTCTCTGTTGCTCAGTCGCTCTGTTGCTCTGTCTCTCTGTGGCTCCGTCGCTCTGTTGCTCCGTCGCTCTGTTGCTCAGTCTCTCTGTGGCTCCGTCTCTCCGTTGCTGCGTCTCCCTGTTCTTCCGTCGCTCTGTTGCTCCGTCTCTCTGTTGCTCCGTCTCTCTGTTGCTTAGTCTCTCTGTTGCTCCGTCTCTCTGTTGCTCCGTCTCTCAGTTGCTCCGTCTCTCTGTTGCTCCGTCGCCCTGTTGCTCCGTCTCTCTCTTGCTCCGTCTCTCTGTTGCTCCGTCGCTCTTTTGCTCCGTCTCTCTGTTGCTCCGTCGCTCTGTTGCTCCGTCTCTCTGTTGCTCCGTCCCTCTGTTGCTCCGTCCCTCTGTTGCTCCGTCTCTCTGTTGCTCCGTCTCTCTGTTGCTCCGTCTCTCTGTTGCTCCATCTCTCTGTTGCTCCGTCTCTCTGTTTCTCCGTCTCTCTGTTTCTCCGTCTCTCTGTTGCTCCGTCTCTCTGTTGCTCCGTCTCTCTGTTGCTCCGTCTCTCTGTTGCTCCGTCTTTCTGTTGCTCCGTCTCTCTGTTCCTCCGTCTCTCTGTTGCTCCGTCGCCCTGTTGCTCCGTCTCTCTGTTGCTCCGTCTCTCTGTTGCTCCGTCTCTCTGTTGCTCCGTCTCTCTGTTGCTCCGTCGCTCTGTTGCTCCGTCGCTCTGTTGCTCCGTCTCTCTGTTGCTCCGTCGCTCTGTGGCTCCGTCGCTCTGTGGCTCCGTCGCTCTGTTGCTCCGTCTCTCTGTTGCTCCGTCTCTCTGTTGCTCCGTCGCTCTGTTGCTCCGTCTCTCTGCTGCTCCGTCTCCATAATGCTCCGTCTCTCTGTTGCTCAGTCGCTCTGTTGCTCCGTCGCTCTGTGGCTCCGTCGCTCTGTTGCTCCGTCGCTCTGTTGCTCCGTCGTTCTATTGCTCCGTCTCTCTGTTGCTCCGTCTCTCTGTTGCTCCATCTCTCTGTTGCTCTGTCTCTCTGTTGGTCCATCTCTCTGTTGCTCCGTCTCTCTGTTGCTCCGTCTCTCTGTTGCTCAGTCTCTCTGTTGCTCCGTCTCCCTATTGCTCCGTCTCTCTGTTGCTCCGTCTCTCTGCTGCTCCGTCTCTCTGCTGCTCCGCTCTCTGTGGCTCCGTCGCTCTGTTGCTCCGTCGCTCTGTGGCTCCGTCGCTCTGTTGCTCCGTCGCTCTGTTGCTCCGTCGTTCTGTTGCTCCGTCGTTCTGTTGCTCCGTCTCTCTGTTGCTCCGTCTCTCTGTTGCTCCGTCTCTCTGTTGCTCCGTCTCTCTGTTGCTCCGTCTCTCTGTTGCTCCATCTCTCTGTTGCTCCGTCTCTCTGTTGGTCCATCTCTCTGTTGCTCCGTCTCTCTGTTGCTCCATCGCTCTGTTGCTCCGTCGCTCTGTGGCTCCGTCGCTCTGTGGCTCCGTCGCTCTGTTGCTCCGTCTCTCTGTTGCTCCGTCTCTCTCTTGCTCCGTCGCTCTGTTGCTCCGTCTCTCTGTTGCTCCGTCTCTCTGTTGCTCCGTCTCTCTGTTGCTCCGTCTCTCTGTTGCTCCGTCGCTCTGTTGCTCCGTCTCTCTGCTGCTCCGTCTCCATAATGCTCCGTCTCTCTGTTGCTCAGTCGCTCTGTTGCTCCGTCGCCCTGTTGCTCCGTCTCTCTGTTGCTCCGTCGCTCTGTGGCTCCGTCGCTCTGTTGCTCCATCTCTCTGTTTCTCCGTCGCCCTGTTGATCCGTCGCCCTGTTGCTCCGTCTCTCTGTTGCTCCGTCGCCCTGTTGCTCCGTCTCTCTGTTTCTCCGTCGTCTGTTGCTCCGTCGCCCTGTTGCTCCGTCTCTCTGTTTCTCCGTCGCCCTGTTGCTCCGTCGCCCTGTTGCTCCGTCTCTCTGTTGCTCCGTATCTCTGTTGCTCCGTCGCTCTGTTGCTCCGTCGCTCTTTTGCTCCGTCGTCCTGTTGTTCCGTCGTTCTGTGGCTCAGTCGCTCTGTTGCTCTGTCGCTCTGTGGCACCGTCTCTCTGTGGCTCCATCGCTCTGTTGCTCCGTCTCTCTGTTGCTCCATCGCCCTGTTTCCTCGTCGCCCTGTTTCTCTGTCTCTCTGTTGCTCCATTGCCCTGTTGCTCCGTCTCTCTGTTGCTCCGTCGCCCTGTTGCTCCGTCTCTCTGTTGCTCCATCACCCTGTTCCTCTGTCTCTCTGTTGCTCCATCGCCCTGTTGCTCCATCGCCCTGTTGCTCTGTCTCTGTTGGTCCATCGCCCTGTTGCTCCATCGCCCTGTTGCTCTGTCTCTCTGTTGCTCCGTCGCCCTGTTACTCCGTCGCTCTGTTGCTCCATCTCTCTGTTGCTCCGTCTCTCTGTTGCTCCGTCGCCCTCTTGCTGGGTCGCCCTGTTGCTCCGTCGCTCTGTTGCTCCGTCGCTCTGTTGCTCCGTATCTCTGTTGCTCCGTCTCTCTGTTGCTCCGTCGCTCTGTTGCTCCGTCGCTCTGTTGCTCCGTCGCTCTGTTGCTCCGTATCTCTGTTGCTCCGTCTCTGTTGCTCCGTATCTCTGTTGCTCCGTCTCTGTTGCTCCGTCTCTCTGTTGCTCCGTCGCTCTGTTGCTCCGTCTCTCTGTTCTTCCGTCGCTCTGTGGCTCCGTCGCTCTGTTGCTCCGTCTCTCTGTTGCTCCGTCTCTCTGTTGCTCCGTTGCCCTCTTGCTGGGTCGCCCTGTTGCTCCGTCGCTCTGTTGCTCCGTATCTCTGTTGCTCCGTCTCCCTGTGGCTCCGTCGCTCTGTTGCTCCGTATCTCTGTTGCTCCATCTCTCTGTTGCACCGTCGCTCTGTGGCTCCGTCTCTCCGTTGCTGCGTCTCCCTGTTCTTCCGTCGCTCTGTGGCTCCGTCGCTCTGTTGCTCCGTCGCCTATTGCTCCGTTGTCCTGTTGCTCCGTCGCCCTGTTGCCCAGTCGCCTGTTGCTCCGTCGCCCTGTTGCTCCGTCACCCTGTTGCGCCGTCGTCCTGTTGCTCCGTCGCCCTGTTGCTCCGTCGCCCTGTTGCTCCGTCTCTCTGTTGCTCCGTCGCCTGTTGCTCCGTCGTCCTGTTGCTCCGTCGTCCTGTTGCTCCGTCGCCCTGTTGCTCCGTCGCCTCTTGCTCCGTCACCCTGTTGCTCCGTCGCCCTGTTGCTCCGTCGCCCTGTTACTCCATCGCCCTGTTGCTCTGTCGTTCTGTTGCTCCGTCGCCCTGTTGCTCCGTCGCCCTGTTGCTCCGTCGCCTGTTGCTCAGTCGCCCTGTTGCTCCGTCGCCCTGTTGCTCCGTCGCCCTGTTGCTCCATCGCCCTGTTGCTCTGTCTCTGTTGGTCCGTCGCCCTGTTGCTCCATCGCCCTGTTGCTCTGTCTCTCTGTTGCTCCGTCGCCCTGTTGCTCCGTCGCTCTGTTTCTCCGACGCCCTGTTGCACAGTCGCCCTCTTGCTCCGTCACCCTGTTGCTCCGTCGCCCTGTTGCTCCGTCTCTGTTGCTCCGTCTCTCTGTTGCTCCGTCTCTCTGTGGATCCATCGCTCTGTTGCTCCGTCGCTCTGTTGCTCCGTCTCTCTGTTGCTCCGTCGCTCTGTTGCTCCGTCGCCCTGTTGCTCCGTCTCTCTGTTTCTCCGTCTCGCTGTTGCTCCATCTCTCAGTTGCTCCGTCTCTCTGTTGCTCCGTCTCTCTGTTGCTCCGTCTCTCTGTTGCTCCGTCTCTCTGTCGCTCTGTTGCTCCGTCTCTCTGTTGATCCGTCTCTCTCTTGCTCCGTCGCTCTGTTGCTCCGTCTCTCTGTTGCTCCGTCTCTCTGTTGCTCCGTCTCTCTGTTGCTCCGTCTCTCTGTTGCTCCGTCGCTCTGTTGCTCCGTCTCTCTGCTGCTCCGTCTCCATAATGCTCCGTCTCTCTGTTGCTCCGTCTCTCTTTTGCTCCGTCTCTCTGTTGCTCCGTCGCTCTGTTGCTCCGTCTCTCTGCTGCTCCGTCTCCATAATGCTCTGTCTCTCTGTTGCTCAGTCGCTCTGTTGCTCCGTCGCTCTGTGGCTCCGTCGCTCTGTTGCTCCATCTCTCTGTTGCTCCGTCGTCTGTTGCTCCGTCGTTCTGTTGCTCCGTCTCTCTGTTACTCCGTCTCTCTGTTACTCCGTCTCTCTGTTGCTGCGTCTCTCTGTTGCTCCGTCGCTCTGTGGCTTGTCGCTCTGTGGCTCCGTCGCTCTGTTGCTCCGTCGCTCTGTTGCTCCGTCTCTCTGTTGCTCCGTCGCTCTGTTGCTCCGTCGCTCTGTGGCTCCGTCGCTCTGTGGCTCCGTCGCCCTGTTGCTCCGTCTCTCTGTTGCTCCGTCTCCCTGTTGCTCCGTCTCTCTGTTGCTCCGTCGCTCTGTTGCTCCGTCGCTCTGTGGCTCCGTCGCTCTGTGGCTCCGTCGCTCTGTTGCTCCGTCTCTCTGTTGCTCCGTCGCTCTGTTGCTCCGTCTCTCTGCTGCTCCGTCTCCATAATGCTCCGTCTCTCTCTTGCTCAGTCGCTCTGTTGCTCCGTCGCTCTGTGGCTCCGTCGCTCTGTTGCTCCGTCGCTCTGTTGCTCCGTCGTTCTATTGCTCCGTCTCTCTGTTGCTCCGTCTCTCTGTTGCTCCATCTCTCTGTTGCTCTGTCTCTCTGTTGGTCCATCTCTCTGTTGCTCCGTCTCTCTGTTGCTCCGTCTCTCTGTTGCTCAGTCGCTCTGTTGCTCCGTCGCTCTGTGGCTCCGTCGCTCTGTTGCTCCGTCGCTCTGTTGCTCCGTCGTTCTGTTGCTCCGTCGTTCTGTTGCTCCGTCTCTCTGTTGCTCCGTCTCTCTGTTCCTCCGTCGCCCTGTTGCTCCGTCTCTCTGTTGCTCCGTCGCCCTGTTGCTCCGTCTCTCTGTTTCTCCGTCGCTCTGTTGCTCCGTCGCCCTGTTGCTCCGTCGCTCTGTTGCTCCGTATCTCTGTTGCTCCGTCTCTCTGTTGCTCCGTCGCTCTGTTGCTCCGTCGCTCTGTTGCTCCGTCGCTCTGTTGCTCCGTATCTCAGTTGCTCCATCTCTGTTGCTCCGTATCTCTGTTGCTCCGTCTCTGTTGCTCCGTCTCTCTGTTGCTCCGTCGCTCTGTTGCTCCGTCTCTCTGTTGCTCCGTCTCTCTGTTGCTCCGTCGCCCTCTTGCTGGGTCGTCCTGTTGCTCCGTCGCTCTGTTGCTCCGTATCTCTGTTGCTCCGTCTCCCTGTGGCTCCGTCGCTCTGTTGCTCCGTATCTCTGTTGCTCCATCTCTCTGTTGCTCCGTCGCTCTGTGGCTCCGTCTCTCCGTTGCTGCGTCTCCCTGTTCTTCCGTCGCTCTGTGGCTCCGTCGCTCTGTTGCTCCGTCTCTCTGTTGCTCCGTCGCCTATTGCTCCGTTGTCCTGTTGCTCCGTCGCCCTGTTGCCCAGTCGCCTGTTGCTCCGTCGCCCTGTTGCTCCGTCACCCTGTTGCGCCGTCGTCCTGTTGCTCCGTCGCCCTGTTGCTCCGTCGCCCTGTTGCTCCGTCGCCCTGTTGCTCCGTCTCTCTGTTGCTCCGTCGCCTGTTGCTCCGTCGTCCTGTTGCTCCGTCGTCCTGTTGCTCCGTCGCCCTGTTGCTCCGTCGCCTCTTGCTCCGTCACCCTGTTGCTCCGTCGCCCTGTTGCTCCGTCGCCCTGTTACTCCGTCGCCCTGTTGCTCTGTCTCTGTTGGTCCGTCGCCCTGTTGCTCCATCGCCCTGTTGCTCTGTCGTTCTGTTGCTCCGTCGCCCTGTTGCTCCGTCGCCCTGTTGCTCCGTCGCCTGTTGCTCAGTCGCCCTGTTGCTCCGTCGCCCTGTTGCTCCGTCGCCCTGTTGCTCCATCGCCCTGTTGTTCTGTCTCTGTTGGTCCGTCGCCCTGTTGCTCCATCGCCCTGTTGCTCTGTCTCTCTGTTGCTCCGTCGTCCTGTTGCTCCGTCGCTCTGTTTCTCCGACGCCCTGTTGCACAGTCGCCCTGTTGCTCCGTCACCCTGTTGCTCCGTCGCCCTGTTGCTCCGTCTCTGTTGCTCCGTCTCTCTGTTGCTCCGTCTCTCTGTGGATCCGTCGCTCTGTTGCTCCGTCGCTCTGTTGCTCCGTCTCTCTGTTGCTCCGTCGCTCTGTTGCTCCGTCGCCCTGTTGCTCCGTCTCTCTGTTTCTCCGTCTCGCTGTTGCTCCATCTCTCTGTTGCTCCGTCTCTCTGTTGCTCCGTCTCTCTGTTGCTCCGTCTCTCTGTCGCTCTGTTGCTCCGTCTCTCTGTTGATCCGTCTCTCTCTTGCTCCGTCGCTCTGTTGCTCCGTCTCTCTGTTGCTCCGTCTCTCTGTTGCTCCGTCTCTCTGTTGCTCCGTCTCTCTGTTGCTCCGTCGCTCTGTTGCTCCGTCTCTCTGCTGCTCCGTCTCCATAATGCTCCGTCTCTCTGTTGCTCCGTCTCTCTGTTGCTCCGTCTCTCTGTTGCTCCGTCGCTCTGTTGCTCCGTCTCTCTGCTGCTCCGTCTCCATAATGCTCCGTCTCTCTGTTGCTCAGTCGCTCTGTTGCTCCGTCGCTCTGTGGCTCCGTCGCTCTGTTGCTCCATCTCTCTGTTGCTCCGTCGTCTGTTGCTCCGTCGTTCTGTTGCTCCGTCTCTCTGTTACTCCGTCTCTCTGTTACTCCGTCTCTCTGTTGCTGCGACTCTCTGTTGCTCCGTCGCTCTGTGGCTTGTCGCTCTGTGGCTCCGTCGCTCTGTTGCTCCGTCGCTCTGTTGCTCCGTCTCTCTGTTGCTCCGTCGCTCTGTTGCTCCGTCGCTCTGTGGCTCCGTCGCTCTGTGGCTCCGTCGCTCTGTTGCTCCGTCTCTCTGTTGCTCCGTCTCTCTGTTGCTCCGTCGCTCTGTGGCTCCGTCTCTCTGTTGCTCCGTCTCTCTATTGCTCCGTCTCTTTGTTGCTCCGTCTCTCTGTTGCTCCGTCGCTCTGTTGCTCCGTTTCTCTGTTGCTCCGTCGCTCTGTTACTCCGTCTCTCGGTTGCTCTGTCTCTCTGTTGCTCCGTCTCTCTGTTGCTCCGTCTCTCTGTTGCTCCGTCTCTCTGTTGCTCCGTCTCTCTGTTGCTCCGTCGCTCTGTAGCTCCGTCTCTCTGTTGCTCCGTCTGTCAGTTGCTCCGTCACTCTGTTGCTCCATCGCTCTGTTGCTCCGTCGGCCTCTTGCTCCGTCGCTCTGTTACTCCTTTGCTCTGTAGCTCCGTCTCTCTGTTGCTCCGTCTGTCTGTTGCTCCGTCGCTCTGTGGCTCCGTCGCTCTGTTGCTCCGTCGCTCTGTTGCTCCGTCTCTCTGTGGCTCCGTCGCTCTGTGGCTCCGTCGCTCTGTTGCTCCGTCTCCCTGTTGCTCCGAATCTCTGTTGCTCCGTCGCTCTGTTGCTCCGTCGCTCTTTTGCTCCGTCGTCCTGTTGTTCCGTCGTTCTGTGGCTCAGTCGCTCTGTTGCTCTGTCGCTCTGTGGCACCGTCTCTCTGTGGCTCCATCGCTCTGTTGCTCCGTCTCTCTGTTGCTCCATCGCCCTGTTTCCTCGTCGCCCTGTTTCTCTGTCTCTCTGTTGCTCCATTGCCCTGTTGCTCCGTCTCTCTGTTGCTCCGTCGCCCTGTTGCTCCGTCTCTCTGTTGCTCCATCACCCTGTTCCTCTGTCTCTCTGTTGCTCCATCGCCCTGTTGCTCCATCGCCCTGTTGCTCTGTCTCTGTTGGTCCATCGCCCTGTTGCTCCATCGCCCTGTTGCTCTGTCTCTCTGTTGCTCCGTCGCCCTGTTACTCCGTCGCTCTGTTGCTCCATCTCTCTGTTGCTCCGTCTCTCTGTTGCTCCGTCGCCCTCTTGCTGGGTCGCCCTGTTGCTCCGTCGCTCTGATGCTCCGTCACTCTGTTGCTCCGTATCTCTGTTGCTCCGTCTCTCTGTTGCTCCGTCGCTCTGTTGCTCCGTCGCTGTTGCTCCGTCGCTCTGTTGCTCCGTATCTCTGTTGCTCCGTCTCTGTTGCTCCGTATCTCTGTTGCTCCGTCTCTGTTGCTCCGTATCTCTGTTGCTCCGTCTCTCTGTTGCTCCGTCGCTCTGTTGCTCCGTCGCTCTGTTGCTCCGTCGCTCTGTTGCTCCGTATCTCAGTTGCTCCATCTCTGTTGCTCCGTATCTCTGTTGCTCCGTCTCTGTTGCTCCGTCTCTCTGTTGCTCCGTCGCTCTGTTGCTCCGTCTCTCTGTTGCTCCGTCTCTCTGTTGCTCCGTCGCCCTCTTGCTGGGTCGTCCTGTTGCTCCGTCGCTCTGTTGCTCCGTATCTCTGTTGCTCCGTCTCCCTGTGGCTCCGTCGCTCTGTTGCTCCGTATCTCTGTTGCTCCATCTCTCTGTTGCTCCGTCGCTCTGTGGCTCCGTCTCTCCG
Organism: Prionace glauca; assembly: GCA_037974335.1. Taxonomy (NCBI): domain Eukaryota; kingdom Metazoa; phylum Chordata; class Chondrichthyes; order Carcharhiniformes; family Carcharhinidae; genus Prionace; species Prionace glauca. The sequence goes on along the minus strand of CM075729.1, from coordinate 94,546,309 downwards.
TTGCTGCGTCTCCCTGTTCTTCCGTCGCTCTGTGGCTCCGTCGCTCTGTTGCTCCGTCTCTCTGTTGCTCCGTCGCCTATTGCTCCGTTGTCCTGTTGCTCCGTCGCCCTGTTGCCCAGTCGCCTGTTGCTCCGTCGCCCTGTTGCTCCGTCACCCTGTTGCGCCGTCGTCCTGTTGCTCCGTCGCCCTGTTGCTCCGTCGCCCTGTTGCTCCGTCGCCCTGTTGCTCCGTCTCTCTGTTGCTCCGTCGCCTGTTGCTCCGTCGTCCTGTTGCTCCGTCGTCCTGTTGCTCCGTCGCCCTGTTGCTCCGTCGCCTCTTGCTCCGTCACCCTGTTGCTCCGTCGCCCTGTTGCTCCGTCGCCCTGTTACTCCGTCGCCCTGTTGCTCTGTCTCTGTTGGTCCGTCGCCCTGTTGCTCCATCGCCCTGTTGCTCTGTCGTTCTGTTGCTCCGTCGCCCTGTTGCTCCGTCGCCCTGTTGCTCCGTCGCCTGTTGCTCAGTCGCCCTGTTGCTCCGTCGCCCTGTTGCTCCGTCGCCCTGTTGCTCCATCGCCCTGTTGTTCTGTCTCTGTTGGTCCGTCGCCCTGTTGCTCCATCGCCCTGTTGCTCTGTCTCTCTGTTGCTCCGTCGTCCTGTTGCTCCGTCGCTCTGTTTCTCCGACGCCCTGTTGCACAGTCGCCCTGTTGCTCCGTCACCCTGTTGCTCCGTCGCCCTGTTGCTCCGTCTCTGTTGCTCCGTCTCTCTGTTGCTCCGTCTCTCTGTGGATCCGTCGCTCTGTTGCTCCGTCGCTCTGTTGCTCCGTCTCTCTGTTGCTCCGTCGCTCTGTTGCTCCGTCGCCCTGTTGCTCCGTCTCTCTGTTTCTCCGTCTCGCTGTTGCTCCATCTCTCTGTTGCTCCGTCTCTCTGTTGCTCCGTCTCTCTGTTGCTCCGTCTCTCTGTCGCTCTGTTGCTCCGTCTCTCTGTTGATCCGTCTCTCTCTTGCTCCGTCGCTCTGTTGCTCCGTCTCTCTGTTGCTCCGTCTCTCTGTTGCTCCGTCTCTCTGTTGCTCCGTCTCTCTGTTGCTCCGTCGCTCTGTTGCTCCGTCTCTCTGCTGCTCCGTCTCCATAATGCTCCGTCTCTCTGTTGCTCCGTCTCTCTGTTGCTCCGTCTCTCTGTTGCTCCGTCGCTCTGTTGCTCCGTCTCTCTGCTGCTCCGTCTCCATAATGCTCCGTCTCTCTGTTGCTCAGTCGCTCTGTTGCTCCGTCGCTCTGTGGCTCCGTCGCTCTGTTGCTCCATCTCTCTGTTGCTCCGTCGTCTGTTGCTCCGTCGTTCTGTTGCTCCGTCTCTCTGTTACTCCGTCTCTCTGTTACTCCGTCTCTCTGTTGCTGCGACTCTCTGTTGCTCCGTCGCTCTGTGGCTTGTCGCTCTGTGGCTCCGTCGCTCTGTTGCTCCGTCGCTCTGTTGCTCCGTCTCTCTGTTGCTCCGTCGCTCTGTTGCTCCGTCGCTCTGTGGCTCCGTCGCTCTGTGGCTCCGTCGCTCTGTTGCTCCGTCTCTCTGTTGCTCCGTCTCTCTGTTGCTCCGTCGCTCTGTGGCTCCGTCTCTCTGTTGCTCCGTCTCTCTATTGCTCCGTCTCTTTGTTGCTCCGTCTCTCTGTTGCTCCGTCGCTCTGTTGCTCCGTTTCTCTGTTGCTCCGTCGCTCTGTTACTCCGTCTCTCGGTTGCTCTGTCTCTCTGTTGCTCCGTCTCTCTGTTGCTCCGTCTCTCTGTTGCTCCGTCTCTCTGTTGCTCCGTCTCTCTGTTGCTCCGTCGCTCTGTAGCTCCGTCTCTCTGTTGCTCCGTCTGTCAGTTGCTCCGTCACTCTGTTGCTCCATCGCTCTGTTGCTCCGTCGCCCTCTTGCTCCGTCGCTCTGTTACTCCTTTGCTCTGTAGCTCCGTCTCTCTGTTGCTCCGTCTGTCTGTTGCTCCGTCGCTCTGTGGCTCCGTCGCTCTGTTGCTCCGTCGCTCTGTTGCTCCGTCTCTCTGTGGCTCCGTCGCTCTGTGGCTCCGTCGCTCTGTTGCTCCGTCTCCCTGTTGCTCCGAATCTCTGTTGCTCCGTCGCTCTGTTGCTCCGTCGCTCTTTTGCTCCGTCGTCCTGTTGTTCCGTCGTTCTGTGGCTCAGTCGCTCTGTTGCTCTGTCGCTCTGTGGCACCGTCTCTCTGTGGCTCCATCGCTCTGTTGCTCCGTCTCTCTGTTGCTCCATCGCCCTGTTTCCTCGTCGCCCTGTTTCTCTGTCTCTCTGTTGCTCCATTGCCCTGTTGCTCCGTCTCTCTGTTGCTCCGTCGCCCTGTTGCTCCGTCTCTCTGTTGCTCCATCACCCTGTTCCTCTGTCTCTCTGTTGCTCCATCGCCCTGTTGCTCCATCGCCCTGTTGCTCTGTCTGTGTTGGTCCATCGCCCTGTTGCTCCATCGCCCTGTTGCTCTGTCTCTCTGTTGCTCCGTCGCCCTGTTACTCCGTCGCTCTGTTGCTCCATCTCTCTGTTGCTCCGTCTCTCTGTTGCTCCGTCGCCCTCTTGCTGGGTCGCCCTGTTGCTCCGTCGCTCTGATGCTCCGTCACTCTGTTGCTCCGTATCTCTGTTGCTCCGTCTCTCTGTTGCTCCGTCGCTCTGTTGCTCCGTCGCTGTTGCTCCGTCGCTCTGTTGCTCCGTATCTCTGTTGCTCCGTCTCTGTTGCTCCGTATCTCTGTTGCTCCGTCTCTGTTGCTCCGTCTCTCTGTTGCTCCGTCGCTCTGTTGCTCCGTCGCTCTGTTGCTCCGTCTCTCTGTTGCTCCGTCTCTCTGTTGCTCCGTCGCTCTGTTGCTCCGTCTCTCTGCTGCTCCCTCTCCATAATGCTCCGTCTCTCTGTTGCTCCGTCTCTCTGTTGCTCCGTCTCTCTGTTGCTCCGTCGCTCTGTTGCTCCGTCTCTCTGCTGCTCCGTCTCCATAATGCTCCGTCTCTCTGTTGCTCAGTCGCTCTGTTGCTCCGTCGCTCTGTGGCTCCGTCGCTCTGTTGCTCCATCTCTCTGTTGCTCCGTCGTCTGTTGCTCCGTCGTTCTGTTGCTCCGTCTCTCTGTTACTCCGTCTCTCTGTTACTCCGTCTCTCTGTTGCTGCGTTTCTCTGTTGCTCCGTCGCTCTGTGGCTTGTCGCTCTGTGGCTCCGTCGCTCTGTTGCTCCGTCGCTCTGTTGCTCCGTCTCTCTGTTGCTCCGTCGCTCTGTTGCTCCGTCGCTCTGTGGCTCCGTCGCTCTGTGGCTCCGTCGCTCTGTTGCTCCGTCTCTCTGTTGCTCCGTCTCTCTGTTGCTCCGTCGCTCTGTGGCTCCGTCTCTCTGTTGCTCCGTCTCTCTATTGCTCCGTCTCTTTGTTGCTCCGTCTCTCTGTTGCTCCGTCGCTCTGTTGCTCCGTTTCTCTGTTGCTCCGTCGCTCTGTTACTCCGTCTCTCGGTTGCTCTGTCTCTCTGTTGCTCCGTCTCTCTGTTGCTCCGTCTCTCTGTTGCTCCGTCTCTCTGTTGCTCCGTCTCTCTGTTGCTCCGTCGCTCTGTAGCTCCGTCTCTCTGTTGCTCCGTCTGTCTGTTGCTCCGTCACTCTGTTGCTCCATCGCTCTGTTGCTCCGTCGCCCTCTTGCTCCGTCGCTCTGTTACTCCTTTGCTCTGTAGCTCCGTCTCTCTGTTGCTCCGTCTGTCTGTTGCTCCGTCGCTCTGTGGCTCCGTCGCTCTGTTGCTCCCTCTCTCTGTTGCTCCGTCGCTCTGTTGCTCCGTCTCTCTGTTGCTCCGTCGCTCTGTTGCTCCGTCTCTCTGTGGCTCCGTCGCTCTGTGGCTCCGTCGCTCTGTTGCTCCGTCTCCCTGTTGCTCCGAATCTCTGTTGCTCCGTCGCTCTGTTGCTCCGTCGCTCTTTTGCTCCGTCGTCCTGTTGTTCCGTCGTTCTGTGGCTCAGTCGCTCTGTTGCTCTGTCGCTCTGTGGCACTGTCTCTCTGTGGCTCCATCGCTCTGTTGCTCCGTCTCTCTGTTGCTCCATCGCCCTGTTTCCTCGTCGCCCTGTTTCTCTGTCTCTCTGTTGCTCCATTGCCCTGTTGCTCCGTCTCTCTGTTGCTCCGTCGCCCTGTTGCTCCGTCTCTCTGTTGCTCCATCACCCTGTTCCTCTGTCTCTCTGTTGCTCCATCGCCCTGTTGCTCCATCGCCCTGTTGCTCTGTCTCTGTTGGTCCATCGCCCTGTTGCTCCATCGCCCTGTTGCTCTGTCTCTCTGTTGCTCCGTCGCCCTGTTACTCCGTCGCTCTGTTGCTCCATCTCTCTGTTGCTCCGTCTCTCTGTTGCTCCGTCGCCCTCTTGCTGGGTCGCCCTGTTGCTCCGTCGCTCTGATGCTCCGTCGCTCTGTTGCTCCGTATCTCTGTTGCTCCGTCTCTCTGTTGCTCCGTCGCTCTGTTGCTCCGTCGCTCTGTTGCTCCGTCGCTCTGTTGCTCCGTATCTCTGTTGCTCCGTCTCTGTTGCTCCGTATCTCTGTTGCTCCGTCTCTGTTGCTCCGTCTCTCTGTTGCTCCGTCGCTCTGTTGCTCCGTCTCTCTGTTCTTCTGTCGCTCTGTGGCTCCGTCGCTCTGTTGCTCCGTCTCTCTGTTGCTCCGTCTCTCTGTTGCTCCGTCGCCCTCTTGCTGGGTCGCCCTGTTGCTCCGTCGCTCTGTTGCTCCGTATCTCTGTTGCACCGTCTCTCTGTTGCTCCGTCTCTCTGTTGCTCCGTCTCTCTGTTGCTCCGTCTCTCTGTTCTTCCGTCTCTCTGTGGCTCCGTCGCTCTGTTGCTCCGTCGCTCTGTGGCTCCGTCGCTCTGTTCCTCAGTCTCTCTGTTGCTCCGTCTCTCTGTTGCTCCGTCGCTCTGTTGCTCCATCTCTCTGCTGCTCCGTCTCCATAATGCTCCGTCTCTCTGTTGCTCAGTCGCTCTGTTGCTCCGTCGCTCTGTTGCTCTTTTGCTCCGTCGCTCTGTTGCTCCGTTGCACTGTTGCTCCGTTGCACTGTTGCTCCGTCGCCCTGTTGCTCCGTCGCCCTGTTGCTCCGTCGCCCTGTTGCTCCGTCGCCCTGTTGCTCCGTCGCCCTGTTGCTCCGTCGCCCTGTTGCTCCGTCTCTCTGTTTCTCCGTCTCTCTGTTGCTCCGTCGGCCTGTTGCTCCGTCGCCCTGTTGTTCCGTCTCTCTGTTTCTCCGTCGGCCTGTTGTTCCGTCGCTCTGTTGCTCCGTCTCCCTGTTGCTCCGTCGCCCTGTTGCTCCGTTGCACTGTTGCTCCGTCACCCTGTTGCTCCGTCGCCCTGTTGCTCCGTCTCTCTGTTTCTCCGTCTCTCTGTTGCTCCGTCGGCCTGTTGCTCCGTTGCCCTGTTGTTCCGTCGCCCTGTTGCTCCGTCTCTCTGTTTCTCCGTCTCTCTGTTGCTCTTTTGCTCCGTCGCTCTGTTGCTCCGTTGCACTGTTGCTCCGTTGCACTGTTGCTCCGTCGCCCTGTTGTTCCGTCGCCCTGTTGCTCCGTCTCTCTGTTTCTCCGTCTCTCTGTTGCTCCGTCGGCCTGTTGCTCCATCGCCCTGTTGCTCCGTCGCCCTGTTGTTCCGTCGCCCTGTTGTTCCGTCGCCCTGTTGCTCCGTCGCCCTGTTGCTCCGTCGCCCTGTTTCTCCGTCGCCCTGTTGCTCGGTCGCCCTGTTGCTCCGTCGCCCTGTTGCTCCGTCGCCCTGTTGCTCCGTCGCTCTGTGACTCCGTCACATTGTTGCTCCGTCACTCTGTTGCTCCGTCGCTCTGTTGCTCTGTTGCTCCGTCGCCCTGTTGTTCCGTCGCCCTGTTGCTCCGTCGCCCTATTGCTCTGTTGCTCCGTCGCCCTGTTGCTCCGTCGCCCTGTTGCTCCGTCGCCCTGTTGCTCCGTCGCTCTGTTGCTCTGTTGCTCCGTCGCCCTGTTGCTCCGTTTCTCTGTTGCTCCGTCGCCCTGTTGCTCCGTCGCCCTGTTGCTCCGTCGCCCTGTTGCTCCGTCGCCCTGTTGCTCCGTCGCTCTGTGGCTCCGTCTCTCTGTTGCTCCGTCTCTCTGTTGCTCCGTCTCTCTGTTGCTCCGTCTCTCTGTTGCTCCGTCTCTCTGTTGCTCCGTCGCTCTGTTGCTCCGTCGCTCTGTTGCTCCGTCGCTCTGTTGCTCCGTCGCTCTGTTGCTCCGTCTCTCTGTTGCTCCGTCTCTCTGTTGCTCCGTCTCTCTGTTGCTCCGTCGCCCTGTTGCTCCGTCGCCCTGTTGCTCCGTCGCCCTGTTGCTCCGTCGCCCTGTTGCTCCGTCTCTCTGTTTCTCCGTCTCTCTGTTGCTCCGTCTCTCTGTTGCTCCGTGTCTCTGTTGCTCCGTCTCTCTGTTGCTCCGTCTCTCTGTTGCTCCGTCTCTCTGTTGCTCCGTCTCTCTGTTGCTCCGTCGCTCTGTTGCTCCGTCTCTCTGTTGCTCCGTCTCTCTGTTGCTCCGTCTCTCTGTTGCTCCGTCTCTCTGTTGCTCCGTCTCTCTGTTGCTCCGTCGCTCTGTTGCTTCGTCTCTCTGTTGCTCCGTCTCTCTGTTGCTCCGTCTCTCTGTTGCTCCGCCTCTCTGTTTCTCCGTCGCTCTGTTGCTCCGTCTCTCTGTTGCTCCGTCGCCTTCTTGCTGCGTCGCCCTGTTGCTCCGTCGCTCTGTTGCTCCGTCTCCCTGTTGTTCCGTCGCCCTGTTGCTCCGTCTCTCTGTTGCTCCGTCGCCTTCTTGCTGCGTCGCCCTGTTGCTCCGTCTCTCTGTTGCTCCGTCTCCCTGTTGTTCCGTCGCCCCGTTGATGCGTTTCACTGTTGCTCTGTCTCTCTGTTGCTCCGTCTCTCTGTTGCTCCGTCGCCCTGTTGCTCCGTCTCTCTGTTGCTCCGTCTCTCTGTTGCTCCGTCTCTCTGTTGCTCAGTCGCTCTGTTGCTCCGTCGCTCTGTGGCTTCGTCGCTCTGTTGCTCCGTCGCCCTGTTGCTCCGTCTCTCTGTTGCTCCGTCTCTCTGTTGCTCCGTCTCTCTGTTGCTCAGTCGCTCTGTTGCTCCGTCGCTCTGTGGCTCCGTCTCTCTGTTGCTCCGTCTCTCTGTTGCTCCGTCTCTCTGTTGCTCAGTCGCTCTGTTGCTCCGTCGCTCTGTGGCTTCGTCGCTCTGTTGCTCCGTCGCTCTGTTGCTCATTCTCTCTGCTGCTCCGTCGCTCTGTGGCTCCGTCGCTCTGTTCCTCAGTCTCTCTGTTGCTCCGTCTCTCTGTTGCTCCGTCTCTCTGCTGCTCCGTCTCCATAATGCTCCGTCTCCATAATGCTCCGTCTCTCTGTTGCTCAGTCGCTCTGTTGCTCCGTCGCTCTGTTGCTCTTTTGCTCCGTCGCTCTGTTGCTCCGTTGCACTGTTGCTCCGTTGGATTGTTGCTCCGTCGCCCTGTTGCTCCGTCGCCCTGTTGCTCAGTCGCCCTGTTGCTCCGTCGCCCTGTTGCTCCGTCGCCCTGTTGCTCCGTCTCTCTTTCTCCGTCTCTCTGTTGCTCAGTCGGCCTGTTGCTCCGTCGCCCAGTTGTTCCGTCTCTCTGTTTCTCCGTCTGCCTGTTGTTCCGTCGCTCTGTTGCTCCGTCTCCCTGTTGCTCCGTCGCCCTGTTGTTCCGTTGCAGTGTTGCTCCGTTGCACTGTTGCTCCGTCACCCTGTTGCTCCGTCGCCCTGTTGCTCCGTCTCTCTGTTTCTCCGTCTCTCTGTTGCTCCGTCGGCCTGTTGCTCCGTCTCTCTGTTGCTCCGTCTCTCTGTTGCTCCGTCTCTCTGTTGCTCCGTCGCTCTGTTGCTCCGTCGCTCTGTTGCTCCGTCGCTCTGTTGCTCCGTCGCTCTGTTGCTCCGTCTCTATGTTGCTCCGTCTCTCTGTTGCTCCGTCTCTCTGTTGCTCCGTCTCTCTGTTGCTCCGTCGCCCTGTTGCTCCGTCGCCCTGTTGCTCCGTCGCCCTGTTGCTCCGTCTCTCTGTTTCTCCGTCTCTCTGTTGCTCCGTCTCTCTGTTGCTCCGTGTCTCTGTTGCTCCGTCTCTCTGTTGCTCCGTCTCTCTGTTGCTCCGTCTCTCTGTTGCTCCGTCGCTCTGTTGCTCCGTCTCTCTGTTGCTCCGTCTCTCTGTTGCTCCGTCTCTCTGTTGCTCCGTCTCTTTGTTGCTCCGTCGCTCTGTTGCTTCGTCTCTCTGTTGCTCCGTCTCTCTGTTGCTCCGTCTCTCTGTTGCTCCGCCTCTCTGTTTCTCCGTCGCTCTGTTGCTCCGTCTCTCTGTTGCTCCGTCGCCTTCTTGCTGCGTCGCCCTGTTGCTCCGTCGCTCTGTTGCTCCGTCTCCCTGTTGTTCCGTCGCCCTGTTGCTCCGTCTCTCTGTTGCTCCGTCGCCTTCTTGCTGCGTCGCCCTGTTGCTCCGTCTCTCTGTTGCTCCGTCTCCCTGTTGTTCCGTCGCCCCGTTGATGCGTTTCACTGTTGCTCTGTCTCTCTGTTGCTCCGTCTCTCTGTTGCTCCGTCGCCCTGTTGCTCCGTCTCTCTGTTGCTCCGTCTCTCTGTTGCTCCGTCTCTCTGTTGCTCAGTCGCTCTGTTGCTCCGTCGCTCTGTGGCTCCGTCTCTCTGTTGCTCCGTCGCTCTGTTGCTCAGTCGCTCTGTTGCTCCGTCGCTCTGTGGCTCCGTCTCTCTGTTGCTCCGTCTCTCTGTTGCTCCGTCTCTCTGTTGCTCAGTCGCTCTGTTGCTCCGTCGCTCTGTGGCTTCGTCGCTCTGTTGCTCCGTCGCTCTGTTGCTCAGTCTCTCTGCTGCTCCATCGCTCTGTGGCTCCGTCTCTCTGTTCCTCAGTCTCTCTGTTGCTCCGTCTCTCTGTTGCTCCGTCTCTCTGCTGCTCCGTCTCCATAATGCTCCGTCTCCATAATGCTCCGTCTCTCTGTTGCTCAGTCGCTCTGTTGCTCCGTCGCTCTGTTGCTCTTTTGCTCCGTCGCTCTGTTGCTCCGTTGCACTGTTGCTCCGTTGGATTGTTGCTCCGTCGCCCTGTTGCTCCGTCGCCCTGTTGCTCCGTCGCCCTGTTGCTCCGTCGCCCTGTTGCTCCGTCGCCCTGTTGCTCCGTCTCTCTTTCTCCGTCTCTCTGTTGCTCAGTCGGCCTGTTGCTCCGTCGCCCTGTTGTTCCGTCTCTCTGTTTCTCCGTCTGCCTGTTGTTCCGTCGCTCTGTTGCTCCGTCTCCCTGTTGCTCCGTCGCCCTGTTGTTCCGTTGCAGTGTTGCTCCGTTGCACTGTTGCTCCGTCACCCTGTTGCTCCGTCGCCCTGTTGCTCCGTCTCTCTGTTTCTCCGTCTCTCTGTTGCTCCGTCAGCCTGTTGCTCCGTTGCCCTGTTGTTCCGTCGCCCTGTTGCTCCGTCTCTCTGTTTCTCCGTCTCTCTGTTGCTCTTTTGCTCCGTCGCTCTGTTGCTCCGTTGCACTGTTGCTCCGTCGCACTGTTGCTCCGTCGCCCTGTTGTTCCGTCGCCCTGTTGCTCCGTCTCTCTGTTTCTCCGTCTCTCTGTTGCTCCGTCGGCCTGTTGCTCCGTCGCCCTGTTGCTCCGTCGCCCTGTTGTTCCGTCGCCCTGTTGTTACGTCGCCCTGTTGCTCCGTCGCTCTGTGACTCCGTCACATTGTTGCTCCGTCACTCTGTTGCTCCGTCGCTCTGTTGCTCTGTTGCTCCGTCGCTCTGTTCCTCTGTTGCTCCGTCGCCCTGTTGTTCCGTCGCCCTGTTGCTCCGTCGCCCTATTGCTCTGTTGCTCCGTCGCCCTGTTGCTCCGTCGCCCTGTTGCTCCGACGCTCTGTTGCTCTGTTGCTCCGTCGCCCAGTTGCTCCGTTTCTCTCTTGCTCCGTCGCCCTGTTGCTCCGTCGCCCTGTTGCTCCGTCGCCCTGTTGCTCCGTCGCCCTGTTGCTCCGTCGCTCTGTGGCTCCGTCTCTCTGTTGCTCCGTCTCTCTGTTGCTCCGTCTCTCTGTTGCTCCGTCTCTCTGTTGCTCCGTCGCTCTGTTGCTCCGTCGCTCTGTTGCTCCGTCGCTCTGTTGCTCCGTCGCTCTGTTGCTCCGTCTCTATGTTGCTCCGTCTCTCTGTTGCTCCGTCTCTCTGTTGCTCCGTCTCTCTGTTGCTCCGTCGCCCTGTTGCTCCGTCGCCCTGTTGCTCCGTCGCCCTGTTGCTCCGTCTCTCTGTTTCTCCGTCTCTCTGTTGCTCCGTCTCTCTGTTGCTCCGTGTCTCTGTTGCTCCGTCTCTCTGTTGCTCCGTCTCTCTGTTGCTCCGTCTCTCTGTTGCTCCGTCGCCTTCTTGCTGCGTCGCCCTGTTGCTCCGTCGCTCTGTTGCTCCGTCTCCCTGTTGTTCCGTCGCCCTGTTGCTCCGTCTCTCTGTTGCTCCGTCGCCTTCTTGCTGCGTCGCCCTGTTGCTCCGTCTCTCTGTTGCTCCGTCTCCCTGTTGTTCCGTCGCCCCGTTGATCCGTTTCACTGTTGCTCTGTCTCTCTGTTGCTCCGTCTCTCTGTTGCTCCGTCGCCCTGTTGCTCCGTCTCTCTGTTGCTCCGTCTCTCTGTTGCTCCGTCTCTCTGTTGCTCAGTCGCTCTGTTGCTCCGTCGCTCTGTGGCTTCGTCGCTCTGTTGCTCCGTCGCCCTGTTGCTCCGTCTCTCTGTTGCTCTTTTGCTCCGTCGCTCTGTTGCTCCGTTGCACTGTTGCTCCGTCGCACTGTTGCTCCGTCGCCCTGTTGTTCCGTCGCCCTGTTGCTCCGTCTCTCTGTTTCTCCGTCTCTCTGTTGCTCCGTCGGCCTGTTGCTCCGTCGCCCTGTTGCTCCGTCGCCCTGTTGTTCCGTCGCCCTGTTGCTCCGTCGCCCTGTTGCTCCGTCGCTCTGTGACTCCGTCACATTGTTGCTCCGTCGCACTGTTGCTCTGTTGCTCCGTTGCTCTGTTCCTCTGTTGCTCCGTCGCCCTGTTGTTCCGTCGCCCTGTTGCTCCGTCGCCCTATTGCTCTGTTGCTCCGTCGCCCTGTTGCTCCGTCGCCCTGTTGCTCCGTCGCTCTGTTGCTCTGTTGCTCCGTCGCCCAGTTGCTCCGTTTCTCTCTTGCTCCGTCGCCCTGTTGCTCCGTCGCCCTGTTGCTCCGTCGCCCTGTTGCTCCGTCGCCCTGTTGCTCCGTCGCTCTGTGGCTCCGTCTCTCTGTTGCTCCGTCTCTCTGTTGCTCCGTCTCTCTGTTGCTCCGTCTCTCTGTTGCTCCGTCTCTCTGTTGCTCCGTCGCTCTGTTGCTCCGTCGCTCTGTTGCTCCGTCGCTCTGTTGCTCCGTCGCTCTGTTGCTCCGTCTCTATGTTGCTCCGTCTCTCTGTTGCTCCGTCTCTCTGTTGCTCCGTCTCTCTGTTGCTCCGTCGCCCTGTTGCTCCGTCGCCCTGTTGCTCCGTCTCTCTGTTTCTCCGTCTCTCTGTTGCTCCGTCTCTCTGTTGCTCCGTGTCTCTGTTGCTCCGTCTCTCTGTTGCTCCGTCTCTCTGTTGCTCGGTCTCTCTGTTGCTCCGTCGCTCTGTTGCTCCGTCTCTCTGTTGCTCCGTCTCTCTGTTGCTCCGTCTCTCTGTTGCTCCGTCTCTCTGTTGCTCCGTCTCTCTGTTGCTCCGTCGCTCTGTTGCTCCGTCTCTCTGTTGCTCCGTCTCTCTGTTGCTCCGTCTCTCTGTTGCTCCGCCTCTCTGTTTCTCCGTCGCTCTGTTGCTCCGTCTCTCTGTTGCTCCGTCGCTCTGTTGCTCAGTCGCTCTGTTGCTCCGTCGCTCTGTGGCTTCGTCGCTCTGTTGCTCCGTCGCTCTGTTGCTCAGTCTCTCTGCTGCTCCGTCGCTCTGTAGCTCCGTCGCTCTGTTCCTCAGTCTCTCTGTTGCTCCGTCTCTCTGCTGCTCCGTCTCCATAATGCTCCGTCTCCATAATGCTCCGTCTCTCTGTTGCTCAGTCGCTCTGTTGCTCCGTCGCTCTGTGGCTTCGTCGCTCTGTTGCTCCGTCGCTCTGTTGCTCCGTCTCTCTGTTGCTCCGTCTCTCTGTTGCTCCGTCTCTCTGTTGCTCCGTCTCTCTGTTGCTCCGTCGCTCTGTTGCTCCGTCGCTCTGTTGCTCCGTCGCTCTGTTGCTCCGTCGCTCTGTTGCTCCGTCTCTATGTTGCTCCGTCTCTCTGTTGCTCCGTCTCTCTGTTGCTCCGTCTCTCTGTTGCTCCGTCGCCCTGTTGCTCCGTCGCCCTGTTGCTCCGTCGCCCTGTTGGTCCGTCTCTCTGTTTCTCCGTCTCTCTGTTGCTCCGTCGCTCTGTTGCTCCGTCTCTCTGTTGCTCCGTCTCTCTGTTGCTCCGTCTCTCTGTTGCTCCGCCTCTCTGTTTCTCCGTCGCTCTGTTGCTCCGTCTCTCTGTTGCTCCGTCGCCTTCTTGCTGCCTCGCCCTGTTGCTCCGTCTCTCTGTTGCTCCGTCGCCTTCTTAGAGCGTCGCCCTGTTGCTCCGTCTCTCTGTTGCTCCGTCTCCCTGTTGTTCCGTCGCCCCGTTGATCCGTTTCACTGTTGCTCTGTCTCTCTGTTGCTCCGTCTCTCTGTTGCTCCGACGCCCTGTTGCTCCGTCTCTCTGTTGCTCCGTCTCTCTGTTGCTCCGTCTCTCTGTTGCTCAGTCGCTCTGTTGCTCCGTCTCTCTGTTGCTCAGTCGCTCTGTTGCTCCGTCGCTCTGTGGCTTCGTCGCTCTGTTGCTCCGTCGCTCTGTTGCTCAGTCTCTCTGCTGCTCCGTCGCTCTGTGGCTCCGTCGCTCTGTTCCTCAGTCTCTCTGTTGCTCCGTCTCTCTGCTGCTCCGTCTCCATAATGCTCCGTCTCCATAATGCTCCGTCTCTCTGTTGCTCAGTCGCTCTGTGGCTTCGTCGCTCTGTTGCTCCGTCTCTCTGTTGCTCAGTCGCTCTGTTGCTCCGTCTCTCTGTGGCTCCGTCTCTCTGTTGCTCCGTCTCTCTGTTGCTCCGTCTCTCTGTTGCTCAGTCGCTCTGTTGCTCCGTCGCTCTGTGGCTTCGTCGCTCTGTTGCTCCGTAGCTCTGTTGCTCAGTCTCTCTGCTGCTCCGTCGCTCTGTGGCTCCGTCGCTCTGTTCCTCAGTCTCTCTGTTGCTCCGTCTCTCTGCTGCTCAGTCGCTCTGTTGCTCCGTCGCTCTGTGGCTTCGTCGCTCTGTTGCTCCGTCGCTCTGTTGCTCAGTCGCTCTGTTGCTCCGTCGCTCTGTTGCTCTTTTGCTCCGTCGCTCTGTTGCTCCGTTGCACTGTTGCTCCGTTGCACTGTTGCTCCGTCGCCCTGTTGCTCCGTCGCCCTGTTGCTCCGTCGCCCTGTTGCTCCGTCGCCCTGTTGCTCCGTCGCCCTGTTGCTCCGTCTCTCTGTTTCTCCGTCTCTCTGTTGCTCCGTCGGCCTGTTGCTCCGTCGCCCTGTTGTTCCGTCTCTCTGTATCTCCGTCGGCCTGTTGTTCCGTCGCTCTGTTGCTCCGTCTCCCTGTTGCTCCGTCGCCCTGTTGTACCGTTGCAGTGTTGCTCCGTCTCTCTGTTGCTCCGTCTCTCTGTTGCTCCGTCTCTCTGTTGCTCCGTCTCTCTGTTGCTCCATCGCTCTGTTGCTCCGTCGCTCCGTCGCTCTGTTGCTCCGTCGCTCTGTTGCTCCGTCTCTATGTTGCTCCGTCTCTCTGTTGCTCCGTCTCTCTGTTGCTCCGTCTCTCTGTTGCTCCGTCGCCCTGTTGCTCCGTCGCCCTGTTGCTCCGTCGCCCTGTTGCTCCGTCTCTCTGTTTCTCCGTCTCTCTGTTGCTCCGTCTCTCTGTTGCTCCGTGTCTCTGTTGCTCCGTCTCTCTGTTGCTCCGTCTCTCTGTTTTGCTCGGTCTCTCTGTTGCTCCGTCGCTCTGTTGCTCCGTCTCTCTGTTGCTCCGTCTCTCTGTTGCTCCGTCTCTCTGTTGCTCCGTCTCTCTGTTGCTCCGTCTCTCTGTTGCTCCGTCGCTCTGTTGCTTCGTCTCTCTGTTGCTCCGTCTCTCTGTTGCTCCGTCTCTCTGTTGCTCCGTCTCTCTGTTGCTCCGCCTCTCTGTTTCTCCGTCGCTCTGTTGCTCCGTCTCTCTGTTGCTCCGTGGCCTTCTTGCTGCGTCGCCCTGTTGCTCCGTCGCTCTGTTGCTCCGTCTCCCTGTTGTTCCGTCGCCCTGTTGCTCCGTCTCTCTGTTGCTCCGTCGCCTTCTTGCTGCGTCGCCCTGTTGCTCCGTCTCTCTGTTGCTCCGTCTCCCTGTTGTTCCGTCGCCCCGTTGATCCGTTTCACTGTTGCTCTGTCTCTCTGTTGCTCCGTCTCTCTGTTGCTCCGTCGCCCTGTTGCTCCGTCTCTCTGTTGCTCCGTCTCTCTGTTGCTCCGTCTCTCTGTTGCTCAGTCGCTCTGTTGCTCCGTCGCTCTGTGGCTTCGTCGCTCTGTTGCTCCGTCGCCCTGTTGCTCCGTCTCTCTGTTGCTCCGTCTCTCTGTTGCTCCGTCTCTCTGTTGCTCAGTCGCTCTGTTGCTCCGTCGCTCTGTGGCTCCGTCTCTCTGTTGCTCCGTCTCTCTGTTGCTCCGTCTCTCTGTTGCTCAGTCGCTCTGTTGCTCCGTCGCTCTGTGGCTTCGTCGCTCTGTTGCTCCGTCGCTCTGTTGCTCCGTCTCTCTGCTGCTCCGTCTCGATAATGCTCCGTCTCCATAATGCTCCGTCTCTCTGTTGCTCAGTCGCTCTGTTGCTCCGTCGCTCTGTTGCTCTTTTGCTCCGTCGCTCTGTTGCTCCGTCGCCCTGTTGCTCCGTCGCCCTGTTGCTCCGTCGCCTTGTTGCTCCGTCGCCCTGATGCTCCGTCGCCCTGTTGCTCCGTCTCTCTGTTTCTCCGTCTCTCTGTTGCTCAGTCGGCCTGTTGCTCCGTCGCCCTGTTGTTCCGTCTCTCTGTTTCTCCGTCAGCCTGTTATTCCGTCGCTCTGTTGCTCCGTCTCCCTGTTGCTCCGTCGCCCTGTTGTTCCGTTGCAGTGTTGCTCCGTTGCACTGTTGCTCCGTCACCCTGTTGCTCCGTCGCCCTGTTGCTCCGTCTCTCTGTTTCTCCGTCTCTCTGTTGCTCCGTCGGCCTGTTGCTCCGTTGCCCTGTTGTTCCGTCGCCCTGTTGCTCCGTCTCTCTGTTTCTCTGTCTCTCTGTTGCTCCGTCGGCCTGTTGCTCCGTCGCCCTGTTGCTCCGTCGCCCTGTTGCTCCGTTGCACTGTTGCTCCGTCACCCTGTTGCTCCGTCGCCCTGTTGCTCCGTCTCTCTGTTTCTCCATCTCTCTGTTGCTCCGTCGGCCTGTTGCTCCGTCGCCCTGTTGTTCCGTCGCCCTGTTGCTCCGTCTCTCTGTTTCTCCGTCTCTCTGTTGCTCCGTCGGCCTGTTGCTCCGTCGCCCTGTTGCTCCGTCGCCCTGTTGTTCCGTCGCCATGTTGCTCCGTCGCCCTGTTGCTCCGTTGCTCTGTGACTCCGTCACATTGTTGCTCCGTCACTCTGTTGCTCCGTCGCTCTGTTGCTCTGTTGCTCCGTCGCCCTGTTGTTCCGTCGCCCTGTTGCTCCGTCGCCCTATTGCTCTGTTGCTCCGTCGCCCTGTTGCTCCGTCGCCCTGTTGCTCCGTCGCCCTGTTGCTCCGTCGCTCTGTTGCTCTGTTGCTCCGTCGCCCTGTTGCTCCGTTTCTCTGTTGCTCCGTCGCCCTGTTGCTCCGTCGCCCTGTTGCTCCGTCGCCCTGTTGCTCCGTCGCCCTGTTGCTCCGTCGCTCTGTGGCTCCGTCTCTCTGTTGCTCCGTCTCTCTGTTGCTCCGTCTCTCTGTTGCTCCGTCTCTCTGTTGCTCCGTCTCTCTGTTGCTCCGTCGCTCTGTTGCTCCGTCGCTCTGTTGCTCCGTCGCTCTGTTGCTCCGTCGCTCTGTTGCTCCGTCTCTATGTTGCTCCGTCGCTCTGTTGCTCCGTCTCTCTGTTGCTCCATCTCTCTGTTGCTCCGTCGCCCTGTTGCTCCGTCGCCCTGTTGCTCCGTCGCCCTGTTGCTCCGTCTCTCTGTTTCTCCGTCTCTCTGTTGCTCCGTCTCTCTGTTGCTCCGTGTCTCTGTTGCTCCGTCTCTCTGTTGCTCCGTCTCTCTGTTGCTCGGTCTCTCTGTTGCTCCGTCGCTCTGTTGCTCCGTTTCTCTGTTGCTCCGTCTCTCTGTTGCTCCGTCTCTCTGTTGCTCCGTCTCTCTGTTGCTCCGTCGCTCTGTTGCTCCGTCTCTCTGTTGCTCCGTCTCTCTGTTGCTCCGTCTCTCTGTTGGTCCGCCTCTCTGTTTCTCCGTCGCTCTGTTGCTCCGTCTCTCTGTTGCTCCGTCGCCTTCTTGCTGCGTCGCCCTGTTGCTCCGTCGCTCTGTTGCTCCGTCTCCCTGTTGTTCCGTCGCCCTGTTGCTCCGTCTCTCTGTTGCTCCGTCGCCTTCTTAGAGCGTCGCCCTCTTGCTCCGTCTCTCTGTTGCTCCGTCTCCCTGTTGTTCCGTCGCCCCGTTGATCCGTTTCACTGTTGCTCTGTCTCTCTGTTGCTCCGTCTCTCTGTTGCTCCGTCGCCCTGTTGCTCCGTCTCTCTGTTGCTCAGTCGCTCTGTTGCTCCGTCGCTCTGTGGCTTCGTCGCTCTGTTGCTCCGTCGCCCTGTTGCTCCGTCCCTCTGTTGCTCCGTCTCTCTGTTGCTCCGTCTCTCTGTTGCTCAGTCGCTCTGTTGCTCCGTCGCTCTGTGGCTCCGTCTCTCTGTTGCTCCGTCTCTCTGTTGCTCCGTCTCTCTGTTGCTCAGTCGCTCTGTTGCTCCGTCGCTCTGTGGCTCCGTCTCTCTGTTGCTCCGTCTCTCTGTTGCTCCGTCTCTCTGTGGCTCCGTCTCTCTGTTGCTCCGTCGCTCTGTTGCTCCGTCGCTCTGTTGCTCAGTCTCTCTGCTGATCCGTCGCTCTGTGGCTCCGTCGCTCTGTTCCTCAGTCTCTCTGTTGCTCCATCTCTCTATTGCTCCGTCTCTCTGCTGCTCCGTCTCCATAATGCTCCGTCTCCATAATCCTCCGTCTCTCTGTTGCTCAGTCGCTCTGTTGCTCCGTCGCTCTGTGGCTTCGTCGCTCTGTTGCTCAGTCGCTCTGTTGCTCCGTCGCTCTGTTGCTCTTTTGCTCCGTCGCTCTGTTGCTCCGTTGCACTGTTGCTCCGTTGCACTGTTGCTCCGTCGCCCTGTTGCTCCGTCGCCCTGTTGCTCCGTCGCCCTGTTGCTCCGTCGCCCTGTTGCTCCGTCGCCCTGTTGCTCTGTCTCTCTGTTTCTCCGTCTCTCTGTTGCTCCGTCGGCCTGTTGCTCCGTCGCCCTGTTGTTCCGTCTCTCTGTTTCTCCGTCGGCCTGTTGTTCCGTCGCTCTGTTGCTCCGTCTCCCTGTTGCTCCGTCGCCCTGTTGTTCCGTTGCAGTGTTGCTCCGTTGCACTGTTGCTCCGTCACCCTGTTACTCCGTCGCCCTGTTGCTCCGTCTCTCTGTTTCTCCGTCTCTCTGTTGCTCCGTCGGCCTGTTGCTCCGTTGCCCTGTTGTTCCGTCGCCCTGTTGCTCCGTCTCTCTGTTTCTCCGTCTCTCTGTGGCTCTTTTGCTCCGTCGCTCTGTTGCTCCGTTGCACTGTTGCTCCGTCGCACTGTTGCTCCGTCGCCCTGTTGTTCCGTCGCCCTGTTGCTCCGTCTCTCTGTTGCTCCGTCTCTATGTTGCTCCGTCTCTCTGTTGCTCCGTCTCTCTGTTGCTCCGTCTCTCTGTTGCTCCGTCGCCCTGTTGCTCCGTCGCCCTGTTGCTCCGTCGCCCTGTTGCTCCGTCTCTCTGTTTCTCCGTCTCTCTGTTGCTCCGTGTCTCTGTTGCTCCGTCTCTCTGTTGCTCCGTCTCTCTGTTGCTCGGTCTCTCTGTTGCTCCGTCGCTCTGTTGCTCCGTCTCTCTGTTGCTCCGTCTCTCTGTTGCTCCGTCTCTCTGTTGCTCCGTCTCTCTGTTGCTCCGTCGCCCTGTTTCTCCGTCGCTCTGTTGTTCCGTCTCTCTGTTGCTCCGTCTCTCTGTTGCTCCGTCGCTCTGTTGCTCCGTCGCTCTGTTGCTCCGTCGCTCTGTTGCTCCGTCGCTCTGTTGCTCCGTCTCTCTGTTGCTCCGTCTCTCTGTTGCTCCGTCTCTCTGTTGCTCCGTCTCTCTGTTGCTCCGTCGCCCTGTTGCTCCGTCGCCCTGTTGCTCTGTCTCTCTGTTGCTCCGTCTCTCTGTTGCTCGGTCTCTCTGTTGCTCCGTCGCTCTGTTGCTCCGTCTCTCTGTTGCTCCGTCTCTCTGTTGCTCCGTCTCTCTGTTGCTCCGTCTCTCTGTTGCTCCGTCTCTCTGTTGCTCCGTCTCTCTGTTGCTCCGTCGCTCTGTTGCTCCGTCTCTCTGTTGCTCCGTCTCTCTGTTGCTCCGTCTCTCTGTTGCTCCGTCGCCCTGTTGCTCCGTCGCTCTGTTGCTCCGTCTCTCTGTTGCTCCGTCTCTCTGTTGCTCCGTCGCTCTGTTGCTCCGTCGCTCTGTTGCTCCGTCGCTCTGTTGCTCCGTCGCTCTGTTGCTCCGTCTCTCTGTTGCTCCGTCTCTCTGTTGCTCCGTCTCTCTGTTGCTCCGTCTCTCTGTTGCTCCGTCGCCCTGTTGCTCCGTCGCCCTGTTGCTCTGTCTCTCTGTTGCTCCGTCGCTCTGTTGCTCCGTCTCTCTGTTGCTCCGTCGCTCTGTTGCTCCTTCGCCCTGTTGCTCCGTCGCCCTGTTGCTCCGTCGCCCTGTTGCTCTGTCTCTCTGTTTCTCCGTCTCTCTGTTGCTCCGTCTCTCTGTTGCCCCGTGTCTCTGTTGCTCCGTCTCTATGTTGCTCCGTCTCTCTGTTCCTCCGTCTCTCTGTTGCTCCGTCTCTCTATTGCTCCGTCTCTCTGTTGCTCCGTCTCTCTGTTGCTCCGTCGCTCTGTTGCTCCGTCTCTCTGTTGCTCCGTCTCTCTGTTGCTCCGTCTCTCTGTTGCTCCGTCTCTCTGTTGCTCCGTCTCTCTGTTGCTCTTTTGCTCCGTCGCTCTGTTGCTCCGTTGCACTGTTGCTCCGTTGCACTGTTGCTCCGTCGCCCTGTTGTTCCGTCGCCCTGTTGCTCCGTCTCTCTGTTTCTCCGTCTCTCTGTTGCTCTTTTGCTCCGTCGCTCTGTTGCTCCGTTGCACTGTTGCTCCGTTGCACTGTTGCTCCGTCGCCCTCTTGTTCCGTCGCCCTGTTGCTCCGTCTCTCTGTTTCTCCGTCTCTCTGTTGCTCCGTCGGCCTGTTGTTCCGTCGCCCTGTTGCTCCGTCGCCCTGTTGTTCCGTCGCCCTGTTGTTCCGTCGCCCTGTTGCTCCGTCGCCCTGTTGCTCCGTCGCCCTGTTTCTCCGTCGCCCTGTTGCTCCGTTGCCCTGTTGCTCCGTCGCCCTGTTGCTCCGTCGCCCTGTTGCTCCGTCGCTCTGTTACTCCGTCACATTGTTGCTCCGTCACTCTGTTGCTCCGTCGCTCTGTTGCTCTGTTGCTCCGTCGCCCTGTTGTTCCGTCGCCCTGTTGCTCCGTCGCCCTATTGCTCTGTTGCTCCGTCGCCCTGTTGCTCCGTCGCCCTGTTGCTCCGTCGCCCTGTTGCTCCGTCGCTCTGTTACTCTGTTGCTCCGTCTCTCTGTTCCTCCGTCTCTCTGTTGCTCCGTCTCTCTGTTGCTCCGTCTCTCTGTTGCTCCATCTCTCTGTTGCTCCGTCGCTCTGTTGCTCCGTCTCTCTGTTGCTCCGTCTCTCTCTTGCTCCGTCTCTCTGTTGCTCCGTCTCTCTGTTGCTCCGACTCTCTGTTGCTCCGTCTCTCTGTTGCTCCGCCTCTCTGTTGCTCCGTCTCTCTGTTGCTACGGCTCTCTGTTGCTCCATCTCTCTGTTGCTCCGTCTCTCTGTTCCTCCGTTCTCTGTTGCTCCGTCACTCTGTTGCTACGTCTCTCTGTTGCTCCGTCTCTCTGTTGCTCCACCTCGCTGTTGCTCCGTCTCTCTGTTGCTCCATCGCTCTGTGGCTCATCGCTCTGTGGCTTGTCGCTCTGTTGCTCCGTCGCTCTGTTGCTCCGACGCTCTGTTGCTCCGTCTCTCTGTTGCTCCGTCGCTCTGTTGCTCCGTCTCTCTGTTGCTCAGTCTCTCTGTTGCTCAGTCTCTCTGTTGCTCCGTCTCCCTGTTGCTCCGTCTCTCTGTTGCTCCGTCTCTCTGTTGCTCCATCTCTCTGTTGCTCCGTCTCTCTGTTGCTCCGTCTCTCTGTTGCTCCGTCTCTCTGTTGCTCCGTCTCTCTGTTCTTCCGTCTCTCTGTGGCTCCGTCGCTCTGTTGCTCCGTCGCTCTGTGGCTCCGTCGCTCTGTTCCTCAGTCTTTCTGTTGCTCCGTCTCTCTGTTGCTCCGTCGCTCTGTTGCTCCATCTCTCTGCTGCTCCGTCTCCATAATGCTCCGTCTCTCTGTTGCTCAGTCGCTCTGTTGCTCCGTCGCTCTGTTGCTCTTTTGCTCCGTCGCTCTGTTGCTCCGTTGCACTGTTGCTCCGTTGCACTGTTGCTCCGTCGCCCTGTTGCTCCGTCGCCCTGTTGCTCCGTCGCCCTGTTGCTCCGTCGCCCTGTTGCTCCGTCGTCCTGTTGCTCCGTCTCTCTGTTTCTCCGTCTCTCTGTTGCTCCGTCGCCCTGTTGTTCCGTCTCTCTGTTTCTCCGTCGGCCTGTTGTTCCGTCGCTCTGTTGCTCCGTCTCCCTGTTGCTCCGTCACCCTGTTGCTCCGTTGCACTGTTGCTCCGTCACCCTGTTGCTCCGTCGCCCTGTTGCTCCGTCTCTCTGTTTCTCCGTCTCTCTGTTGCTCCGTTGGCCTGTTGCTCCGTTGCCCTGTTGTTCCGTCGCCCTGTTGCTCCGTCTCTCTGTTTCTCCGTCTCTCTGTTGCTCTTTTGCTCCGTCGCTCTGTTGCTCCGTTGCACTGTTCCTCCGTTGCACTGTTGCTCCGTCGCCCTGTTGTTCCGTCGCCCTGTTGCTCCGTCTCTCTGTTTCTCCGTCTCTCTGTTGCTCCGTCGGCCTGTTGCTCCGTCGCCCTGTTGCTCGGTCGCCCTGTTGTTCCGTCGCCCTGTTTCTCCGTCGCCCTGTTGCTCCTTCGCCTTGTTGCTCCGTCGCCCTGTTGCTCCGTCGCCCTGTTGCTCCGTCGCTCTGTGACTCCGTCACATTGTTGCTCCGTCACTCTGTTGCTCCGTCGCTCTGTTGCTCTGTTGCTCCGTCGCCCTGTTGTTCCGTCGCCCTGTTGCTCCGTCGCCCTATTGCTCTGTTGCTCCGTCGCCCTGTTGCTCCGTCGCCCTGTTGCTCCGTCGCCCTGTTGCTCCGTCGCTCTGTTGCTCTGTTGCTCCGTCGCCCTGTTGCTCCGTTTCTCTGTTGCTCCGTCGCCCTGTTGCTCCGTCGCCCTGTTGCTCCGTCGCCCTGTTGCTCCGTCGCCCTGTTGCTCCGTCGCTCTGTGGCTCCGTCTCTCTCTTGCTCCGTCTCTCTGTTGCTCCGTCTCTCTGTTGCTCCGTCTCTCTGTTGCTCCGTCTCTCTGTTGCTCCGTCGCTCTGTTGGTCCGTCGCTCTGTTGCTCCGTCGCTCTGTTGCTCCGTCGCTCTGTTGCTCCGTCTCTATGTTGCTCCGTCTCTCTGTTGCTCCGTCTCTCTGTTGCTCCGTAGCCCTGTTGCTCCGTCGCCCTGTTGCTCCGTCGCCCTGTTGCTCCGTCTCTCTGTTTCTCCGTCTCTCTGTTGCTCCGTCTCTCTGTTGCTCCGTGTCTCTGTTGCTCCGTCTCTCTGTTGCTCCGTCTCTCTGTTGCTCCGTCTCTCTGTTGCTCCGTCTCTCTGTTGCTCCGTCTCTCTGTTGCTCCGTCTCTCTGTTGCTCCGTCGCTCTGTTGCTTCGTCTCTCTGTTGCTCCGTCTCTCTGTTGCTCCGTCTCTCTGTTGCTCCGTCGCCCTGTTGCTCCGTCTCTCTGTTGCTCCGTCTCTCTGTTGCTCCGTCTCTCTGTTGCTCAGTCGCTCTGTTGCTCCGTCGCTCTGTGGCTCCGTCTCTCTGTTGCTCCGTCTCTCTGTTGCTCCGTCTCTCTGTTGCTCAGTCGCTCTGTTGCTCCGTCGCTCTGTGACTTCGTCGCTCTGTTGCTCCGTTGCTCTGATGCTCAGTCTCTCTGCTGCTCCGTCGCTCTGTGGCTCCGTCGCTCTGTTTCTCAGTCTCTCTGTTGCTCCGTCTCTCTGTTGCTCCGTCTCTCTGCTGCTCCGTCTCGATAATGCTCCGTCTCCATAATGCTCTGTCGCTCTGTTGCTCCGTCGCTCTGTTGCTCTTTTGCTCCGTCGCTCTGTTGCTCCGTTGCACTGTTGCTCCGTTGCACTGTTGCTCCGTCGCCCTGTTGCTCCGTCGCCCTGTTGCTCCGTCGCCCTGTTGCTCCGTCGCCCTGTTGCTCCGTCGCCCTGTTGCTCCGTCTCTCTGTTTCTCCGTCTCTCTGTTGCTCCGTCGGCCTGTTGCTCCGTCGCCCTGTTGTTCCGTCTCTCTGTTTCTCCGTCGGCCTGTTGTTCCGTCGCTCTGTTGCTCCGTCTCCCTGTTGCTCCGTCGCCCTGTTGTTCCGTTGCAGTGTTGCTCCGTTGCACTGTTGCTCCGTCACCCTGTTGCTCCGTCGCCCTGTTGCTCCGTCTCTCTGTTTCTCCGTCTCTCTGTTGCTCCGTCGGCCTGTTGCTCCGTTGCCCTGTTGTTCCGTCGCCCTGTTGCTCCGTCTCTCTGTTTCTCCGTCTCTCTGTTGCTCTTTTGCTCCGTCGCTCTGTTGCTCCGTTGCACTGTTGCTCCGTCGCCCTGTTGCTCCGTCGCCCTGTTGTTCCGTCGCCCTGTTGTTCCGTCGCCCTGTTGCTCCGTCGCCCTGTTGCTCCGTCGCCCTGTTGCTCCGTCGCCCTGTTGCTCCGTCGCCCTGTTGCTCTGTCTCTCTGTTGCTCCGTCTCTCTGTTGCTCCGTGTCTCTGTTGCTCCGTCTCTATGTTGCTCCGTCTCTCTGTTCCTCCGTCTCTCTGTTGCTCCGTCTCTCTGTTGCTCCGTCTCTCTGTTGCTCCGTCTCTCTGTTGCTCCGTCGCTCTGTTGCTCCGTCTCTCTGTTGCTCCGTCTCTCTGTTGCTCCGTCTCTCTGTTGCTCCGTCTCTCTGTTGCTCCGTCTCTCTGTTGCTCCGTCTCTCTGTTGCTCTTTTGCTCCGTCGCTCTGTTGCTCCGTTGCACTGTTGCTCCGTTGCACTGTTGCTCCGTCGCCCTGTTGTTCCGTCGCCCTGTTGCTCCGTCTCTCTGTTTCTCCGTCTCTCTGTTGCTCTTTTGCTCCGTCGCTCTGTTGCTCCGTTGCACTGTTGCTCCGTTGCACTGTTGCTCCGTTGCCCTGTTGTTCCGTCGCCCTGTTGCTCCGTCTCTCTGTTTCTCCGTCTCTCTGTTGCTCCGTCGGCCTGTTGCTCCGTCGCCCTGTTGCTCCGTCGCCCTGTTGTTCCGTCGCCCTGTTGTTCCGTCGCCCTGTTGCTCCGTCGCCCTGTTGCTCCGTCGCCCTGTTGCTCCGTCGCTCTGTTACTCCATCACATTGTTGCTCCGTCACTCTGTTGCTCCGTCGCTCTGTTGCTCTGTTGCTCCGTCGCCCTGTTGTTCCGTCGCCCTGTTGCTCCGTCGCCCTATTGCTCTGTTGCTCCGTCGCCCTGTTGCTCCGTCGCCCTGTTGCTCCGTCGCCCTCTTGCTCCGTCGCTCTGTTGCTCTGTTGCTCCGTCGCCCTTTTGCTCCGTTTCTCTGTTGCTCCGTCGCCCTGTTGCTCCGTCGCCCTGTTGCTCCGTCGCCCTGTTGCTCCGTCGCCCTGTTGCTCCGTCGCTCTGTGCCTCCGTCTCTCTGTTGCTCCGTCTCTCTGTTGCTCCGTCTCTCTGTTGCTCCGTCTCTCTGTTGCTCCGTCTCTCTGTTGCTCCGTCGCTCTGTTGCTCCGTCGCTCTGTTGCTCCGTCGCTCTGTTGCTCCGTCGCTCTGTTGCTCCGTCTCTATGTTGCTCCGTCTCTCTGTTGCTCCGTCTCTCTGTTGCTCCGTCTCTCTGTTACTCCGTCGCCCTGTTGCTCCGTCGCCCTGTTGCTCCGTCGCCCTGTTGCTCCGTCTCTCTGTTTCTCCGTCTCTCTGTTGCTCCGTGTCTCTGTTGCTCCGTCTCTCTGTTGCTCCGTCTCTCTCTTGCTCGGTCTCTCTGTTGCTCCGTCGCTCTGTTGCTCCGTCTCTCTGTTGCTCCGTCTCTCTGTTGCTCCGTCTCTCTGTTGCTCCGTCTCTCTGTTGCTCCGTCTCTCTGTTGCTCCGTCGCTCTGTTGCTCCGTCTCACTGTTGCTCCGTCGCCCTGTTGCTCCGTCGCCCTGTTGCTCCGTCTCTCTGTTGCTCCGTCGCTCTGTTGCTCCGTCTCTCTGTTGCTCCGTCGCTCTGTTGCTCCGTCGCCCTGTTGCTCCGTCGCCCTGTTGCTCCGTCGCCCTGTTGCTCCGTCTCTCTGTTGCTCCGTCTCTCTGTTGCTCCGTCTCTCTGTTGCTCCGTCGCTCTGTGACTCCGTCACATTGTTGCTCCGTCACTCTGTTGCTCCGTCGCTCTGTTGCTCTGTTGCTCTGTTGCTCCGTCGCCCTGTTGTTCCGTCGCCCTGTTGCACCGTGGCCCTATTGCTCTGTTGCTCCGTCGCCCTGTTGCTCCGTCGCCCTGTTGCTCCGTCGCCCTGTTGCTCCGTCGCTCTGTTGCTCTGTTGCTCCGTCGCCCTGTTGCTCCGTTTCTCTGTTGCTCCGTCGCCCTGTTGCTCCGTCGCCCTGTTGCTCCGTCGCCCTGTTGCTCTGTCTCTCTGTTTCTCCGTCTCTCTGTTGCTCCGTCTCTCTGTTGCTCCGTGTCTCTGTTGCTCCGTCTCTATGTTGCTCCGTCTCTCTGTTCCTCCGTCTCTCTGTTGCTCCGTCTCTCTGTTGCTCCGTCTCTCTGTTGCTCCGTCTCTCTGTTGCTCCGTCGCTCTGTTGCTCCGTCTCTCTGTTGCTCCGTCTCTCTGTTGCTCCGTCTCTCTGTTGCTCCGTCTCTCTGTTGCTCCGTCTCTCTGTTGCTCTTTTGCTCCGTCGCTCTGTTGCTCCGTCGCTCTGTTGCTCCGTCTCTATGTTGCTCCGTCTCTCTGTTGCTCCGTCTCTCTGTTGCTCCGTCTCTCTGTTGCTCCGTCGCCCTGTTGCTCCGTCGCCCTGTTGCTCTGTCGCCCTGTTGCTCCGTCTCTCTGTTTCTGCGTCTCTCTGTTACTCCGTGTCTCTGTTGCTCCGTCTCTCTGTTGCTCCGTCTCTCTGTTGCTCGGTCTCTCTGTTGCTCCGTCGCTCTGTTGCTCCGTCTCTCTGTTGCTCCGTCTCTCTGTTGCTCCGTCTCTCTGTTGCTCCGTCTCTCTGTTGCTCCGTCTCTCTGTTGCTCCGTCGCTCTGTTGCTCCGTCTCTCTGTTGCTCCGTCTCTCTGTTGCTCCGTCTCTCTGTTGCTCCGTCGCCCTGTTGCTCCGTCGCTCTGTTGCTCCGTCTCTGTGTTGCTCCGTCGCTCTGTTGCTCCGTCGCTCTGTTGCTCCGTCGCTCTGTTGCTCCGTCTCTCTGTTGCTCCGTCTCTCTGTTGCTCCGTCTCTCTGTTGCTCCGTCTCTCTGTTGCTCCGTCTCTCTGTTGCTCCGTCGCCCTGTTGCTCCGTCGCCCTGTTGCTCTGTCTCTCTGTTGCTCCGTCGCTCTGTTGCTCCGTCTCTCTGTTGCTCCGTCGCTCTGTTGCTCCGTCGCCCTGTTGCTCCGTCGCCCTGTTGCTCCGTCGCCCTGTTGCTCTGTCTCTCTGTTTCTCCGTCTCTCTGTTGCTCCGTGTCTCTGTTGCTCCGTCTCTATGTTGCTCCGTCTCTCTGTTCCTCCGTCTCTCTGTTGCTCCGTCTCTCTGTTGCTCCGTCTCTCTGTTGCTCCGTCTCTCTGTTGCTCTGTCGCTCTGTTGCTCCGTCTCTCTGTTGCTCCGTCTCTCTGTTGCTCCGTCGCTCTGTTGCTCCGTCGCTCTGTTGCTCCGTCGCTCTGTTGCTCCGTCTCTCTGTTGCTCCGTCTCTCTGTTGCTCCGTCTCTCTGTTGCTCCGTCTATCTGTTGCTTCGTCGCCCTGTTGCTCCGTCGCCCTGTTGCTCCGTCTCTCTGTTGCTCCGTCGCTCTGTTGCTCCGTCTCTCTGTTGCTCCGTCGCTCTGTTGCTCCGTCGCCCTGTTGCTCCGTCGCTCTGTTGCTCCGTCGCTCTGTTGCTCCGTCTCTCTGTTGCTCCGTCTCTCTGTTGCTCCGTCTCTCTGTTGCACTGTCTCTCTGTTGCTCCGTCGCCCTGTTGCTCCGTCGCCCTGTTGCTCTGTCTCTCTGTTGCTCCGTCGCTCTGTTGCTCCGTCTCTCTGTTGCTCCGTCGCTCTGTTGCTCCGTCGCCCTGTTGCTCCGTCGCCCTGTTGCTCCGTCGCCCTGATGCTCTGTCTCTCTGTTTCTCCGTCTCTCTGTTGCTCCGTCTCTCTGTTGCTCCGTGTCTCTGTTGCTCCGTCTCTATGTTGCTCCGTCTCTCTGTTCCTCCGTCTCTCTGTTGCTCCGTCTCTCTATTGCTCCGTCTCTCTGTTGCTCCGTCTCTCTGTTGCTCCGTCGCTCTGTTGCTCCGTCTCTCTGTTGCTCCGTCTCTCTGTTGCTCCGTCTCTCTGTTGCTCCGTCTCTCTGTTGCTCCGTCTCTCTGTTGCTCTTTTGCTCCGTCGCTCTGTTGCTCCGTTGCACTGTTGCTCCGTTGCACTGTTGCTCCGTCGCCCTGTTGTTCCGTCGCCCTGTTGCTCCGTCTCTCTGTTTCTCCGTCTCTCTGTTGTTCTTTTGCTCCGTCGCTCTGTTGCTCCGTTGCACTGTTGCTCCGTTGCACTGTTGCTCCGTCGCCCTGTTGTTCCGTCGCCCTGTTGCTCCGTCTCTCTGTTTCTCCGTCTCTCTGTTGCTCCGTCGGCCTGTTGCTCCGTCGCCCTGTTGCTCCGTCGCCCTGTTGTTCCGTCGCCCTGTTGTTCCGTCGTCCTGTTGCTCCGTCGCCCTGTTGCTCCGTCGCCCTGTTTCTCCGTCGCCCTGTTGCTCCGTCGCCCTGTTGCACCGTCGCCCTGTTGCTCCGTCGCTCTGTACCTCCGTCACATTGTTGCTCCGTCACTCTGTTGCTCCGTCGCTCTGTTGCTCCGTCTCTCTGTTACTCCGTCACATTGTTGCTCCGTCACTCTGTTGCTCCGTCGCTCTGTTGCTCCGTCTCTCTGTTACTCCGTCACATTGTTGCTCCGTCACTCTGTTGCTCCGTCGCCCTGTTGTTCCGTCGCCCTGTTGCTCCGTCGCCCTATTGCTCTGTTGCTCCGTCGCCCTGTTGCTCCGCCGCCCTGTTGCTCAGTCGCCCTGTTGCTCCGTCGCTCTGTTGCTCTGTTGCTCCGTCGCCCTGTTGCTCCGTTTCTCTGTTGCTCCGTCGCCCTGTTGCTCCGTCGCCCTGTTGCTCCGTCGCCCTGTTGCTCCGTCGCCCTGTTGCTCCGTCGCTCTGTGGCTCTGTCTCTCTGTTGCTCCGTCTCTCTGTTGCTCCGTCTCTCTGTTGCTCCGTCTCTCTGTTGCTCCGTCTCTCTGTTGCTCCGTCGCTCTGTTGCTCCGTCGCTCTGTTGCTCCGTCGCTCTGTTGCTCCGTCGCTCTGTTGCTCCGTCTCTATGTTGCTCCGTCTCTCTGTTGCTCCGTCTCTCTGTTGCTCCGTCTCTCTGTTGCTCCGTCGCCCTGTTGCTCCGTCGCCCTGTTGCTCCGTCTCTCTGTTGCTCCGTCGCTCTGTTGCTCCGTCGCCCTGTTGCTCCGTCTCTCTGTTTCGCCGTCTCTCTGTTGCTCCGTGTCTCTGTTGCTCCGTCTCTCTGTTGCTCCGTCTCTCTGTTGCTCGTTCTCTCTGTTGCTCCGTCGCTCTGTTGCTCCGTCTCTCTGTTGCTCCGTCTCTCTGTTGCTCCGTCTCTCTGTTGCTCCGTCTCTCTGTTGCTCCGTCTCTCTGTTGCTCCGTCTCTCTGTTGCTCCGTCGCTCTGTTGCTCCGTCGCTCTGTTGCTCCGTCTCTCTGTTGCTCCGTCTCTCTGTTGCTCCATCTCTCTGTTGCTCCGCCTCTCTGTTTCTCCGTCGCTCTGTTGCTCCGTCTCCCTGTTGTTCCGTCACCTTCTTGCTGCGTCGCCCTGTTGCTCCGTCGCTCTGTTGCTCCGTCTCCCTGTTGTTCCTCCGCCCCGTTGATCCGTTTCACTGTTGCTCCGTCTCTCTGTTGCTCCGTCTCTCTGTTGCTCCGTCGCCCTGTTGCTCGGTCTCTCTGTTGCTCAGTCGCTCTGTTGCTCCGTCGCTCTGTGGCTCCGTCTCTCTGTTGCTCCGTCTCTCTGTTGCTCCGTCTCTCTGTTGCTCAGTCCCTCTGTTGCTCCGACGCTCTGTGGCTTCGTCGCTCTGTTGCTCCGTCGCTCTGTTGCTCAGTCTCTCTGTTGCTCCGTCTCTCTGTTGCTCAGTCTCTCTGTGGCTCCGTCTCTCCGTTGCTGTGTCTCCCTGTTCTTCCGTCGCTCTGTGGCTCCGTCGCCCTGTTCTTCCGTCTCTCTGTGGCTCCGTCGCTCTGTTCTTCCGTCTCTCTGTGGCTCCGTCGCTCTGTTGCTCTGTTCTTCCGCCTCTCTGTGGCTCCGTTTCTCTGTTGCACCGTCTCTCTGTTGCTCCGTCGCCCTGTTGCTCCGTCGCCCTGTTGCTCTGTCTCTCTGTTGCTCCGTCGCTCTGTTGCTCCGTCTCTCTGTTGCTCCGTCGCTCTGTTGCTCCGTCGCCCTGTTGCTCCGTCGCCCTGTTGCTCCGTCGCCCTGATGCTCTGTCTCTCTGTTTCTCCGTCTCTCTGTTGCTCCGTCTCTCTGTTGCTCCGTGTCTCTGTTGTTCCGTCTCTCTGTTGCTCCGTCTCTCTATTGCTCCGTCTCTCTGTTGCTCCGTCTCTCTGTTGCTCCGTCGCTCTGTTGCTCCGTCTCTCTGTTGCTCCGTCTCTCTGTTGCTCCATCTCTCTGTTGCTCCGTCTCTCTGTTGCTCCGTCTCTCTGTTGCTCCGTCTCTCTGTTGCTCTTTTGCTCCGTCACTCTGTTGCTCCGTTGCACTGTTGCTCCGTTGCACTGTTGCTCCGTCACCCTGTTGTTCCGTCGCCCTGTTGCTCCGTCTCTGTTTCTCCGTCTCTCTGTTGTTCTTTTGCTCCGTCGCTCTGTTGCTCCGTTGCACTGTTACTCCGTTGCACTGTTGCTCCGTCGCCCTGTTGTTCCGTCGCCCTATTGCTCCGTCTCTCTGTTTCTCCGTCTCTCTGTTGCTCCGTCGGCCTGTTGCTCCGTCGCCCTGTTGCTCCGTCGCCCTGTTGTTCCGTCGCCCTGTTGTTCCGTCGTCCTGTTGCTCCGTCGCCCTGTTGCTCCGTCGCCCTGTTTCTCCGTCGCCCTGTTGCTCCGTCGCCCTGTTGCACCGTCGCCCTGTTGCTCCGTCGCTCTGTTACTCCGTCACATTGTTGCTCCGTCACTCTGTTGCTCCGTCGCTCTGTTGCTCCGTCTCTCTGTTACTCCGTCACATTGTTGCTCCGTCACTCTGTTGCTCCGTCGCTCTGTTGCTCCGTCGCTCTGTTACTCCGTCACATTGTTGCTCCGTCACTCTGTTGCTCCGTCGCTCTGTTGCTCCGTCTCTCTGTTACTCCGTCACATTGTTGCTCCGTCACTCTGTTGCTCCGTCGCTCTGTTGCTCCGTCTCTCTGTTACTCCGTCACATTGTTGCTCCGTCACTCTGTTGCTCCGTCGCCCTGTTGTTCCGTCGCCCTGTTGCTCCGTCGCCCTATTGCTCTGTTGGTCCGTCGCCCTGTTGCTCCGCCGCCCTGTTGCTCCGTCGCCCTGTTGCTCCGTCGCTCCGTTACTCTGTTGCTCCGTCGCCCTGTTGCTCCGTGTCTCTGTTGCTCCGTCGCCCTGTTGCTCCGTCGCCCTGTTGCTCCGTCGCCCTGTTGCTCCGTCGCCCTGTTGCTCCCTCGCTCTGTGGCTCCGTCTCTCTGTTGCTCCGTCTCTCTGTTGCTCCGTCTCTCTGTTGCTCCGTCTCTCTGTTGCTCCGTCTCTCTGTTGCTCCGTCGCTCTGTTGCTCCGTCGCTCTGTTGCTCCGTCGCTCTGTTGCTCCGTCGCTCTGTTGCTACGTCTCTATGTTGCTCCGTCTCTCTGTTGCTCCGTCTCTCTGTTGCTCCGTCTCTCTGTTGCTCCGTCGCCCTGTTGCTCCGTCGCCCTGTTGCTCCGTCGCCCTGTTGCTCCGTCGCCCTGTTGCTCCGTCTCTCTGTTTCGCCGTCTCTCTGTTGCTCCGTGTCTCTGTTGCTCCGTGTCTCTGTTGCTCCGTCTCTCTGTTGCTCCGTCTCTCTGTTGCTCGTTCTCTCTGTTGCTCCGTCGCTCTGTTGCTCCGTCTCTCTCTTGCTCCGTCTCTCTGTTGCTCCGTCTCTCTGTTGCTCCGTCTCTCTGTTGCTCCGTCTCTCTGTTGCTCCGTCTCTCTGTTGCTCCGTCGCTCTGTTGCTCCGTCGCTCTGTTGCTCCGTCTCTCTGTTGCTCCGTCTCTCTGTTGCTCCGTCTCTCTGTTGCTCCGTCTCTCTGTTGCTCCGCCTCTCTGTTTCTCCGTCGCTCTGTTGCTCCGTCTCTCTGTTGCTCCGTCGCCTTCTTGCTGCGTCGCCCTGTTGCTCCGTCGCTCTGTTGCTCCGTCTCCCTGTTGTTCCGTCGCCTTCTTGCTGCGTCGCCCTGTTGCTCCGTCGCTCTGTTGCTCCGTCTCCCTGTTGTTCCTCCGCCCCGTTGATCCGTTTCACTGTTGCTCTGTCTCTCAGTTGCTCCGTCTCTCTGTTGCTCCGTCGCCCTGTTGCTCGGTCTCTCTGTTGCTCCGTCTCTCTGTTGCTCCGTCTCTCTGTTGCTCCGTCGCCCTGTTGCTCCGTCTCTCTGTTGCTCAGTCGCTCTGTTGGTCCGTCGCTCTGTGGCTCCGTCTCTCTGTTGCTCCGTCTCTCTGTTGCTCCGTCTCTCTGTTGCTCAGTCCCTCTGTTGCTCCGACGCTCTGTGGCTTCGTCGCTCTGTTGCTCAGTCTCTCTGTTGCTCCGTCTCTCTGTTGCTCAGTCTCTCTGTGGCTCCGTCTCTCCGTTGCTGTGTCTCCCTGTTCTTCTGTCGCTCTGTGGCTCCGTCGCTCTGTTCTTCCGTCTCTCTGTGGCTCCGTCGCTCTGTTCTTCCATCTCTCTGTGGCTCCGTCGCTCTGTGGCTCCGTCGCTCTGTTGCTCCGTCGGTCTGTTCTTCCGCCTCTCTGTGGCTCCGTCTCTCTGTTGTTCCGTCGCTCTGTTGCTCCGTCGCTCTGTTGCTCCGTCGCTCTGTTGCTCCGTCGCTCTGTTGCTCCGTCGCTCTGTTGCTCCGTCGCTCTGTTGCTCCGTCGCTCTGGTGCTCCGTCGCTCTGTTGCTCCGTCTCTCTGTTGCTCCGTCTCTCTGTTGCTCCGTCTCTCTGTTTCTCCGTCTCTCTGTTGCTCTTTTGCTCCGTCGCTCTGTTGCTCCGTTGCACTGTTGCTCCGTTGCACTGTTGCTCCGTCGCCCTGTTGTTCCGTCGCCCTGTTGCTCCGTCTCTCTGTTTCTCCGTCTCTCTGTTGCTCTTTTGCTCCGTCGCTCTGTTGCTCCGTTGCACTGTTGCTCCGTTGCACTGTTGCTCCGTCGCCCTGTTGTTCCGTCGCCCTGTTGCTCCGTCTCTCTGTTGCTCCGTCGCTCTGTTGCTCCGTCTCTCTGTTGCTCCGTCGCTCTGTTGCTCCGTCGCCCTGTTGCTCCGTCGCTCTGTTGCTCCGTCGCTCTGTTGCTCCGTCGCTCTGTTGCTCCGTCTCTCTGTTGCTCCGTCGCCCTGTTGCTCCGTCGCCCTGATGCTCTGTCTCTCTGTTTCTCCGTCTCTCTGTTGCTCCGTCTCTCTGTTGCTCCGTGTCTCTGTTGTTCCGTCTCTCTGTTGCTCCGTCTCTCTATTGCTCCGTCTCTCTGTTGCTCCGTCTCTCTGTTGCTTCGTCGCTCTGTTGCTCCGTCTCTCTGTTGCTCCGTCTCTCTGTTGCTCCGTCTCTCTGTTGCTCCGTCTCTCTGTTGCTCCGTCTCTCTGTTGCTCTTTTGCTCCGTCACTCTGTTGCTCCGTTGCACTGTTGCTCCGTTGCACTGTTGCTCCGTCACCCTGTTGTTCCGTCGCCCTGTTGCTCCGTCTCTGTTTCTCCGTCTCTCTGTTGTTCTTTTGCTCCGTCGCTCTGTTGCTCCGTTGCACTGTTACTCCGTTGCACTGTTGCTCCGTCGCCCTGTTGTTCCGTCGCCCTATTGCTCCATCTCTCTGTTTCTCCGTCTCTCTGTTGCTCCGTCGGCCTGTTGCTCCGTCGCCCTGTTGCTCCGTCGCCCTGTTGTTCCGTCGCCCTGTTGTTCCGTCGTCCTGTTGCTCCGTCGCCCTGTTGCTCCGTCGCCCTGTTTCTCCGTCGCCCTGTTGCTCCGTCGCCCTGTTGCACCGTCGCCCTGTTGCTCCGTCGCTCTGTTACTCCGTCACATTGTTGCTCCGTCACTCTGTTGCTTCGTCGCTCTGTTGCTCCGTCTCTCTGTTACTCCGTCACATTGTTGCTCCGTCACTCTGTTGCTCCGTCGCTCTGTTGCTCCGTCGCTCTGTTACTCCGTCACATTGTTGCTCCGTCACTCTGTTGCTCCGTCGCTCTGTTGCTCCGTCTCTCTGTTACTCCGTCACATTGTTGCTCCGTCACTCTGTTGCTCCGTCGCTCTGTTGCTCCGTCTCTCTGTTACTCCGTCACATTGTTGCTCCGTCACTCTGTTGCTCCGTCGCCCTGTTGTTCCGTCGCCCTGTTGCTCCGTCGCCCTATTGCTCTGTTGGTCCGTCGCCCTGTTGCTCCGCCGCCCTGTTGCTCCGTCGCCCTGTTGCTCCGTCGCTCTGTTACTCTGTTGCTCCGTCGCCCTGTTGCTCCGTTTCTCTGTTGCTCCGTCGCCCTGTTGCTCCGTCGCCCTGTTGCTCCGTCGCCCTGTTGCTCCGTCGCCCTGTTGCTCCCTCGCTCTGTGGCTCCGTCTCTCTGTTGCTCCATCTCTCTGTTGCTCCGTCTCTCTGTTGCTCCGTCTCTCTGTTGCTCCGTCTCTCTGTTGCTCCGTCGCTCTGTTGCTCCGTCGCTCTGTTGCTCCGTCGCTCTGTTGCTCCGTCGCTCTGTTGCTCCGTCTCTATGTTGCTCCGTCTCTCTGTTGCTCCGTCTCTCTGTTGCTCCGTCTCTCTGTTGCTCCGTCGCCCTGTTGCTCCGTCGCCCTGTTGCTCCGTCGCCCTGTTGCTCCGTCGCCCTGTTGCTCCGTCTCTCTGTTTCGCCGTGTCTCTGTTGCTCCGTGTCTCTGTTGCTCCGTCTCTCTGTTGCTCCGTCTCTCTGTTGCTCCGTCTCTCTGTTGCTCGTTCTCTCTGTTGCTCCGTCGCTCTGTTGCTCCGTCTCTCTCTTGCTCCGTCTCTCTGTTGCTCCGTCTCTCTGTTGCTCCGTCTCTCTGTTGCTCCGTCTCTCTGTTGCTCCGTCTCTCTGTTGCTCCGTCGCTCTGTTGCTCCGTCGCTCTGTTGTTCCGTCTCTCTGTTGCTCCGTCTCTCTGTTGCTCCGTCTCTCTGTTGCTCCGTCTCTCTGTTGCTCCGCCTCTCTGTTTCTCCGTCGCTCTGTTGCTCCGTCTCTCTGTTGCTCCGTCGCCTTCTTGCTGCGTCGCCCTGTTGCTCCGTCGCTCTGTTGCTCCGTCTCCCTGTTGTTCCGTCGCCTTCTTGCTGCGTCGCCCTGTTGCTCCGTCGCTCTGTTGCTCCGTCTCCCTGTTGTTCCTCCGCCCCGTTGATCCGTTTCACTGTTGCTCTGTCTCTCAGTTGCTCCGTCTCTCAGTTGCTCCGTCTCTCTGTTGCTCCGTCGCCCTGTTGCTCGGTCTCTCTGTTGCTCCGTCTCTCTGTTGCTCCGTCTCTCTGTTGCTCCGTCGCCCTGTTGCTCCGTCTCTCTGTTGCTCAGTCGCTCTGTTGGTCCGTCGCTCTGTGGCTCCGTCTCTCTGTTGCTCCGTCTCTCTGTTGCTCCGTCTCTCTGTTGCTCAGTCCCTCTGTTGCTCCGACGCTCTGTGGCTTCGTCGCTCTGTTGCTCAGTCTCTCTGTTGCTCCGTCTCTCTGTTGCTCAGTCTCTCTGTGGCTCCGTCTCTCCGTTGCTGTGTCTCCCTGTTCTTCTGTCGCTCTGTGGCTCCGTCGCTCTGTTCTTCCGTCTCTCTGTGGCTCCGTCGCTCTGTTCTTCCATCTCTCTGTGGCTCCGTCGCTCTGTGGCTCCGTCGCTCTGTTGCTCCGTCGGTCTGTTCTTCCGCCTCTCTGTGGCTCCGTCTCTCTGTTGTTCCGTCGCTCTGTTGCTCCGTCGCTCTGTTGCTCCGTCGCTCTGTTGCTCCGTCGCTCTGTTGCTCCGTCGCTCTGTTGCTCCGTCGCTCTGTTGCTCCGTCGCTCTGGTGCTCCGTCGCTCTGTTGCTCCGTCTCTCTGTTGCTCCGTCTCTCTGTTGCTCCGTCTCTCTGTTTCTCCGTCTCTCTGTTGCTCTTTTGCTCCGTCGCTCTGTTGCTCCGTTGCACTGTTGCTCCGTTGCACTGTTGCTCCGTCGCCCTGTTGTTCCGTCGCCCTGTTGCTCCGTCTCTCTGTTTCTCCGTCTCTCTGTTGCTCTTTTGCTCCGTCGCTCTGTTGCTCCGTTGCACTGTTGCTCCGTTGCACTGTTGCTCCGTCGCCCTGTTGTTCCGTCGCCCTGTTGCTCCGTCTCTCTGTTGCTCCGTCTCTCTGTTGCTCCGCCTCTCTGTTTCTCCGTCGCTCTGTTGCTCCGTCTCTCTGTTGCTCCGTCGCCTTCTTGCTGCGTCGCCCTGTTGCTCCGTCGCTCTGTTGCTCCGTCTCCCTGTTGTTCCGTCGCCTTCTTGCTGCGTCGCCCTGTTGCTCCGTCGCTCTGTTGCTCCGTCTCCCTGTTGTTCCTCCGCCCCGTTGATCCGTTTCACTGTTGCTCTGTCTCTCAGTTGCTCCGTCTCTCAGTTGCTCCGTCTCTCTGTTGCTCCGTCGCCCTGTTGCTCGGTCTCTCTGTTGCTCCGTCTCTCTGTTGCTCCGTCTCTCTGTTGCTCCGTCGCCCTGTTGCTCCGTCTCTCTGTTGCTCAGTCGCTCTGTTGGTCCGTCGCTCTGTGGCTCCGTCTCTCTGTTGCTCCGTCTCTCTGTTGCTCCGTCTCTCTGTTGCTCAGTCCCTCTGTTGCTCCGACGCTCTGTGGCTTCGTCGCTCTGTTGCTCAGTCTCTCTGTTGCTCCGTCTCTCTGTTGCTCAGTCTCTCTGTGGCTCCGTCTCTCCGTTGCTGTGTCTCCCTGTTCTTCTGTCGCTCTGTGGCTCCGTCGCTCTGTTCTTCCGTCTCTCTGTGGCTCCGTCGCTCTGTTCTTCCATCTCTCTGTGGCTCCGTCGCTCTGTGGCTCCGTCGCTCTGTTGCTCCGTCGGTCTGTTCTTCCGCCTCTCTGTGGCTCCGTCTCTCTGTTGTTCCGTCGCTCTGTTGCTCCGTCGCTCTGTTGCTCCGTCGCTCTGTTGCTCCGTCGCTCTGTTGCTCCGTCGCTCTGTTGCTCCGTCGCTCTGTTGCTCCGTCGCTCTGGTGCTCCGTCGCTCTGTTGCTCCGTCTCTCTGTTGCTCCGTCTCTCTGTTGCTCCGTCTCTCTGTTTCTCCGTCTCTCTGTTGCTCTTTTGCTCCGTCGCTCTGTTGCTCCGTTGCACTGTTGCTCCGTTGCACTGTTGCTCCGTCGCCCTGTTGTTCCGTCGCCCTGTTGCTCCGTCTCTCTGTTTCTCCGTCTCTCTGTTGCTCTTTTGCTCCGTCGCTCTGTTGCTCCGTTGCACTGTTGCTCCGTTGCACTGTTGCTCCGTCGCCCTGTTGTTCCGTCGCCCTGTTGCTCCGTCTCTCTGTTGCTCCGTCGCTCTGTTGCTCCGTCTCTCTGTTGCTCCGTCGCTCTGTTGCTCCATCGCCCTGTTGCTCCGTCGCTCTGTTGCTCCGTCGCTCTGTTGCTCCGTCGCTCTGTTGCTCCGTCTCTCTGTTGCTCCGTCTCTCTGTTGCTCCGTCCTCTCTGTTGCTCCGTCGCCCTGTTGCTCCGTCGCCCTGTTGCTCCGTCTCTCTGTTGCTCCGTCGCTCTGTTGCTCCGTCTCTCTGTTGCTCCGTCGCTCTGTTGCTCCGTCGCCCTGTTGCTCCGTCGCTCTGTTGCTCCGTCGCTCTGTTGCTCCGTCGCTCTGTTGCTCCGTCTCTCTGTTGCTCCGTCTCTCTGTTGCTCCGTCTCTCTGTTGCTCCGTCTCTCTGTTGCTCCGTCGCCCTGTTGCTCCGTCGCCCTGTTGCTCCGTCTCTCTGTTGCTCCGTCGCTCTGTTGCTCCGTCTCTCTGTTGCTCCGTCGCTCTGTTGCTCCGTCGCCCTGTTGCTCCGTCGCCCTGTTGCTCCGTCGCCCTGTTGCTCTGTCTCTCTGTTTCTCCGTCTCTCTGTTGCTCCGTCTCTCTGTTGCTCCGTGTCTCTGTTGCTCCGTCTCTCTGTTGCTCCGTCTCTCTGTTGCTCCGTCTCTCTGTTGCTCCGTCTCTCTGTTGCTCCGTCTCTCTGTTGCTCTTTTGCTCCGTCGCTCTGTTGCTCCGTTGCACTGTTGCTCCGTTGCACTGTTGCTCCGTCGCCCTGTTGTTCCGTCGCCCTGTTGCTCCGTCTCTCTGTTTCTCCGTCTCTCTGTTGCTCTTTTGCTCCGTCGCTCTGTTGCTCCGTTGCACTGTTGCTCCGTTGCACTGTTGCTCCGTCGCCCTGTTGTTCCGTCGCCCTGTTGCTCCGTCTCTTCCGTGCTCCGTCTCTCTGTTGCTCCGTCGGCCTGTTGCTCCGTCGCCCTGTTGCTCCGTCGCCCTGTTATTCCGTCGCCCTGTTGTTCCGTCGTCCTGTTGCTCCGTCGCCCTGTTGCTCCGTCGCCCTGTTTCTCCGTCGCCCTGTTGCTCCGTCGCCCTGTTGCACCGTCGCCCTGTTGCTCCGTCGCTCTGTTACTCCGTCACATTGTTGCTCCGTCACTCTGTTGCTCCGTCGCTCTGTTGCTCCGTCTCTCTGTTACTCCGTCACATTGTTGCTCCGTCACTCTGTTGCTCCGTCGCTCTGTTGCTCCGTCGCTCTGTTACTCCGTCACATTGTTGCTCCGTCACTCTGTTGCTCCGTCGCTCTGTTGCTCCGTCTCTCTGTTACTCCGTCACATTGTTGCTCCGTCACTCTGTTGCTCCGTCGCTCTGTTGCTCCGTCTCTCTGTTGCTCCGTCGCCCTGTTGTTCCGTCGCCCTGTTGCTCCGTCGCCCTATTGCTCTGTTGCTCCGTCGCCCTGTTGCTCCGTCGCCCTGTTGCTCCGTCGCCCTGTTGCTCCGTCGCTCTGTTACTCTGTTGCTCCGTCGCCCTGTTGCTCCGTTTCTCTGTTGCTCCGTCGCCCTGTTGCTCCGTCGCCCTATTGCTCCGTCGCCCTGTTGCTCCGTCGCCCTGTTGCTCCGTCGCTCTGTGGCTCCGTCTCGCTGTTGCTCCGTCTCTCTGTTGCTCCGTCTCTCTGTTGCTCCGTCTCTCTGTTGCTCCGTCTCTCTGTTGCTCCGTCGCTCTGTTGCTCCGTCGCTCTGTTGCTCCGTCGCTCTGTTGCTCCGTCGCTCTGTTGCTCCGTCTCTATGTTGCTCCGTCTCTCTGTTGCTCCGTCTCTCTGTTGCTCCGTCTCTCTGTTGCTCCGTCGCCCTGTTGCTCCGTCGCCCTGTTGCTCCGTCGCCCTGTTGCTCCGTCGCCCTGTTGCTCCGTCTCTCTGTTTCGCCGTCTCTCTGTTGCTCCGTCTCTCTGTTGCTCCGTGTCTCTGTTGCTCCGTCTCTCTGTTGCTCCGTCTCTCTGTTGCTCCGTCTCTCTGTTGCTCCGTCGCTCTGTTGCTCCGTCTCTCTGTTGCTCCGTCTCTCTGTTGCTCCGTCTCTCTGTTGCTCCGTCTCTCTGTTGCTCCGTCTCTCTGTTGCTCCGTCTCTCTGTTGCTCCGTCGCTCTGTTGCTCCGTCGCTCTGTTGCTCCGTCTCTCTGTTGCTCCGTCTCTCTGTTGCTCCGTCTCTCTGTTGCTCCGTCTCTCTGTTGCTCCGCCTCTCTGTTTCTCCGTCGCTCTGTTGCTCCGTCTCTCTGTTGCTCCGTCGCCTTCTTGCTGCGTCGCCCTGTTGCTCCGTCGCTCTGTTGCTCCGTCTCCCTGTTGTTCCTCCGCCCCGTTGATCCGTTTCACTGTTGCTCTGTCTCTCTGTTGCTCCGTCTCTCTGTTGCTCCGTCGCCCTGTTGCTCGGTCTCTCTGTTGCTCCGTCTCTCTGTTGCTCCGTCTCTCTGTTGCTCCGTCGCTCTGTGGCTCCGTCTCTCTGTTGCTCAGTCCCTCTGTTGCTCCGTCGCTCTGTGGCTTCGTCGCTCTGTTGCTCCGTCGCTCTGTTGCTCAGTCTCTCTGTGGCTCCGTCTCTCCGTTGCTGTGTCTCCCTGTTCTTCCGTCGCTCTGTTGCTCCGTCTCTCTGTTGCTCCGTCGCTCTGTTCTTCCGTCTCTCTGTGGCTCCGTCGCTCTGTGGCCCCGTCGCTCTGTGGCTCCGTCGCTCTGTTCTTCCGTCTCTCTGTGGCTCCGTCGCTCTCTGGCTCCGTCGCTCTGTGGCTTCGTCGCTCTGTTGCTCCGTCGCTCTGTGGCTCCGTCGCTCTGTTCTTCCGTCTCTCTGTGGCTCCGTCGCTCTGTGGCTCCGTCGCTCTGTGGCTCCGTCTCTCTGTTGTTCCGTCGCTCTGTTGCTCCGTCGCTCTGTTGCACCGTCGCTCTGTTGCTCCGTCGCTCTGTTGCTCCGTCGCTCTGTTGCTCCGTCGCTCTGGTGCTCCGTCGCTCTGTTGCTCCGTCTCTCTGTTGCTCCGTCTCTCTGTTGCTCCGTCTCTCTGTTGCTCCGTCTCTCTGTTGCTCCGTCTCTCTGTTTCTCCGTCTCTCTGTTGCTCTTTTGCTCCGTCGCTCTGTTGCTCCGTTGCACTGTTGCTCCGTTGCACTGTTGCTCCGTCGCCCTGTTGTTCCGTCGCCCTGTTGCTCCGTCTCTCTGTTTCTCCGTCTCTCTGTTGCTCTTTTGCTCCGTCGCTCTGTTGCTCCGTTGCACTGTTGCTCCGTTGCACTGTTGCTCCGTCGCCCTGTTGTTCCATCGCCCTGTTGCTCCGTCTCTCTGTTTCTCCGTCTCTCTGTTGCTCCGTCGGCCTGTTGCTCCGTCGCCCTGTTGCTCCGTCGCCCTGTTGTTCCGTCGCCCTGTTGTTCCGTCGCCCTGTTGCTCCGTCGCCCTGTTGCTCCGTCGCCCTGTTGCTCCGTCGCTCTGTTACTCCGTCACATTGTTGCTCCGTCACTCTGTTGCTCCGTCGCTCTGTTGCTCTGTTGCTCCGTCGCCCTGTTGTTCCGTCGCCCTGTTGCTCCGTCGCCCTATTGCTCTGTTGCTCCGTCGCCCTGTTGCTCCGTCGCCCTGTTGCTCCGTCGCCCTGTTGCTCCGTCGCTCTGTTGCTCTATTGCTCCGTCGCCCTGTTGCTCCGTTTCTCTGTTGCTCCGTCGCCCTGTTGCTCCGTCGCCCTGTTGCTCCGTCGCCCTGTTGCTCCGTCGCTCTGTGCCTCCGTCTCTCTGTTGCTCCGTCTCTCTGTTGCTCCGTCTCTCTGTTGCTCCGTCTCCCTGTTGCTCCGTCTCTCTGTTGCTCCGTCGCTCTGTTGCTCCGTCGCTCTGTTGCTCCGTCGCTCTGTTGCTCCGTCGCTCTGTTGCTCCGTCTCTATGTTGCTCCGTCTCTCTGTTGCTCCGTCTCTCTGTTGCTCCGTCGCCCTGTTGCTCCGTCGCCCTGTTGCTCCGTCGCCCTGTTGCTCCGTCGCCCTGTTGCTCCGTCTCTCTGTTTCTCCGTCTCTCTGTTGCTCCGTGTCTCTGTTGCTCCGTCTCTCTGTTGCTCCGTCTCTCTGTTGCTCGGTCTCTCTGTTGCTCCGTCGCTCTGTTGCTCCGTCTCTCTGTTGCTCCGTCTCTCTGTTGCTCCGTCTCTCTGTTGCTCCGTCTCTCTGTTGCTCCGTCGCTCTGTTGCTCCGTCTCTCTGTTGCTCCGTCTCTCTGTTGCTCCGTCTCTCTGTTGCTCCGTCGCCCTGTTGCTCCGTCGCTCTGTTGCTCCGTCTCTCTGTTGCTCCGTCGCTCTGTTGCTCCGTCGCTCTGTTGCTCCGTCGCTCTGTTGCTCCGTCTCTCTGTTGCTCCGTCGCTCTGTTGCTCCGTCTCTCTGTTGCTCCGTCTCTCTGTTGCTCCGTCTCTTATGTTGCTCCGTCTCTCTGTTGCTCCGTCTCTCTGTTGCTCCGTCTCTCTGTTGCTCTTTTGCTCCGTCGCTCTGTTGCTCCGTTGCACTGTTGCTCCGTTGCACTGTTGCTCCGTCGCCCTGTTGTTCCGTCGCCCTGTTGCTCCGTCTCTCTGTTTCTCCGTCTCTTTGTTGCTCTTTTGCTCCGTCGCTCTGTTGCTCCGTTGCACTGTTGCTCCGTTGCACTGTTGCTCCGTCGCCCTGTTGTTCCGTCGCCCTGTTGCTCCGTCTCTCTGTTTCTCCGTCTCTCTGTTGCTCCGTCGGCCTGTTGCTCCGTCGCCCTGTTGCTCCGTCGCCCTGTTGTTCCGTCGCCCTGTTGTTCCGTCGCCCTGTTGCTCCGTCGCCCTGTTGCTCCGTCGCCCTGTTTCTCCGTCGCCCTGTTGCTCCGTCGCCCTGATGCACCGTCGCCTTGTTGCTCCGTCGCTCTGTTACTCCGTCACATTGTTGCTCGGTCACTCTGTTGCTCCGTCGCTCTGTTCCTCCGTCTCTCTGTTACTCCGTCACATTGTTGCTCCGTCACTCTGTTGCTCCGTCGCTCTGTTGCTCCGTTGCTCTGTTACTCCGTCACATTGTTGCTCCGTCACTCTGTTGCTCCGTCGCTCTGTTGCTCCGTCTCTCATTTACTCCGTCACATTGTTGCTCCGTCACTCTGTTGCTCCATCGCTCTGTTGCTCCGTCTCTCTGTTACTCCGTCACATTGTTGCTCCGTCACTCTGTTGCTCCGTCGCCCTGTTGTTCCGTCGCCCTGTTGCTCCGTCGCCCTATTGCTCTTTTGCTCCGTCGCCCTGTTGCTCCGTCGCCCTGTTGCTCCGTAGCCCTGTTGCTCCGTCGCTCTGTTACTCTGTTGCTCCGTCGCCCTGTTGTTCCGTTTCTCTGTTGCTCTGTCGCCCTGTTGCTCCGTCGCCCTGTTGCTCCGTCGCCCTGTTGCTCCGTCGCCCTGTTGCTCCGTCGCTCTGTGGCTCCGTCTCTCTGTTGCTCCGTCTCTCTGTTGCTCCGTCTCTCTGTTGCTCCGTCTCTCTGTTGCTCCGTCTCTCTGTTGCTCCGTCGCTCTGTTGCTCCGTCGCTCTGTTGCTCCGTCGCTCTGTTGCTCCGTCTCTATGTTGCTCCGTCTCTCTGTTGCTCCGTCTCTCTGTTGCTCCGTCTCTCTGTTGCTCCGTCGCCCTGTTGCTCCGTCGCCCTGTTGCTCCGTCGCCCTGTTGCTCCGTCGCCCTGTTGCTCCGTCTCTCTGTTTCGCCGTCTCTCTGTTGCTCCGTCTCTCTGTTGCTCCGTGTCTCTGTTGCTCCGTCTCTCTGTTGCTCCGTCTCTCTGTTGCTCGGTCTCTCTGTTGCTCCGTCGCTCTGTTGCTCCGTCTCTCTGTTGCTCCGTCTCTCTGTTGCTCCGTCTCTCTGTTGCTCCGTCTCTCTGTTGCTCCGTCTCTCTGTTGCTCCGTCTCTCTGTTGCTCCGTCGCTCTGTTGCTCCGTCGCTCTGTTGCTCCGTCTCTCTGTTGCTCCGTCTCTCTGTTGCTCCGTCTCTCTGTTGCTCCGTCTCTCTGTTGCTCCGCCTCTCTGTTTCTCCGTCGCTCTGTTGCTCCGTCTCTCTGTTGCTCCGTCGCCTTCTTGCTGCGTCGCCCTGTTGCTCCGTCGCTCTGTTGCTCCGTCTCCCTGTTGTTCCGTCGCCCTGTTGCTCCGTCTCTCTGTTGCTCCGTCGCCTTCTTGCTGCGTCGCCCTGTTGCTCCGTCGCTCTGTTGCTCCGTCTCCCTGTTGTTCCTCCGCCCCGTTGATCCGTTTCACTGTTGCTCTGTCTCTCTGTTGCTCCGTCTCTCTGTTGCTCCGTCGCCCTGTTGCTCGGTCTCTCTGTTGCTCCGTCTCTCTGTTGCTCCGTCTCTCTGTTGCTCCGTCTCTCTGTTGCTCCGTCGCCCTGTTGCTCGGTCTCTCTGTTGCTCAGTCGCTCTGTTGCTCCGTCGCTCTGTGGCTCCGTCTCTCTGTTGCTCCGTCTCTCTGTTGCTCCGTCTGTCTGTTGCTCAGTCCCTCTGTTGCTCCGTCGCTCTGTGGCTTCGTCGCTCTGTTGCTCCGTCGCTCTGTTGCTCAGTCTCTCTGTTGCTCCGTCTCTCTGTTGCTCAGTCTCTCTGTGGCTCCGTCTCTCCGTTGATGTGTCTCCCTGTTCTTCCGTCGCTCTGTTGCTCCGTCGCTCTGTTCTTCCGTCTCTCTGTGGCTCCGTCGCTCTGTTCTTCCGTCTCTCTGTGGCTCCGTCGCCCTGTTGCTCCGTCGCCCTGTTGCACCGTCGCCCTGTTGCTCCGTCGCTCTGTTACTCAGTCACGTTGTTGCTCGGTCACTCTGTTGCTCCGTCGCTCTGTTGCTCCGTCTCTCTGTTACTCCGTCACATTGTTGCTCCGTCACTCTGTTGCTCCGTCGCTCTGTTGCTCCGTTGCTCTGTTACTCCGTCACATTGTTGCTCCGTCACTCTGTTGCTCCGTCGCTCTGTTGCTCCGTCTCTCTGTTACTCCGTCACATTGTTGCTCCGTCACTCTGTTGCTCCGTCGCTCTGTTGCTCCGTCTCTCTGTTACTCCGTCACATTGTTGCTCCGTCACTCTGTTGCTCCGTCGCCCTGTTGTTCCGTCGCCCTGTTGCTCCGTCGCCCTATTGCTCTTTTGCTCCGTCGCCCTGTTGCTCCGTCGCCCTGTTGCTCCGTCGCCCTGTTGCTCCGTCGCTCTGTTACTCTGTTGCTCCGTCGCCCTGTTGCTCCGTATCTCTGTTGCTCCGTCGCCCTGTTGCTCCGTCGCCCTGTTGCTCCGTCGCCCTGTTGCTCCGTCGCCCTGTTGCTCCGTCGCCCTGTTGCTCCGTCGCTCTGTGGATCCGTCTCTCTGTTGCTCCGTCTCTCTGTTGCTCCGTCTCTCTGTTGCTCCGTCTCTCTGTTGCTCCGTCTCTCTGTTGCTCCGTCGCTCTGTTGCTCCGTCGCTCTGTTGCTCTGTCGCTCTGTTGCTCCGTCGCTCTGTTGCTCCATCTCTATGTTGCTCCGTCTCTCTGTTGCTCCGTCTCTCTGTTGCTCCGTCTCTCTGTTGCTCCGTCGCCCTGTTGCTCCGTCGCCCTGT
Source organism: Prionace glauca (assembly GCA_037974335.1). NCBI lineage: Eukaryota > Metazoa > Chordata > Chondrichthyes > Carcharhiniformes > Carcharhinidae > Prionace > Prionace glauca. The sequence continues at coordinate 94,503,032 of CM075729.1, read as the reverse complement.
TGCTCCGTCGCCCTGTTGCTCCGTCGCCCTGTTGCTCCGTCTCTCTGTTTCGCCGTCTCTCTGTTGCTCCGTCTCTCTGTTGCTCCGTGTCTCTGTTGCACTGTGTCTCTGTTGCTCCGTCTCTCTGTTTCGCCGTCTCTCTGTTGCTCCGTCTCTCTGTTGCTCCGTGTCTCTGTTGCTCCGTGTCTCTGTTGCTCCGTCTCTCTGTTGCTCGGTCTCTCTGTTGCTCCGTCGCTCTGTTGCTCCGTCTCTCTGTTGCTCCGTCTCTCTGTTGCTCCGTCTCTCTGTTGCTCCGTCTCTCTGTTGCTCCGTCTCTCTGTTGCTCCGTCTCTCTGTTGCTCCGTCGCTCTGTTGCTCCGTCGCTCTGTTGCTCCGTCTCTCTGTTGCTCCGTCTCTCTGTTGCTCCGTCTCTCTGTTGCTCCGTCTCTCTGTTGCTCCGTCGCTCTGTTTCTCCGTCGCTCTGTTGCTCCGTCTCTCTGTTGCTCCGCCGCCTTCTTGCTGCGTCGCCCTGTTGCTCCGTCGCTCTGTTGCTCCGTCTCCCTGTTGTTCCGTCGCCCTGTTGCTCCGTCTCTCTGTTGCTCCGTCGCCTTCTTGCTGCGTCGCCCTGTTGCTCCGTCGCTCTGTTGCTCCGTCTCCCTGTTGTTCCTCCGCCCCGTTGATCCGCTTCACTGTTGCTCTGTCTCTCTGTTGCTCCGTCGCCCTGTTGCTCGGTCTCTCTGTTGCTCCGTCTCTCTGTTGCTCCGTCTCTCTGTTGCTCCGTCTCTCTGTTGCTCCGTCTCCCTGTTGTTCCGTCGCCCTGTTGCTCCGTCTCTCTGTTGCTCCGTCGCCTTCTTGCTGCGTCGCCCTGTTGCTCCGTCGCTCTGTTGCTCCGTCTCCCTGTTGTTCCTCCGCCCCGTTGATCCGCTTCACTGTTGCTCTGTCTCTCTGTTGCTCCGTCGCCCTGTTGCTCCGTCTCTCTGTTGCTCAGTCGCTCTGTTGCTCCGTCACTCTGTGGCTCCGTCTCTCTGTTGCTCCGTCTCTCTGTTGCTCCGTCTCTCTGTTGCTCAGTCCCTCTGTTCCTCCGTCGCTCTGTGGCTTCGTCGCTCTGTTGCTCCGTCGCTCTGTTGCTCAGTCTCTCTGTTGCTCCGTCTCTCTGTTGCTCAGTCTCTCTGTGGCTCCGTCTCTCCGTTGCTGTGTCTCCCTGTTCTTCCGTCGCTCTGTGGCTCCGTCGCTCTGTTCTTCCGTCTCTCTGTGGCTCCGTCGCTCTGTGGCTCCGTCGCTCTGTTCTTCCGTCTCTCTGTGGCTCCGTCTCTCTGTTGTTCCGTCGCTCTGTTGCTCCGTCGCTCTGTTGCTCCGTCGCTCTGTTGCTCCGTCGCTCTGTTGCTCCGTCGCTCTGTTGCTCCGTCGCTCTGTTGCTCCGTCGCTCTGTTGCTCCGTCGCTCTGTTGCTCCGTCGCTCTGGTGCTCCGTCGCTCTGTTGCTCCGTCTCTCTGTTGCTCCGTCTCTCTGTTGCTCCGTCTCTCTGTAGCTCCGTCGCTCTGATGCTCCGTCGCTCTGTTGCTCCGTCTCTCTGTTGCTCCGTCGCTCTGTTGCTCCGTCGCTCTGTGGCTCCGTCGCTCTGTTCCTCAGTCTCTCTGTTGCTCCGTCTCTCTGTTGCTCCATCTCTCTGCTGCTCCGTCTCCATAATGCTCCGACTGTCTGTTGCTCAGTCGCTCTGTTGCTCCGTCGCTCTGTTGCTCTTTTGCTCCGTCGCTCTGTTGTTCCGTCTCTCTGTTTCCCCGTCGGCCTGTTGTTCCGTCGCTCTGTTGCTCCGTCTCTCTGTTTCTCCGTCTCTCTGTTGCTGCGTCGGCCTGTTGCTCCGTTGCCCTGTTGTTCCGTCGCCCTGTTGCTCCGTCTCTCTGTTTCTCCGTCTCTCTGTTGCTCTTTTGCTCCGTTGCACTGTTGCTCCGTCGCCCTGTTGATCCGTCGCCCTGTTGCTCCGTCTCTCTGTTTCTCCGTCTCTCTGTTGCTCTTTTGCTCCGTCGCTCTGTTGCTCCGTTGCACTGTTGCTCCGTTGCACTGTTGCTCCGTCGCCCTGTTGTTCCGTCGCCCTGTTGCTCCGTCTCTCTGTTTCTCCGTCTCTCTGTTGCTCCGTTGCACTGTGGCTCCGTCGCCCTGTTGTTCCGTCGCCCTGTTGCTCCGTCTCTCTGTTTCTCCGTCTCTCTGTTGCTCCGTCGGCCTGTGGCTCCGTCGCCCTGTTGTTCCGTCTCCCTGTTGTTCCGTCGCCCTGTTGCGGCGTCGCCCTGTTGCTCCGTCGCCCTGTTGCTCCGTCGCTCTGTGGCTCCGTCGCTCTGTTCCTCAGTCTCTCTGTTGCTCCGTCTCTCTGTTGCTCCGTCGCTCTGTTGCTCCGTCGCTCTGTTGCTCCGTCGCTCTGTGGCTCCATCGCTCTGTTCCTCCGTCGCTCTGTTGTTCCGTCTCTCTGTTGCTCCGTCTCTCTGTTGCTCCGTCGCTCTGTTGCTCCGTCGCTCTGTTGCTCCGTCGCTCTGTTGCTCCGTCGCTCTGTTGCTCCGTCGCTCTGTTGCTCCGTCTCTCTGTTGCTCCGTCTCTCTGTTACTCCGTCTCTCTGTTGCTCCGTCTCTCTGTTGCTCCGTCTCTCTGTTGCTCCGTCTCTCTGTGGCTCCGTCGCTCTGATGCTCCGTCGCTCTGTTGCTCCGTCTCTCTGTTGCTCCGTCGCTCTGTTGCTCCGTCGCTCTGTGGCTCCGTCGCTCTGTTCCTCAGTCTCTCTGTTGCTCCGTCTCTCTGTTGCTCCGTCGCTCTGTTGCTCCGTCGCTCTGTTGCTCCGTCGCTCTGTTGCTCCGTCGCTCTGTTGCTCCGTCGCTCTGTTGCTCCGTCGCTCTGTTGCTCCGTCTCTCTGTTGCTCCGTCTCTCTGTTGCTCCGTCTCTCTGTGGCTCCGTCGCTCTGATGCTCCGTCGCTCTGTTGCTCCGTCTCTCTGTTGCTCCGTCGCTCGGTTGCTCCGTCGCTCTGTGGCTCCGTCGCTCTGTTCCTCAGTCTCTCTGTTGCTCCGTCTCTCTGTTGCTCCATGTCTCTGCTGCTCCGTCTCCATAATGCTCCGTCTCTCTGTTGCTCAGTCGCTCTGTTGCTCCGTCGCTCTGTTGCTCTTTTGCTCCGTCGCTCTGTTGCTCCGTTGCACTGTTGCTCCGTCGCCCTGTTGCTCTGTCGCCCTGTTGCTCCGTCTCTCTGTTTCTCCATCTCTCTGTTGCTCCGTCGCTCTGTGGCTCCGTCGCTCTGTGGCTCCGTCTCTCTGTTGCTCCGTCGCTCTGTTGCTCCGTCGCTCTGTGGCTCCGTCGCTCTGTTGCTCCGTCTCCCTGCTGCTCCGTCGCTCTGTTGCTCCGTCTCTCTGTTGCTCCGTCTCTCTGTTGCTCCGTCTCTCTGTTGCTCCGTCTCTCTGTTGCTCCGTCTCTCTGTTGCTCCGTCTCTCTGTTGCTCCGTCTCTCTGTTGCTCTTTTGCTCCGTCGCTCTGTTGCTCCGTTGCACTGTTGCTCCGTTGCACTGTTGCTCCGTCGCCCTGTTGTTCCGTCGCCCTGTTGCTCCGTCTCTCTGTTTCTCCGTCTCTCTGTTGCTCTTTTGCTCCGTCGCTCTGTTGCTCCGTTGCACTGTTGCTCCGTTGCACTGTTGCTCCGTCGCCCTGTTGTTCCGTCGCCCTGTTGCTCCGTCTCTCTGTTTCTCCGTCTCTCTGTTGCTCCGTCGGCCTGTTGCTCCGTCGCCCTGTTGCTCCGTCGCCCTGTTATTCCGTCGCCCTGTTGTTCCGTCGTCCTGTTGCTCCGTCGCCCTGTTGCTCCGTCGCCCTGTTTCTCCGTCGCCCTGTTGCTCCGTCGCCCTGTTGCACCGTCGCCCTGTTGCTCCGTCGCTCTGTTACTCCGTCACATTGTTGCTCCGTCACTCTGTTGCTCCGTCGCTCTGTTGCTCCGTCTCTCTGTTACTCCGTCACATTGTTGCTCCGTCACTCTGTTGCTCCGTCGCTCTGTTGCTCCGTCGCTCTGTTACTCCGTCACATTGTTGCTCCGTCACTCTGTTGCTCCGTCGCTCTGTTGCTCCGTCTCTCTGTTACTCCGTCACATTGTTGCTCCGTCACTCTGTTGCTCCGTCGCTCTGTTGCTCCGTCTCTCTGTTGCTCCGTCGCCCTGTTGTTCCGTCGCCCTGTTGCTCCGTCGCCCTATTGCTCTGTTGCTCCGTCGCCCTGTTGCTCCGTCGCCCTGTTGCTCCGTCGCCCTGTTGCTCCGTCGCTCTGTTACTCTGTTGCTCCGTCGCCCTGTTGCTCCGTTTCTCTGTTGCTCCGTCGCCCTGTTGCTCCGTCGCCCTATTGCTCCGTCGCCCTGTTGCTCCGTCGCCCTGTTGCTCCGTCGCTCTGTGGCTCCGTCTCTCTGTTGCTCCGTCTCTCTGTTGCTCCGTCTCTCTGTTGCTCCGTCTCTCTGTTGCTCCGTCTCTCTGTTGCTCCGTCGCTCTGTTGCTCCGTCGCTCTGTTGCTCCGTCGCTCTGTTGCTCCGTCGCTCTGTTGCTCCGTCTCTATGTTGCTCCGTCTCTCTGTTGCTCCGTCTCTCTGTTGCTCCGTCTCTCTGTTGCTCCGTCGCCCTGTTGCTCCGTCGCCCTGTTGCTCCGTCGCCCTGTTGCTCCGTCGCCCTGTTGCTCCGTCTCTCTGTTTCGCCGTCTCTCTGTTGCTCCGTCTCTCTGTTGCTCCGTGTCTCTGTTGCTCCGTCTCTCTGTTGCTCCGTCTCTCTGTTGCTCCGTCTCTCTGTTGCTCCGTCGCTCTGTTGCTCCGTCTCTCTGTTGCTCCGTCTCTCTGTTGCTCCGTCTCTCTGTTGCTCCGTCTCTCTGTTGCTCCGTCTCTCTGTTGCTCCGTCTCTCTGTTGCTCCGTCGCTCTGTTGCTCCGTCGCTCTGTTGCTCCGTCTCTCTGTTGCTCCGTCTCTCTGTTGCTCCGTCTCTCTGTTGCTCCGTCTCTCTGTTGCTCCGCCTCTCTGTTTCTCCGTCGCTCTGTTGCTCCGTCTCTCTGTTGCTCCGTCGCCTTCTTGCTGCGTCGCCCTGTTGCTCCGTCGCTCTGTTGCTCCGTCTCCCTGTTGTTCCTCCGCCCCGTTGATCCGTTTCACTGTTGCTCTGTCTCTCTGTTGCTCCGTCTCTCTGTTGCTCCGTCGCCCTGTTGCTCGGTCTCTCTGTTGCTCCGTCTCTCTGTTGCTCCGTCTCTCTGTTGCTCCGTCGCTCTGTGGCTCCGTCTCTCTGTTGCTCCGTCTCTCTGTTGCTCCGTCTCTCTGTTGCTCAGTCCCTCTGTTGCTCCGTCGCTCTGTGGCTTCGTCGCTCTGTTGCTCCGTCTCTCTGTTGCTCAGTCTCTCTGTGGCTCCGTCTCTCCGTTGCTGTGTCTCCCTGTTCTTCCGTCGCTCTGTGGCTCCGTCGCTCTGTTCTTCCGTCTCTCTGTGGCTCCGTCGCTCTGTGGCTTCGTCGCTCTGTTGCTCCGTCGCTCTGTGGCTCCGTCGCTCTGTTCTTCCGTCTCTCTGTGGCTCCGTCGCTCTGTGGCTCCGTCGCTCTGTGGCTTCGTCGCTCTGTTGCTCCGTCTCTCTGTGGCTCCGTCGCTCTGTGGCTCCATCGCTCTGTTGCTCCGTCTCTCTGTGGCTCCGTCGCTCTGTGGCTCCGTCGCTCTGTTGCTCCGTCGCTCTGTTCTTCCGTCTCTCTGTGGCTCCGTCTCTCTGTTGTTCCGTCGCTCTGTTGCTCCGTCGCTCTGTTGCACCGTCGCTCTGTTGCTCCGTCGCTCTGTTGCTCCGTCGCTCTGTTGCTCCGTCGCTCTGGTGCTCCGTCGCTCTGTTGCTCCGTCTCTCTGTTGCTCCGTCTCTCTGTTGCTCCGTCTCTCTGTTGCTCCGTCTCTCTGTTGCTCCGTCTCTCTGTTTCTCCGTCTCTCTGTTGCTCTTTTGCTCCGTCGCTCTGTTGCTCCGTTGCACTGTTGCTCCGTTGCACTGTTGCTCCGTCGCCCTGTTGTTCCGTCGCCCTGTTGCTCCGTCTCTCTGTTTCTCCGTCTCTCTGTTGCTCTTTTGCTCCGTCGCTCTGTTGCTCCGTTGCACTGTTGCTCCGTTGCACTGTTGCTCCGTCGCCCTGTTGTTCCATCGCCCTGTTGCTCCGTCTCTCTGTTTCTCCGTCTCTCTGTTGCTCCGTCGGCCTGTTGCTCCGTCGCCCTGTTGCTCCGTCGCCCTGTTGTTCCGTCGCCCTGTTGTTCCGTCGCCCTGTTGCTCCGTCGCCCTGTTGCTCCGTCGCCCTGTTGCTCCGTCGCTCTGTTACTCCGTCACATTGTTGCTCCGTCACTCTGTTGCTCCGTCGCTCTGTTGCTCTGTTGCTCCGTCGCCCTGTTGTTCCGTCGCCCTGTTGCTCCGTCGCCCTATTGCTCTGTTGCTCCGTCGCCCTGTTGCTCCGTCGCCCTGTTGCTCCGTCGCCCTGTTGCTCCGTCGCTCTGTTGCTCTATTGCTCCGTCGCCCTGTTGCTCCGTTTCTCTGTTGCTCCGTCGCCCTGTTGCTCCGTCGCCCTGTTGCTCCGTCGCCCTGTTGCTCCGTCGCTCTGTGCCTCCGTCTCTCTGTTGCTCCGTCTCTCTGTTGCTCCGTCTCTCTGTTGCTCCGTCTCCCTGTTGCTCCGTCTCTCTGTTGCTCCGTCGCTCTGTTGCTCCGTCGCTCTGTTGCTCCGTCGCTCTGTTGCTCCGTCGCTCTGTTGCTCCGTCTCTATGTTGCTCCGTCTCTCTGTTGCTCCGTCTCTCTGTTGCTCCGTCGCCCTGTTGCTCCGTCGCCCTGTTGCTCCGTCGCCCTGTTGCTCCGTCGCCCTGTTGCTCCGTCGCCCTGTTGCTCCGTCTCTCTGTTTCTCCGTCTCTCTGTTGCTCCGTGTCTCTGTTGCTCCGTCTCTCTGTTGCTCCGTCTCTCTGTTGCTCGGTCTCTCTGTTGCTCCGTCGCTCTGTTGCTCCGTCTCTCTGTTGCTCCGTCTCTCTGTTGCTCCGTCTCTCTGTTGCTCCGTCTCTCTGTTGCTCCGTCGCTCTGTTGCTCCGTCTCTCTGTTGCTCCGTCTCTCTGTTGCTCCGTCTCTCTGTTGCTCCGTCGCCCTGTTGCTCCGTCGCTCTGTTGCTCCGTCTCTCTGTTGCTCCGTCGCTCTGTTGCTCCGTCGCTCTGTTGCTCCGTCGCTCTGTTGCTCCGTCTCTCTGTTGCTCCGTCGCTCTGTTGCTCCGTCTCTCTGTTGCTCCGTCTCTCTGTTGCTCCGTCTCTTATGTTGCTCCGTCTCTCTGTTGCTCCGTCTCTCTGTTGCTCCGTCTCTCTGTTGCTCCGTCTCTCTGTTGCTCTTTTGCTCCGTCGCTCTGTTGCTCCGTTGCACTGTTGCTCCGTTGCACTGTTGCTCCGTCGCCCTGTTGTTCCGTCGCCCTGTTGCTCCGTCTCTCTGTTTCTCCGTCTCTTTGTTGCTCTTTTGCTCCGTCGCTCTGTTGCTCCGTTGCACTGTTGCTCCGTTGCACTGTTGCTCCGTCGCCCTGTTGTTCCGTCGCCCTGTTGCTCCGTCTCTCTGTTTCTCCGTCTCTCTGTTGCTCCGTCGGCCTGTTGCTCCGTCGCCCTGTTGCTCCGTCGCCCTGTTGTTCCGTCGCCCTGTTGTTCCGTCGCCCTGTTGCTCCGTCGCCCTGTTGCTCCGTCGCCCTGTTTCTCCGTCGCCCTGTTGCTCCGTCGCCCTGATGCACCGTCGCCTTGTTGCTCCGTCGCTCTGTTACTCCGTCACATTGTTGCTCGGTCACTCTGTTGCTCCGTCGCTCTGTTCCTCCGTCTCTCTGTTACTCCGTCACATTGTTGCTCCGTCACTCTGTTGCTCCGTCGCTCTGTTGCTCCGTTGCTCTGTTACTCCGTCACATTGTTGCTCCGTCACTCTGTTGCTCCGTCGCTCTGTTGCTCCGTCTCTCATTTACTCCGTCACATTGTTGCTCCGTCACTCTGTTGCTCCATCGCTCTGTTGCTCCGTCTCTCTGTTACTCCGTCACATTGTTGCTCCGTCACTCTGTTGCTCCGTCGCCCTGTTGTTCCGTCGCCCTGTTGCTCCGTCGCCCTATTGCTCTTTTGCTCCGTCGCCCTGTTGCTCCGTCGCCCTGTTGCTCCGTAGCCCTGTTGCTCCGTCGCTCTGTTACTCTGTTGCTCCGTCGCCCTGTTGTTCCGTTTCTCTGTTGCTCTGTCGCCCTGTTGCTCCGTCGCCCTGTTGCTCCGTCGCCCTGTTGCTCCGTCGCCCTGTTGCTCCGTCGCTCTGTGGCTCCGTCTCTCTGTTGCTCCGTCTCTCTGTTGCTCCGTCTCTCTGTTGCTCCGTCTCTCTGTTGCTCCGTCTCTCTGTTGCTCCGTCGCTCTGTTGCTCCGTCGCTCTGTTGCTCCGTCGCTCTGTTGCTCCGTCTCTATGTTGCTCCGTCTCTCTGTTGCTCCGTCTCTCTGTTGCTCCGTCTCTCTGTTGCTCCGTCGCCCTGTTGCTCCGTCGCCCTGTTGCTCCGTCGCCCTGTTGCTCCGTCGCCCTGTTGCTCCGTCTCTCTGTTTCGCCGTCTCTCTGTTGCTCCGTCTCTCTGTTGCTCCGTGTCTCTGTTGCTCCGTCTCTCTGTTGCTCCGTCTCTCTGTTGCTCGGTCTCTCTGTTGCTCCGTCGCTCTGTTGCTCCGTCTCTCTGTTGCTCCGTCTCTCTGTTGCTCCGTCTCTCTGTTGCTCCGTCTCTCTGTTGCTCCGTCTCTCTGTTGCTCCGTCTCTCTGTTGCTCCGTCGCTCTGTTGCTCCGTCGCTCTGTTGCTCCGTCTCTCTGTTGCTCCGTCTCTCTGTTGCTCCGTCTCTCTGTTGCTCCGTCTCTCTGTTGCTCCGCCTCTCTGTTTCTCCGTCGCTCTGTTGCTCCGTCTCTCTGTTGCTCCGTCGCCTTCTTGCTGCGTCGCCCTGTTGTTCCGTCGCTCTGTTGCTCCGTCTCCCTGTTGTTCCGTCGCCCTGTTGCTCCGTCTCTCTGTTGCTCCGTCGCCTTCTTGCTGCGTCGCCCTGTTGCTCCGTCGCTCTGTTGCTCCGTCTCCCTGTTGTTCCTCCGCCCCGTTGATCCGTTTCACTGTTGCTCTGTCTCTCTGTTGCTCCGTCTCTCTGTTGCTCCGTCGCCCTGTTGCTCGGTCTCTCTGTTGCTCCGTCTCTCTGTTGCTCCGTCTCTCTGTTGCTCCGTCTCTCTGTTGCTCCGTCGCCCTGTTGCTCGGTCTCTCTGTTGCTCAGTCGCTCTGTTGCTCCGTCGCTCTGTGGCTCCGTCTCTCTGTTGCTCCGTCTCTCTGTTGCTCCGTCTGTCTGTTGCTCAGTCCCTCTGTTGCTCCGTCGCTCTGTGGCTTCGTCGCTCTGTTGCTCCGTCGCTCTGTTGCTCAGTCTCTCTGTTGCTCCGTCTCTCTGTTGCTCAGTCTCTCTGTGGCTCCGTCTCTCCGTTGATGTGTCTCCCTGTTCTTCCGTCGCTCTGTTGCTCCGTCGCTCTGTTCTTCCGTCTCTCTGTGGCTCCGTCGCTCTGTTCTTCCGTCTCTCTGTGGCTCCGTCGCCCTGTTGCTCCGTCGCCCTGTTGCACCGTCGCCCTGTTGCTCCGTCGCTCTGTTACTCAGTCACGTTGTTGCTCGGTCACTCTGTTGCTCCGTCGCTCTGTTGCTCCGTCTCTCTGTTACTCCGTCACATTGTTGCTCCGTCACTCTGTTGCTCCGTCGCTCTGTTGCTCCGTTGCTCTGTTACTCCGTCACATTGTTGCTCCGTCACTCTGTTGCTCCGTCGCTCTGTTGCTCCGTCTCTCTGTTACTCCGTCACATTGTTGCTCCGTCACTCTGTTGCTCCGTCGCTCTGTTGCTCCGTCTCTCTGTTACTCCGTCACATTGTTGCTCCGTCACTCTGTTGCTCCGTCGCCCTGTTGTTCCGTCGCCCTGTTGCTCCGTCGCCCTATTGCTCTTTTGCTCCGTCGCCCTGTTGCTCCGTCGCCCTGTTGCTCCGTCGCCCTGTTGCTCCGTCGCTCTGTTACTCTGTTGCTCCGTCGCCCTGTTGCTCCGTATCTCTGTTGCTCCGTCGCCCTGTTGCTCCGTCGCCCTGTTGCTCCGTCGCCCTGTTGCTCCGTCGCCCTGTTGCTCCGTCGCTCTGTGGATCCGTCTCTCTGTTGCTCCGTCTCTCTGTTGCTCCGTCTCTCTGTTGCTCCGTCTCTCTGTTGCTCCGTCTCTCTGTTGCTCCGTCGCTCTGTTGCTCCGTCGCTCTGTTGCTCTGTCGCTCTGTTGCTCCGTCGCTCTGTTGCTCCATCTCTATGTTGCTCCGTCTCTCTGTTGCTCCGTCTCTCTGTTGCTCCGTCTCTCTGTTGCTCCGTCGCCCTGTTGCTCCGTCGCCCTGTTGCTCCGTCGCCCTGTTGCTCCGTCGCCCTGTTGCTCCGTCTCTCTGTTTCGCCGTCTCTCTGTTGCTCCGTCTCTCTGTTGCTCCGTGTCTCTGTTGCTCCGTGTCTCTGTTGCTCCGTCTCTCTGTTTCGCCGTCTCTCTGTTGCTCCGTCTCTCTGTTGCTCCGTGTCTCTGTTGCTCCGTGTCTCTGTTGCTCCGTCTCTCTGTTGCTCGGTCTCTCTGTTGCTCCGTCGCTCTGTTGCTCCGTCTCTCTGTTGCTCCGTCTCTCTGTTGCTCCGTCTCTCTGTTGCTCCGTCTCTCTGTTGCTCCGTCTCTCTGTTGCTCCGTCTCTCTGTTGCTCCGTCGCTCTGTTGCTCCGTCGCTCTGTTGCTCCGTCTCTCTGTTGCTCCGTCTCTCTGTTGCTCCGTCTCTCTGTTGCTCCGTCTCTCTGTTGCTCCGTCGCTCTGTTTCTCCGTCGCTCTGTTGCTCCGTCTCTCTGTTGCTCCGCCGCCTTCTTGCTGCGTCGCCCTGTTGCTCCGTCGCTCTGTTGCTCCGTCTCCCTGTTGTTCCTCCGCCCCGTTGATCCGCTTCACTGTTGCTCTGTCTCTCTGTTGCTCCGTCTCCCTGTTGTTCCGTCGCCCTGTTGCTCCGTCTCTCTGTTGCTCCGTGTCTCTGTTGCTCCGTGTCTCTGTTGCTCCGTCTCTCTGTTTCGCCGTCTCTCTGTTGCTCCGTCTCTCTGTTGCTCCGTGTCTCTGTTGCTCCGTGTCTCTGTTGCTCCGTCTCTCTGTTGCTCGGTCTCTCTGTTGCTCCGTCGCTCTGTTGCTCCGTCTCTCTGTTGCTCCGTCTCTCTGTTGCTCCGTCTCTCTGTTGCTCCGTCTCTCTGTTGCTCCGTCTCTCTGTTGCTCCGTCTCTCTGTTGCTCCGTCGCTCTGTTGCTCCGTCGCTCTGTTGCTCCGTCTCTCTGTTGCTCCGTCTCTCTGTTGCTCCGTCTCTCTGTTGCTCCGTCTCTCTGTTGCTCCGTCGCTCTGTTTCTCCGTCGCTCTGTTGCTCCGTCTCTCTGTTGCTCCGCCGCCTTCTTGCTGCGTCGCCCTGTTGCTCCGTCGCTCTGTTGCTCCGTCTCCCTGTTGTTCCTCCGCCCCGTTGATCCGCTTCACTGTTGCTCTGTCTCTCTGTTGCTCCGTCTCCCTGTTGTTCCGTCGCCCTGTTGCTCCGTCTCTCTGTTGCTCCGTCGCTCTGTTGCTCCGTCTCTCTGTTGCTCCGCCGCCTTCTTGCTGCGTCGCCCTGTTGCTCCGTCGCTCTGTTGCTCCGTCTCCCTGTTGTTCCTCCGCCCCGTTGATCCGCTTCACTGTTGCTCTGTCTCTCTGTTGCTCCGTCGCCCTGTTGCTCGGTCTCTCTGTTGCTCCGTCTCTCTGTTGCTCCGTCTCTCTGTTGCTCCGTCGCCCTGTTGCTCGGTCTCTCTGTTGCTCAGTCGCTCTGTTGCTCCGTCGCTCTGTGGCTCCGTCTCTCTGTTGCTCCGTCTCTCTGTTGCTCCGTCTCTCTGTTGCTCAGTCCCTCTGTTCCTCCGTCGCTCTGTGGCTTCGTCGCTCTGTTGCTCCGTCGCTCTGTTGCTCAGTCTCTCTGTTGCTCCGTCTCTCTGTTGCTCAGTCTCTCTGTGGCTCCGTCTCTCCGTTGCTGTGTCTCCCTGTTCTTCCGTCGCTCTGTGGCTCCGTCGCTCTGTTCTTCCGTCTCTCTGTGGCTCCGTCGCTCTGTTCTTCCGTCTCTCTGTGGCTCCGTCGCTCTGTTGCTCCGTCGCTCTGTTCTTCCGTCTCTCTGTGGCTCCGTCTCTCTGTTGTTCCGTCGCTCTGTTGCTCCGTCGCTCTGTTGCTCCGTCGCTCTGTTGCTCCGTCGCTCTGTTGCTCCGTCGCTCTGTTGCTCCGTCGCTCTGTTGCTCCGTCGCTCTGTTGCTCCGTCGCTCTGTTGCTCCGTCGCTCTGGTGCTCCGTCGCTCTGTTGCTCCGTCTCTCTGTTGCTCCGTCTCTCTGTTGCTCCGTCTCTCTGTAGCTCCGTCGCTCTGATGCTCCGTCGCTCTGTTGCTCCGTCTCTCTGTTGCTCCGTCGCTCTGTTGCTCCGTCGCTCTGTGGCTCCGTCGCTCTGTTCCTCAGTCTCTCTGTTGCTCCGTCTCTCTGTTGCTCCATCTCTCTGCTGCTCCGTCTCCATAATGCTCCGACTGTCTGTGGCTCCGTCGCTCTGTTGCTCCGTCGCTCTGTTGCTCTTTTGCTCCGTCGCTCTGTTGCTCCGTTGCACTGTTGCTCCGTCGCCCTGTTGTTCCGTCTCTCTGTTTCCCCGTCGGCCTGTTGTTCCGTCGCTCTGTTGCTCCGTCGCCCTGTTGTTCCGTCTCTCTGTTTCTCCGTCGGCCTGTTGTTCCGTCGCTCTGTTGCTCCGTCTCTCTGTTTCTCCGTCTCTCTGTTGCTGCGTCGGCCTGTTGCTCCGTTGCCCTGTTGTTCCGTCGCCCTGTTGCTCCGTCTCTCTGTTTCTCCGTCTCTCTGTTGCTCTTTTGCTCCGTTGCACTGTTGCTCCGTCGCCCTGTTGATCCGTCGCCCTGTTGCTCCGTCTCTCTGTTTCTCCGTCTCTCTGTTGCTCTTTTGCTCCGTCGCTCTGTTGCTCCGTTGCACTGTTGCTCCGTTGCACTGTTGCTCCGTCGCCCTGTTGTTCCGTCGCCCTGTTGCTCCGTCTCTCTGTTTCTCCGTCTCTCTGTTGCTCCGTTGCACTGTGGCTCCGTCGCCCTGTTGTTCCGTCGCCCTGTTGCTCCGTCTCTCTGTTTCTCCGTCTCTCTGTTGCTCCGTCGGCCTGTGGCTCCGTCGCCCTGTTGTTCCGTCTCCCTGTTGTTCCGTCGCCCTGTTGCGGCGTCGCCCTGTTGCTCCGTCGCCCTGTTGCTCCGTCGCTCTGTGGCTCCGTCGCTCTGTTCCTCAGTCTCTCTGTTGCTCCGTCTCTCTGTTGCTCCGTCGCTCTGTTGCTCCGTCGCTCTGTTGCTCCGTCGCTCTGTGGCTCCGTCGCTCTGTTCCTCCGTCGCTCTGTTGTTCCGTCTCTCTGTTGCTCCGTCTCTCTGTTGCTCCGTCGCTCTGTTGCTCCGTCGCTCTGTTGCTCCGTCGCTCTGTTGCTCCGTCGCTCTGTTGCTCCGTCGCTCTGTTGCTCCGTCTCTCTGTTGCTCCGTCTCTCTGTTACTCCGTCTCTCTGTTGCTCCGTCTCTCTGTTGCTCCGTCTCTCTGTTGCTCCGTCTCTCTGTGGCTCCGTCGCTCTGATGCTCCGTCGCTCTGTTGCTCCGTCTCTCTGTTGCTCCGTCGCTCTGTTGCTCCGTCGCTCTGTGGCTCCGTCGCTCTGTTCCTCAGTCTCTCTGTTGCTCCGTCTCTCTGTTGCTCCGTCGCTCTGTTGCTCCGTCGCTCTGTTGCTCCGTCGCTCTGTTGCTCCGTCGCTCTGTTGCTCCGTCGCTCTGTTGCTCCGTCGCTCTGTTGCTCCGTCTCTCTGTTGCTCCGTCTCTCTGTTGCTCCGTCTCTCTGTGGCTCCGTCGCTCTGATGCTCCGTCGCTCTGTTGCTCCGTCTCTCTGTTGCTCCGTCGCTCGGTTGCTCCGTCGCTCTGTGGCTCCGTCGCTCTGTTCCTCAGTCTCTCTGTTGCTCCGTCTCTCTGTTGCTCCATGTCTCTGCTGCTCCGTCTCCATAATGCTCCGTCTCTCTGTTGCTCAGTCGCTCTGTTGCTCCGTCGCTCTGTTGCTCTTTTGCTCCGTCGCTCTGTTGCTCCGTTGCACTGTTGCTCCGTCGCCCTGTTGCTCTGTCGCCCTGTTGCTCCGTCTCTCTGTTTCTCCGTCTCTCTGTTGCTCCGTCTCTATGTTGCTCCGTCGCCCTGTTGTTCCGTCTCTCTGTTTCTCCGTCGGCCTGTTGTTCCGTCGCTCTGTTGCTCCGTCTCCCTGTTGCTACGTCGCCCTGTTGTTCCGTTGCAGTGTTGCTCCGTCACCCTGTTGCTCCGTCGCCCTGTTGCTCCGTCTCTCTGTTTCTCCGTCTCTCTGTTGCTCCGTCGGCCTGTTGCTCCGTTGCCCTGTTGTTCCGTCGCCCTGTTGCTCCGTCTCTCTGTTTCTCCGTCTCTCTGTTGCTCTTTTGCTCCGTCGCTCTGTTGCTCCGTTGCACTGTTGCTCCGTTGCACTGTTGCTCCGTCGCCCTGTTGTTCCGTCGCCCTGTTGCTCCGTCTCTCTGTTTCTCCGTCTCTCTGTTGCTCCGTCGGCCTGTTGCTCCGTCGCCCTGTTGCTCTGTCGCCCTGTTGCTCCGTCGCCTTCTTGCTGCGTCGCCCTGTTGCTCCGTCGCCCTGTTGCTCCGTCGCCCTGTTTCTCCATCGCCCTGTTGCTCCGTCGCCCTGTTGGTCCGTCGCCCTGTTGCTCCGTCGCCCTGTTGCTCCGTCGCTCTGTTACTCCGTCACATTGTTGCTCCGTCACTCTGTTGCTCCGTCGCTCTGTTGCTCTGTTGCTCCGTCGCCCTGTTGTTCCGTCGCACTGTTGCTCCGTCGCCCTATTGCTCTGTTGCTCCGTCGCCCTGTTGCTCCGTCGCCCTGTTGCTCCGTCGCCCTGTTGCTCCGTCGCTCTGTTGCTCTGTTGCTCCGTCGCTCTGTGGCTCCGTCTCTCTGTTGCTCCGTCTCTCTGTTGCTCCGTCGCCCTGTTGCTCCGTCGCCCTGTTGCTCCGTCGCCCTGTTGCTCCGTCGCTCTGTGGCTCCGTCTCTCTGTTCCTCCGTCTCTCTGTTGCTCCGTCTCTCTGTTGCTCCGTCGCTCTGTTGCTCCGTCTCTCTGTTGCTCCGTCGCTCTGTTGCTCCGTCGCTCTGTTGCTCCGTCGCTCTGTTGCTCCGTCACTCTGTTGCTCCGTCTCTATGTTGCTCCGTATCTCTGTTGCTCCGTCTCTCTGTTGCTCCATCTCTGTTGCTCCATCGCCCTGTTGCTCCGTCGCCCTGTTGCTCCGTCTCTCTGTTTCTCCGTCTCTCTGTTGCTCCGTCGCTCTTTTGCTCCGTCGCTCTGTTGCTCCGTCGCTCTGTGGCTCCGTCGCTCTGTGGCTCCGTCTCTCTGTTGCTCCGTCGCTCTGTTGCTCCGTCTCTCTGTGGCTCCGTCGCTCTGTGGCTCCGTCGCTCTCTTGCTCCGTCTCTTTGTTGCTCCGTCTCTCTGTGGCTCCGTCGCTCTGTGGCTCCATCGCTCTCTTGCTCCGTCTCTTTGTTGCTCCGTCTCTCTGTGGCTCCGTCTCTCTGTTGCTCCGTCGCTCTGTTGCTCCGTCTCTCTGTTGCTCCGTCGCCCTGTTGCTCTGTCTCTCTGTTGCTCCGTCTCTCTGTGGCTCCGTCACTCTCTTGCTCCGTCTCTCTGTTGCTCCGTCTCTCTGTGGCTCCGTCACTCTCTTGCTCCGTCTCTCTGTTGCTCCGTCGCTCTGTGGCTCCGTCGCTCTGTTGCTCCGTCGCTCTGTTGCTCCGTCGCTCTGTTGCTCCGTCTCTCTGTTGCTCCGTCTCTCTGTGGCTCCGTCGCTCTCTTGCTCCGTCTCTCTGTTGCTCCGTCGCTCTGTGGCTCCGTCGCTCTGTTGCTCCGTCGCTCTGTTGCTCCGTCTCTCTGTTGCTCCGTCTCTCTGTTGCTCCGTCTCTCTGTTGCTCCGTCTCTCTGTTGCTCCGTCTCTCTGTTGCTCCGTCTCTCTGTTACTCCCTCGCTCTGTGGCTCCGTCGCTCTGTGGCTCCGTCTCTCTGTTGCTACGTCTCTCTGTTGCTACGTCACTCTGTTGCTCCGTCTCTCTGTTACTCCCTCGCTCTGTGGCTCCGTCGCTCTGTGGCTCCGTCGCTCTTTTGCTCCGTCGCTCTGTTGCTCCGTCTCTCTGTTGCTCCGTCTCCCTGCTGCTCCGTCTCCATAATGCTCCATCTCTCTGTTGCTCCGTCGCTCTGTTGCTCCGTCTCTCTGTTGCTCCGTCGCTCTGTGGCTCCGTCGCTCTGTGGCTCCGTCTCTCTGTTGCTCCGTCTCTCTGTTGCTCCGTCTCTCTGTTGCTCCGTCTCTCTGCTGCTCCGTCGCTCTGTTGCTCCGTCTCTCTGTTGCTCCGTCTCTCTGTTGCTCCGTCTCTCTGCTGCTCCGTCGCTCTGTTGCTCCGTCTCTCTGTTGCTCCGTCTCTCTGTTGCTCCGTCTCTCTGTTGCTCCGTCTCTCTGTTCCTCCGTCTCTCTGTTGCTCCGTCTCTGTGTTGCTCCGTCTCTCTGTTGCTCCGTCTCTCTGTTGCTCCGCCTCTCTGTTGCTCCGTCTCTCTGTTGCTCCGTCTCTCTGTTGCTCCGTCTCTCTGTTGCTACGTCTCTCTGTTGCTACGTCACTCTGTTGCTCCGTCTCTCTGTTACTCCCTCGCTCTGTGGCTCCGTCGCTCTGTGGCTCCGTCGCTCTTTTGCTCCGTCGCTCTGTTGCTCCGTCTCCCTGCTGCTCCGTCTCCATAATGCTCCGTCTCTCTGTGGCTCCGTCACTCTCTTGCTCCGTCTCTCTGTTGCTCCGTCTCTCTGTGGCTCCGTCACTCTCTTGCTCCGTCTCTCTGTTTCTCCGTCTCTCTGTTGCTCCGTCGGCCTGTTGCTCCGTCGCCCTGTTGCTCCGTCGCCCTGTTGTTCCGTCGCCCTGTTGTTCCGTCGCCCTGTTGCTCCGTCGCCCTGTTGCTCCGTCGCCCTGTTGCTCCGTCGCCCTGTTTCTCCGTCGCCCTGTTGCTCCGTCGCCCTGTTGGTCCGTCGCCCTGTTGCTCCGTCGCCCTGTTGCTCCGTCGCTCTGTTACTCCGTCACATTGTTGCTCCGTCACTCTCTTGCTCCGTCGCTCTGTTGCTCTGTTGCTCCGTCGCCCTGTTGTTCCGTCGCACTGTTGCTCCGTCGCCCTATTGCTCTGTTGCTCCGTCGCCCTGTTGCTCCGTCGCCCTGTTGCTCCGTCGCCCTGTTGCTCCGTCGCTCTGTTGCTCTGTTGCTCCGTCG
The DNA here is from genome assembly GCA_037974335.1 of Prionace glauca. Taxonomy (NCBI): domain Eukaryota; kingdom Metazoa; phylum Chordata; class Chondrichthyes; order Carcharhiniformes; family Carcharhinidae; genus Prionace; species Prionace glauca. The sequence continues at coordinate 94,485,743 of CM075729.1, read as the reverse complement.
CTCTGTGGCTCCGTCTCTCTGTTGCTCCGTCTCTCTGTTGCTCCGTCGCCCTGTTGCTCCGTCGCCCTGTTGCTCCGTCGCCCTGTTGCTCCGTCGCTCTGTGGCTCCGTCTCTCTGTTCCTCCGTCTCTCTGTTGCTCCGTCTCTCTGTTGCTCCGTCGCTCTGTTGCTCCGTCTCTCTGTTGCTCCGTCGCTCTGTTGCTCCGTCGCTCTGTTGCTCCGTCGCTCTGTTGCTCCGTCACTCTGTTGCTCCGTCTCTATGTTGCTCCGTATCTCTGTTGCTCCGTCTCTCGGTTGCTCCGTCGCATTGTTGCTCCGTCGCCCTGTTGCTCCGTCGCCCTGTTGCTCCGTCTCTCTGTTTCTCCGTCTCTCTGTTGCTCCGTCGCTCTTTTGCTCCGTCGCTCTGTTGCTCCGTCGCTCTGTGGCTCCGTCGCTCTGTGGCTCCGTCTCTCTGTTGCTCCGTCGCTCTGTTGCTCCGTCTCTCTCTGGCTCCGTCGCTCTGTGGCTCCGTCGCTCTCTTGCTCCGTCTCTTTGTTGCTCCGTCTCTCTGTGGCTCCGTCGCTCTGTGGCTCCATCGCTCTCTTGCTCCGTCTCTCTGTTGCTCCGTCTCTCTGTGGCTCCGTCACTCTCTTGCTCCGTCTCTCTGTTGCTCCGTCTCTCTGTGGCTCCGTCACTCTCTTGCTCCGTCTCTCTGTTGCTCCGTCGCTCTGTGGCTCCGTCGCTCTGTTGCTCCGTCGCTCTGTTGCTCCGTCGCTCTGTTGCTCCGTCTCTCTGTTGCTCCGTCTCTCTGTGGCTCCGTCGCTCTGTGGCTCCATCGCTCTCTTGCTCCGTCTCTCTGTTGCTCCGTCTCTCTGTGGCTCCGTCACTCTCTTGCTCCGTCTCTCTGTTGCTCCGTCGCTCTGTGGCTCCGTCGTCTGTTGCTCCGTCGCTCTGTTGCTCCGTCTCTCTGTTGCTCCGTCTCTCTGTTGCTCCGTCTCTCTGTTGCTCCGTCTCTCTGTTGCTCCGTCTCTCTGTTGCTCCGTCTCTCTGTTGCTCCGTCTCTCTGTTCCTCCGTCTCTCTGTTGCTCCGTCTCCCTGTTGCTCCGTCTCTCTGTTGCTCCGTCTCTCTGTTGCTCCGCCTCTCTGTTGCTCCGTCTCTCTGTTGCTCCGTCTCTCTGTTGCTACGTCTCTCTGTTGCTCCGTCTCTCTGTTGCTCCGTCTCTCTGTTGCTCCGTCTCTCTGTTGCTACGTCTCTCTGTTGCTACGTCACTCTGTTGCTCCGTCTCTCTGTTACTCCCTCGCTCTGTGGCTCCGTCGCTCTGTGGCTCCGTCGCTCTTTTGCTCCGTCGCTCTGTTGCTCCGTCTCCCTGCTGCTCCGTCTCCATAATGCTCCATCTCTCTGTTGCTCCGTCGCTCTGTTGCTCCGTCTCTCTGTTGCTCCGTCGCTCTGTGGCTCCGTCGCTCTGTGGCTCCGTCTCTCTGTTGCTCCGTCTCTCTGTTGCTCCGTCTCTCTGTTCCTCCGTCTCTCTGTTGCTCCGTCTCCCTGTTGCTCCGTCTCTCTGTTGCTCCGTCTCTCTGTTGCTCCGCCTCTCTGTTGCTCCGTCTCTCTGTTGCTCCGTCTCTCTGTTGCTACGTCTCTCTGTTGCTCCGTCTCTCTGTTGCTCCGTCTCTCTGTTGCTCCGTCTCTCTGTTGCTACGTCTCTCTGTTGCTACGTCTCTCTGTTGCTACGTCACTCTGTTGCTCCGTCTCTCTGTTACTCCCTCGCTCTGTGGCTCCGTCGCTCTGTGGCTCCGTCGCTCTTTTGCTCCGTCGCTCTGTTGCTCCGTCTCCCTGCTGCTCCGTCTCCATAATGCTCCATCTCTCTGTTGCTCCGTCGCTCTGTTGCTCCGTCTCTCTGTTGCTCCGTCGCTCTGTGGCTCCGTCGCTCTGTGGCTCCGTCTCTCTGTTGCTCCGTCTCTCTGTTGCTCCGTCTCTCTGCTGCTCCGTCGCTCTGTTGCTCCGTCTCTCTGTTGCTCCGTCTCTCTGTTGCTCCGTCTCTCTGCTGCTCCGTCGCTCTGTTGCTCCGTCTCTCTGTTGCTCCGTCTCTCTGTTGCTCCGTCTCTTTGTTGCTCCGTCTCTCTGTTGCTCCCTCGCTCTGTTGCTCCCTCGCTCTGCTGCTCCGTCTCTCTTTTTCTCCGTCTCTCTGTTGCTCCGTCTCTCTGTTGCTCCGTCTCTCTATTGCTCCGTCTCTCTGTTGCTCCGTCTCTCTGTTGCTCCGTCTCTCTGTTGCTCCGTCTCTCTGTTCCTCCGTCTCTCTGTTGCTCCGTCTCCCTTTTGCTCCGTCTCTCTGTTGCTCCGTCGCTCTGTTGCTCCGTCTCTCTGTTGCTCCGCCTCTCTGTTGCTCCGTCTCTCTTTTGCTCCGTCTCTCTGTTGCTCCGTCTCTCTGTTGCTCCGTCTCTCTGTTGCTCCGTCTCTCTGTTGCTACGTCTCTCTGTTGCTACGTCTCTCTGTTGCTCCGTCTCTCTGTTGCTCCCTCACTCTGTGGCACCGTCGCTCTGTGGCTCCGTCTCTCTGCTGCTCCGTCTCTCTGTTGCTCCGTCGCTCTGTGGCTCCGTCGCTCTGTGGCTCCGTCTCTCTGTTGCTCCGTCGCTCTGTTGCTCCGTCGCTCTGTGGCTCCGTCGCTCTGTGGCTCCGTCGCTCTGTTGCTCCGTCTCTCTGTTGCTCCGTCTCTCTGTTGCTCCGTCGCTCTGTTGCTCCGTCGCTCTGTGGCTCCGTCGCTCTGTGGCTCCGTCGCTCTGTTGCTCCGTCTCTCTGTTGCTCCGTCTCTCTGTTGCTCCGTCGCTCTCTTGCTTTGTCTCTCTGCTGCTCCGTCTCCATAATGCTCCGTCTCTCTGTTGCTCCGTCTCTCTGTTGCTCCGTCGCTCTGTTGCTCCGTCTCTCTGCTGCTCCGTCTCCATAATGCTCCGTCTCTCTGTTGCTCAGTAGCTCTGTTGCTCCGTCTCTCTGTTGCTCCGTCTCTCTGTTGCTCCGTCTCTCTGTTGCTCCGTCTCTCTGTTGCTCCGTCTCTCTTTTGCTCCGTCTCTCTGTTGCTCCATCTCTCTGTTGTTCCGTCTCCGTTGCTCCGTTTCTCTGTTGCTCCGCCGCCTGTTGCTCCGCCGCCTGTTGCTCCGGCGTCCTGTTGCTCCGTCGCTCTGTCGCTCCGTCGTCCTGTTGCTCCGTCGCCCTGTTGCTCCGTCGCCTGTTGCTCCGTCGCCCTGTTGCTCCGTCGCCCTCTTGCTGCGTCGCCCTGTTGCTCCGTCTCTCTGTTGCTCTGTCTCTCTGTTGCTCTGTCTCTCTGTTGCTCCGTCTCTCTGTTGCTCCGTCGCCCTGTTGCTCCGTCTCTCTGTTGCTCCGTCTCTCTGTTGCGCCATTGTTGTGTAGCTGCGTTGCTCTGTTACTCCGTCACATTGTTGCTCTGTCACTCTGTTGCTCCGTCGCTCTGTTGCTCTGTTGCTCCGTCGCCCTGTCGTTCTGTCTCCCTGTTGCTCTGTCTCTCTGTTGTTCCGTCGCCCTGTTGCTCCGTCGCCCTGTTGTTCCGTCGCCCTGTTGCTCCGTCGCCCTGTGGCTCCGTCTCTCTGTGGCTCCGTCTCTCTGTTGCTCCGTCTCTCTGTTGCTCCGTCTCTCTGTTGCTCCGCCTCTCTGTTGCTCCGTCGCTCTGTTGCTCCCTCGCTCTGTTGCTCCGTCTCTCTGTTTCTCCGTCTCTCTGTTGCTCCCTCGCTCTGTTGCTCCGTCTCTCTGTTTCTCCGTCTCTCTGTTGCTCCGCCTCTCTGTTGCTCCGTCTCTCTGTTGCTCCGTCTCTCTGTTGCTCCGTCTCTCTGTTGCTCCGCCTCACTGTTGCTCCGTCTCTCTGTTGCTCTGTCTCTCTGTTGCGCCATTGTTGTGTAGCTGCGTTGCTCTGTTACTCCGTCACATTGTTGCTCTGTCACTCTGTTGCTCCGTCGCTCTGTTGCTCCGTCGCCCTGTCGTTCTGTCGCCCTGTTGCTCCGTCTCTCTGTTGTTCCGTCGCCCTGTTGCTCCGTCGCCCTGTTGCTCCGTCGCCCTGTGGCTCCGTCTCTCTGTGGCTCCGTCTCTCTGTTGCTCCGTCTCTCTGTTGCTCCGTCTCTCTGTTGCTCCGCCTCTCTGTTGCTCCGCCTCTCTGTTGCTCCGTCTCTCTGTTGCTCCGCCTCTCTGTTGCTCCGTCTCTCTGTGGCTCCGTCGCTCCGTTGCTCCGTCTCTCTGTTGCTGCGTCGCTCTGTTGCTCCGTCTCTCTGTTGCTCCGTCGCTCTGTTGCTCCGTCGCTCTGTGGCTCCCGCTCTCTGTTGCTCCGTCGCTCTGTGGCTCCGTCGCTCTGTTGCTCAGTCTCTCTGTTGCTCCGTCTCTCTGTTGCTCCGTCGCTCTGTTGCTCCATCTCTCTGCTGCTCCGTCTCCATAATGCTCCATCGCTCTGTCGCTCCGTCTCTCTGTCGCTCCGTCGCCCTGTTGCTGCGTCGCTCTGTTGCTCCGTCGCTCTGTTGCTCTTTTGCTCCGTCGCTCGGTTGCTCTGTTGCACTGTTGCACCGTCTCCCTGTTGCTCCGTTGCTCCATCTCTCTGTTTCTCCGTCTCTCTGTTGCTCCATCGGCCTGTTGCTCCGTCGCCCTGTTGCTCCGTCGCCCTGTTGTTCCGACGCCCTGTTGCTCCAACGCCCTGTTGCTCCGTAGCCCTGTTGCTCCGTCGCCTTGTTGCTCCGTCGCCCTGTTGCTCCGTCGCCCAGTTGCTCCGTCGCCCTGTTTCTCCGTCGCCCTGTTGCTCCGTCGCCCTGTTGCTCCGTCGCCCTGTTGCTCCGTCGCCCTGTTGCTCCGTCGCCCTGTTGTTCCGTCGCCCTTTTGCTCCGACGCCCTGTTGCTCCGTAGCCCTGTTGCTCCGTCGCCTTGTTGCTCCGTCGCCCTGTTGCTCCGTCGCCCTGTTGCTCCGTCTCTCTGTGCTCCGTCGCTCTGTTGCTCTGTTGCTCCGTCGCCTTGCTGCTGCGTCGCCCTGTTGCTCCGTCGCCCTGTTGCTCCGTCGCTCTGTGGCACCGTCTCTCTGTTGCTCCGTCGACCTGTTGCTCCGTCGCCCTGTTGCTCCGTCGCCCTGTTGTTCCGTCGCCCTGTTGCTCCGTCGCTCTGTTGCTCTGTTGCTCCGTCGCCTTGCTGCTGCGTCGCCCTGTTGCTCCGTCGCCCTGTTGCTCCGTCGCTCTGTGGCTCCGTCTCTCTGTTGCTCCGTCTCTCTGTTGCTCCGTCTCTCCGTTGCTCCGTCTCTCTGTTGCTCACTCGCTCTGTTGCTCCGTCTCTGGGTTGCTCCGTCTCTCTGTTGCTCCGTCTCTGGGTTGCTCCGTCTCTGGGTTGCTCCGTCTCTCTGTTGCTCCGTCTCTCTGTTGCTCCGTCTCTCTGTTGCTCCGTCTCTCTGTTACTCCGTCACATTGTTGCTCCGTCACTCTGTTGCTCCGTCGCTCTGTTGCTCCGTCGCTCTGTTACTCCGTCACATTGTTGCTCCGTCACTCTGTTGCTCCGTCGCTCTGTTGCTCCGTCTCTCTGTTACTCCGTCACATTGTTGCTCCGTCACTCTGTTGCTCCGTCGCTCTGTTGCTCCGTCTCTCTGTTACTCCGTCACATTGTTGCTCCGTCACTCTGTTGCTCCGTCGCCCTGTTGTTCCGTCGCCCTGTTGCTCCGTCGCCCTATTGCTCTGTTGCTCCGTCGCCCTGTTGCTCCGTCGCCCTGTTGCTCCGTCGCCCTGTTGCTCCGTCGCTCTGTTACTCTGTTGCTCCGTCACCCTGTTGCTCCGTTTCTCTGTTGCTCCGTCGCCCTGTTGCTCCGTCGCCCTGTTGCTCCGTCGCCCTGTTGCTCCGTCGCCCTGTTGCTCCGTCGCTCTGTGGCTCCGTCTCTCTGTTGCTCCGTCTCTCTGTTGCTCCGTCTCTCTGTTGCTCCGTCGCTCTGTTGCTCCGTCGCTCTGTTGCTCCGTCGCTCTGTTGCTCCGTCGCTCTGTTGCTCCGTCTCTATGTTGCTCCGTCTCTCTGTTGCTCCGTCTCTCTGTTGCTCCGTCTCTCTGTTGCTCCGTCGCCCTGTTGCTCCGTCGCCCTGTTGCTCCGTCGCCCTGTTGCTCCGTCGCCCTGTTGCTCCGTCTCTCTGTTTCGCCGTCTCTCTGTTGCTCCGTCTCTCTGTTGCTCCGTGTCTCTGTTGCTCCGTCTCTCTGTTGCTCCGTCTCTCTGTTGCTCGGTCTCTCTGTTGCTCCGTCGCTCTGTTGCTCCGTCTCTCTGTTGCTCCGTCTCTCTGTTGCTCCGTCTCTCTGTTGCTCCGTCTCTCTGTTGCTCCGTCTCTCTGTTGCTCCGTCTCTCTGTTGCTCCGTCGCTCTGTTGCTCCGTCGCTCTGTTGCTCCGTCTCTCTGTTGCTCCGTCTCTCTGTTGCTCCGTCTCTCTGTTGCTCCGTCTCTCTGTTGCTCCGTCGCCTTCTTGCTGCGTCGCCCTGTTGCTCCGTCGCTCTGTTGCTCCGTCTCCCTGTTGTTCCGTCGCCTTCTTGCTGCGTCGCCCTGTTGCTCCGTCGCTCTGTTGCTCCGTCTCCCTGTTGTTCCTCCGCCCCGTTGATCCGTTTCACTGTTGCTCTGTCTCTCTGTTGCTCCGTCTCTCTGTTGCTCCGTCGCCCTGTTGCTCGGTCTCTCTGTTGCTCCGTCTCTCTGTTGCTCCGTCTCTCTGTTGCTCCGTCGCCCTGTTGCTCGGTCTCTCTGTTGCTCAGTCGCTCTGTTGCTCCGTCGCTCTGTGGCTCCGTCTCTCTGTTGCTCCGTCTCTCTGTTGCTCCGTCTCTCTGTTGCTCCATCTCTCTGTTGCTCCGTCTCTCTGTTGCTCCGTCTCTCTGTTGCTCTGTCTCTCTGTTGCTCCGTCTCTCTGTTGCTCCGTCTCTCTGTTGCTCCGTCGCCCTGTTGCTCGGTCTCTCTGTTGCTCCGTCTCTCTGTTGCTCCGTCGCCCTGTTGCTCGGTCTCTCTGTTGCTCCGTCGCTCCGTTGCTCCGTCGCTCTGTGGCTCCGTCTCTCTGTTGCTCCGTCTCTCTGTTGCTCCGTCCCTCTGTTGCTCCGTCGCTCTGTGGCTTCGTCGCTCTGTTGCTCCGTCGCTCTGTTGCTCAGTCTCTCTGTTGCTCCGTCTCTCTGTTGCTCAGTCTCTCTGTGGCTCCGTCTCTCCGTTGCTGTGTCTCCCTGTTCTTCCGTCGCTCTGTGGCTCCGTCGCTCTGTTCTTCCGTCTCTCTGTGGCTCCGTCGCTCTGTGGCTCCGTCGCTCTGTTCTTCCGTCTCTCTGTGGCTCCGTCGCTCTGTGGCTCCGTCGCTCTGTGGCTTCGTCGCTCTGTTGCTCCATCGCTCTGTGGCTCCGTCGCTCTGTTCTTCCGTCTCTCCGTGGCTCCGTCGCTCTGTGGCTCCGTCGCTCTGTTCTTCCGTCTCTCTGTGGCTCCGTCGCTCTGTGGCTCCGTCGCTCTGTTCTTCCGTCTCTCTGTTGCTCCGTCGCTCTGTGGCTCCGTCGCTCTGTGGCTTCGTCGCTCTGTTGCTCCGTCTCTCTGTGGCTCCGTCGCTCTGTGGCTCCGTCGCTCTGTTGCTCCGTCGCTCTGTTCTTCCGTCTCTCTGTGGCTCCGTCTCTCTGTTGTTCCGTCGCTCTGTTGCTCCGTCGCTCTGTTGCTCCGTCGCTCTGTTGCTCCGTCGCTCTGTTGCTCCGTCGCTCTGTTGCTCCGTCGCTCTGTTGCTCCGTCGCTCTGTTGCTCCGTCGCTCTGGTGCTCCGTCGCTCTGTTGCTCCGTCTCTCTGTTGCTCCGTCTCTCTGTTGCTCCGTCTCTCTGTTGCTCCGTCTCTCTGTTGCTCCGTCTCTCTGTTTCTCCGTCTCTCTGTTGCTCTTTTGCTCCGTCGCTCTGTTGCTCCGTTGCACTGTTGCTCCGTTGCACTGTTGCTCCGTCGCCCTGTTGTTCCGTCGCCCTGTTGCTCCGTCTCTCTGTTTCTCCGTCTCTCTGTTGCTCTTTTGCTCCGTCGCTCTGTTGCTCCGTTGCACTGTTGCTCCGTTGCACTGTTGCTCCGTCGCCCTGTTGTTCCATCGCCCTGTTGCTCCGTCTCTCTGTTTCTCCGTCTCTCTGTTGCTCCGTCGGCCTGTTGCTCCGTCGCCCTGTTGCTCCGTCGCCCTGTTGTTCCGTCGCCCTGTTGTTCCGTCGCCCTGTTGCTCCGTCGCCCTGTTGCTCCGTCGTTCTGTTACTCCGTCACATTGTTGCTCCGTCACTCTGTTGCTCCGTCGCTCTGTTGCTCTGTTGCTCCGTCGCCCTGTTGTTCCGTCGCCCTGTTGCTCCGTCGCCCTATTGCTCTGTTGCTCCGTCGCCCTGTTGCTCCGTCGCCCTGTTGCTCCGTCGCCCTGTTGCTCCGTCGCTCTGTTGCTCTGTTGCTCCGTCGCCCTGTTGCTCCGTTTCTCTGTTGCTCCGTCGCCCTGTTGCTCCGTCGCCCTGTTGCTCCGTCGCCCTGTTGCTCCGTCGCTCTGTGCCTCCGTCTCTCTGTTGCTCCGTCTCTCTGTTGCTCCGTCTCTCTGTTGCTCCGTCTCCCTGTTGCTCCGTCTCTCTGTTGCTCCGTCGCTCTGTTGCTCCGTCGCTCTGTTGCTCCGTCGCTCTGTTGCTCCGTCGCTCTGTTGCTCCGTCTCTATGTTGCTCCGTCTCTCTGTTGCTCCGTCTCTCTGTTGCTCCGTCTCTCTGTTGCTCCGTCGCCCTGTTGCTCCGTCGCCCTGTTGCTCCGTCGCCCTGTTGCTCCGTCTCTCTGTTTCTCCGTCTCTCTGTTGCTCCGTGTCTCTGTTGCTCCGTCTCTCTGTTGCTCCGTCTCTCTGTTGCTCGGTCTCTCTGTTGCTCCGTCGCTCTGTTGCTCCGTCTCTCTGTTGCTCCGTCTCTCTGTTGCTCCGTCTCTCTGTTGCTCCGTCTCTCTGTTGCTCCGTCTCTCTGTTGCTCCGTCGCTCTGTTGCTCCGTCTCTCTGTTGTTCCGTCTCTCTGTTGCTCCGTCTCTTATGTTGCTCCGTCTCTCTGTTGCTCCGTCTCTCTGTTGCTCCGTCTCTCTGTTGCTCCGTCTCTCTGTTGCTCTTTTGCTCCGTCGCTCTGTTGCTCCGTTGTACTGTTGCTCCGTTGCACTGTTGCTCCGTCGCCCTGTTGTTCCGTCGCCCTGTTGCTCCGTCTCTCTGTTTCTCCGTCTCTCTGTTGCTCTTTTGCTCCGTCGCTCTGTTGCTCCGTTGCACTGTTGCTCCGCTGCACTGTTGCTCCGTCGCCCTGTTGTTCCGTCGCCCTGTTGCTCCGTCTCTCTGTTTCTCCGTCTCTCTGTTGCTCCGTCGGCCTGTTGCTCCGTCGCCCTGTTGCTCCGTCGCCCTGTTGTTCCGTTGCCCTGTTGTTCCGTCGCCCTGTTGCTCCGTCGCCCTGTTGCTCCGTCGCCCTGTTTCTCCGTCGCCCTCTTGCTCCGTCGCCCTGTTGGTCCGTCGCCCTGTTGCTCCGTCGCTCTGTTACTCCGTCACATTGTTGCTCGGTCACTCTGTTGCTCCGTCGCTCTGTTCCTCCGTCTCTCTGTTACTCCGTCACATTGTTGCTCCGTCACTCTGTTGCTCCGTCGCTCTGTTGCTCCGTCTCTCTGTTACTCCGTCACATTGTTGCTCCGTCACTCTGTTGCTCCGTCGCTCTGTTGCTCCGTCTCTCTGTTACTCCGTCACATTGTTGCTCCGTCACTCTGTTGCTCCGTCGCCCTGTTGTTCCGTCGCCCTGTTGCTCCGTCGCCCTATTGCTCTTTTGCTCCGTCGCCCTGTTGCTCCGTCGCCCTGTTGCTCCGTCGCCCTGTTGCTCCGTCGCTCTGTTACTCTGTTGCTCCGTCGCCCTGTTGCTCCGTTTCTCTGTTGCTCTGTCGCCCTGTTGCTCCGTCGCCCTGTTGCTCCGTCGCCCTGTTGCTCCGTCGCCCTGTTGCTCCGTCGCTCTGTGGCTCCGTCTCTCTGTTGCTCCGTCTCTCTGTTGCTCCGTCTCTCTGTTGCTCCGTCTCTCTGTTGCTCCGTCTCTCTGTTGCTCCGTCGCTCTGTTGCTCCGTCGCTCTGTTGCTCCGTCGCTCTGTTGCTCCGTCTCTATGTTGCTCCATCTCTCTGTTGCTCCGTCTCTCTGTTGCTCCGTCTCTCTGTTGCTCCGTCGCCCTGTTGCTCCGTCGCCCTGTTGCTCCGTCGCCCTGTTGCTCCGTCGCCCTGTTGCTCCGTCTCTCTGTTTCGCCGTCTCTCTGTTGCTCCGTCTCTCTGTTGCTCCGTGTCTCTGTTGCTCCGTCTCTCTGTTGCTCCGTCTCTCTGTTGCTCGGTCTCTCTGTTGCTCCGTCGCTCTGTTGCTCCGTCTCTCTGTTGCTCCGTCTCTCTGTTGCTCCGTCTCTCTGTTGCTCCGTCTCTCTGTTGCTCCGTCTCTCTGTTGCTCCGTCTCTCTGTTGCTCCGTCGCTCTGTTGCTCCGTCGCTCTGTTGCTCCGTCTCTCTGTTGCTCCGTCTCTCTGTTGCTCCGTCTCTCTGTTGCTCCGTCTCTCTGTTGCTCCGTCTCTCTGTTGCTCCGTCGCTCTGTTGCTCCGTCGCTCTGTTGCTCCGTCGCTCTGTTGCTCCGTCTCTCTGTTCCTCCGTCTCTCTGTGGCTTCGTCGCTCTGTGGCTCCATCGCTCTCTTGCTCCGTCTCTCTGTTGCTCCGTCGCTCTGTGGCTCCGTCGCTCTGTTGCTCCGTCGCTCTGTTGCTCCGTCTCTCTGTTGCTCCGTCTCTCTGTTGCTCCGTCTCTCTGTTGCTCCGTCTCTCTGTTGCTCCGTCTCTCTGTTGCTCCGTCTCTCTGTTGCTCCGTCTCTCTGTTCCTCCGTCTCTCTGTTGCTGCGTCTCCCTGTTGCTCCGTCTCTCTGTTGCTCCGCCTCTCTGTTGCTCCGCCTCTCTGTTGCTCCGCCTCTCTGTTGCTCCGTCTCTCTGTTGCTCCGTCTCTCTGTTGCTCCGTCTCTCTGTTGCTACGTCTCTCTGTTGCTACGTCACTCTGTTGCTCCATCTCTCTGTTACTCCCTCGCTCTGTGGCTCCGTCGCTCTGTGCCTCCGTCGCTCTTTTGCTCCGTCGCTCTGTTGCTCCGTCTCCCTGCTGCTCCGTCTCCATAATGCTCCATCTCTCTGTTGCTCCGTCGCTCTGTTGCTCCGTCTCTCTGTTGCTCCGTCGCTCTGTGGCTCCGTCGCTCTGTGGCTCCGTCTCTCTGTTGCTCCGTCTCTCTGTTGCTCCGTCTCTCTGCTGCTCCGTCGCTCTGTTGCTCCGTCTCTCTGTTGCTCCGTCTCTCTGTTGCTCCGTCTCTCTGCTGCTCCGTCGCTCTGTTGCTCCGTCTCTCTGTTGCTCCGTCTCTCTGTTGCTCCGTCTCTCTGTTGCTCCGTCGCTCTGTTGCTCCGTCTCTCTGTTGCTCCGTCTCTCTGTTGCTCCGTCTCTCTGTTGCTCCGTCTCCCTGTTGCTCCGTCTCTCTGTTGCTCCGTCTCTCTGTTGCTACGTCTCTCTGTTGCTCCGTCTCTCTGTTGCTCCGTCTCCCTGTGGCTCCGTCTCTCTGTTCCTCCGTCTCTCTGTTGCTCCGTCTCCCTGTTGCTCCGTCTCTCTGTTGCTCCGTCTCTCTGTTGCTCCGCCTCTCTGTTGCTCCGTCTCTCTGTTGCTCCGTCTCTCTGTTGCTCCGTCTCTCTGTTGCTACGTCTCTCTGTTGCTACGTCACTCTGTTGCTCCGTCTCTCTGTTCCTCCCTCGCACTGTGGCTCCGTCGCTCTGTGGCTCCGTCGCTCTTTTGCTCCGTCGCTCTGTTGCTCCGTCTCCCTGCTGCTCCGTCTCCATAATGCTCCGTCTCTCTGTGGCTCCGTCACTCTCTTGCTCCGTCTCTCTGTTGCTCCGTCACTCTCTTGCTCCGTCTCTCTGTTTCTCCGTCTCTCTGTTGCTCCGTCGGCCTGTTGCTCCGTCGCCCTGTTGCTCCGTCGCCCTGTTGTTCCGTCGCCCTGTTGTTCCGTCGCCCTGTTGCTCCGTCGCCCTGTTGCTCCGTCGCCCTTTTGCTCCGTCGCCCTGTTTCTCCGTCGCCCTGTTGCTCCGTCGCCCTGTTGGTCCGTCGCCCTGTTGCTCCGTCGCCCTGTTGCTCCGTCGCTCTGTTACTCCGTCACATTGTTGCTCCGTCACTCTGTTGCTCCGTCGCTCTGTTGCTCCGTCGCCCTGTTGTTCCGTCGCACTGTTGCTCCGTCGCCCTATTGCTCTGTTGCTCCGTCGCCCTGTTGCTCTGTCGCCCTGTTGCTCCGTCGCCCTGTTGCTCCGTCGCTCTGTTGCTCTGTCGCTCCGTCGCTCTGTGGCTCCGTCTATCTGTTGCTCCGGCTCTCTGTTGCTCCGTCGCCCTGTTGCTCCGTCGCCCTGTTGCTCCGTCGCCCTGTTGCTCCGTCGCTCTGTGGCTCCGTCTCTCTGTTCCTCCGTCTCTCTGTTGCTCTGTCTCTCTGTTGCTCCGTCGCTCTGTTGCTCCGTCTCTCTGTTGCTCCGTCGCTCTGTTGCTCCGTCGCTCTGTTGCTCCGTCACTTTGTTGCTCCGTCTCTATGTTGCTCCGTATCTCTGTTGCTCCGTCTCTCGGTTGCTCCGTCGCATTGTTGCTCCGTCGCCCTGTTGCTCCGTCGCCCTGTTGCTCCGTCTCTCTGTTTCTCCGTCTCTCTGTTGCTCCGTCGCTCTTTTGCTCCGTCGCTCTGTTGCTCCGTCGCTCTGTGGCTCCGTCGCTCTGTGGCTCCGTCTCTCTGTTGCTCCGTCGCTCTGTTGCTCCGTCTCTCTGTGGCTCCGTCGCTCTGTGGCTCCGTCGCTCTCTTGCTCCGTCTCTTTGTTGCTCCGTCTCTCTGTGGCTCCGTCGCTCTGTGGCTCCATCGCTCTCTTGCTCCGTCTCTCTGTTGCTCCGTCTCTCTGTGGCTCCGTCACTCTCTTGCTCCGTATCTCTGTTGCTCCGTCTCTCGGTTGCTCCGTCGCATTGTTGCTCCGTCGCCCTGTTGCTCCGTCGCCCTGTTGCTCCGTCTCTCTGTTTCTCCGTCTCTCTGTTGCTCCGTCGCTCTTTTGCTCCGTCGCTCTGTTGCTCCGTCGCTCTGTGGCTCCGTCGCTCTGTGGCTCCGTCTCTCTGTTGCTCCGTCGCTCTGTTGCTCCGTCTCTCTGTGGCTCCGTCGCTCTGTGGCTCCGTCGCTCTCTTGCTCCGTCTCTTTGTTGCTCCGTCTCTCTGTGGCTCCGTCGCTCTGTGGCTCCATCGCTCTCTTGCTCCGTCTCTCTGTTGCTCCGTCTCTCTGTGGCTCCGTCACTCTCTTGCTCCGTCTCTCTGTTGCTCCGTCTCTCTGTGGCTCCGTCACTCTCTTGCTCCGTCTCTCTGTTGCTCCGTCGCTCTGTGGCTCCGTCGCTCTGTTGCTCCGTCTCTCTGTTGCTCCGTCTCTCTGTTGCTCCATGTCTCTGCTGCTCCGTTTCCATAATGCTCCGTCTCTCTGTTGCTCAGTCGCTCTGTTGCTCCGTCGCTCTGTTGCTCTTTTGCTCCGTCGCTCTGTTGCTCCGTTGCACTGTTGCTCCGTCGCCCTGTTGCTCTGTCGCCCTGTTGCTCCGTCTCTCTGTTTCTCCGTCTCTCTGTTGCTCCGTCTCTATGTTGCTCCGTCGCCCTGTTGTTCCGTCTCTCTGTTTCTCCGTCGGCCTGTTGTTCCGTCGCTCTGTTGCTCCGTCTCCCTGTTGCTCCGTCGCCCTGTTGTTCCGTTGCAGTGTTGCTCCGTCACCCTGTTGCTCCGTCGCCCTGTTGCTCCGTCTCTCTGTTTCTCCGTCTCTCTGTTGCTCCGTCGGCCTGTTGCTCCGTTGCCCTGTTGTTCCGTCGCCCTGTTGCTCCGTCTCTCTGTTTCTCCGTCTCTCTGTTGCTCTTTTGCTCCGTCGCTCTGTTGCTCCGTTGCACTGTTGCTCCGTTGCACTGTTGCTCCGTCGCCCTGTTGTTCCGTCGCCCTGTTGCTCCGTCTCTCTGTTTCTCCGTCTCTCTGTTGCTCCGTCGGCCTGTTGCTCCGTCGCCCTGTTGCTCCGTCGCCCTGTTGTTCCGTCGCCCTGTTGTTCCGTCGCCCTGTTGCTCCGTCGCCCTGTTGCTCCGTCGCCCTGTTGCTCCGTCGCCCTGTTTCTCCATCGCCCTGTTGCTCCGTCGCCCTGTTGGTCCGTCGCCCTGTTGCTCCGTCGCCCTGTTGCTCCGTCGCTCTGTTACTCCGTCACATTGTTGCTCCGTCACTCTGTTGCTCCGTCGCTCTGTTGCTCTGTTGCTCCGTCGCCCTGTTGTTCCGTCGCACTGTTGCTCCGTCGCCCTATTGCTCTGTTGCTCCGTCGCCCTGTTGCTCCGTCGCCCTGTTGCTCCGTCGCCCTGTTGCTCCGTCGCTCTGTTGCTCTGTTGCTCCGTCTCTCTGTTGCTCCGTCTCTCTGTTGCTCCGTCGCCCTGTTGCTCCGTCGCCCTGTTGCTCCGTCGCCCTGTTGATCCGTCGCTCTGTGGCTCCGTCTCTCTGTTCCTCCGTCTCTCTGTTGCTCCGTCTCTCTGTTGCTCCGTCGCTCTGTTGCTCCGTCTCTCTGTTGCTCCGTCGCTCTGTTGCTCCGTCGCTCTGTTGCTCCGTCGCTCTGTTGCTCCGTCACTCTGTTGCTCCGTCTCTATGTTGCTCCGTATCTCTGTTGCTCCGTCTCTCTGTTGCTCCATCTCTGTTGCTCCATCGCCCTGTTGCTCCGTCGCCCTGTTGCTCCGTCGCTCTGTTGCTCCGTCTCTCTGTTGCTCCGTCGCTCTTTTGCTCCGTCGCTCTGTTGCTCCGTCGCTCTGTGGCTCCGTCGCTCTGTGGCTCCGTCTCTCTGTTGCTCCGTCGCTCTGTTGCTCCGTCTCTCTGTGGCTCCGTCGCTCTGTGGCTCCGTCGCTCTGTGGCTCCGTCGCTCTGTGGCTCCATCTCTCTGTTGCTCCGTCTCTCTGTTGCTCCGTCTCTCTGTTGCTCCGTCGCTCTGTGGCTCCATCTCTCTGTTGCTCCGTCTCTCTGTGGCTCCGTCACTCTCTTGCTCCGTCTCTCTGTTGCTCCGTCGCTCTGTGGCTCCGTCGCTCTGTTGCTCCGTCGCTCTGTTGCTCCGTCGCTCTGTTGCTCCGTCTCTCTGTTCCTCCGTCTCTCTGTGGCTCCGTCGCTCTGTGGCTCCATCGCTCTCTTGCTCCGTCTCTCTGTTGCTCCGTCTCTCTGTGGCTCCGTCGCTCTCTTGCTCCGTCTCTCTGTTGCTCCGTCGCTCTGTGGCTCCGTCGCTCTGTTGCTCCGTCGCTCTGTTGCTCCGTCTCTCTGTTGCTCCGTCTCTCTGTTGCTCCGTCTCTCTGTTGCTCCGTCTCTCTGTTGCTCCGTCTCTCTGTTGCTCCGTCTCTCTGTTGCTCCGTCTCTCTGTTGCTCCGTCTCTCTGTTCCTCCGTCTCTCTTTTGCTCCGTCTCCCTGTTGCTCCGTCTCTCTGTTGCTCCGCCTCTCTGTTGCTCCGCCTCTCTGTTGCTCCGTCTCTCTGTTGCTCCGTCTCTCTGTTGCTCCGTCTCTCTGTTGCTACGTCTCTCTGTTGCTACGTCACTCTGTTGCTCCGTCTCTCTGTTACTCCCTCGCTCTGTGGCTCCGTCGCTCTGTGCCTCCGTCGCTCTTTTGCTCCGTCGCTCTGTTGCTCCGTCTCCCTGCTACTCCGTCTCCATAATGCTCCATCTCTCTGTTGCTCCGTCGCTCTGTTGCTCCGTCTCTCTGTTGCTCCGTCGCTCTGTGGCTCCGTCGCTCTGTGGCTCCGTCTCTCTGTTGCTCCGTCTCTCTGTTGCTCCGTCTCTCTGCTGCTCCGTCGCTCTGTTGCTCCGTCTCTCTGTTGCTCCGTCTCTCTGTTGCTCCGTCTCTCTGCTGCTCCGTCGCTCTGTTGCTCCGTCTCTCTGTTGCTCCGTCTCTCTGTTGCTCCGTCTCTCTGTTGCTCCGTCTCTCTGTTCCTCCGTCTCTCTGTTGCTCCGTCTCCCTGATGCTCCGTCTCTCTGTTGCTCCGTCTCTCTGTTGCTCCGCCTCTCTGTTGCTCCGTCTCTCTGTTGCTACGTCTCTCTGTTGCTCCGTCTCTCTGTTGCTCCGTCTCTCTGTTGCTACGTCTCTCTGTTGCTACGTCACTCTGTTGCTCCGTCTCTCTGTTACTCCCTCGCTCTGTGGCTCCGTCGCTCTGTGGCTCCGTCGCTCTTTTGCTCCGTCGCTCTGTTGCTCCGTCTCCCTGCTGCTCCGTCTCCATAATGCTCCGTCTCTCTGTGGCTCCGTCACTCTCTTGCTCCGTCTCTCTGTTGCTCCGTCTCTCTGTGGCTCCGTCACTCTCTTGCTCCGTCTCTCTGTTTCTCCGTCTCTCTGTTTCTCCGTCTCTCTGTTGCTCCGTCGGCCTGTTGCTCCGTCGCCCTGTTGCTCCGTCGCCCTGTTGTTCCGTCGCCCTGTTGTTCCGTCGCCCTGTTGCTCCGTCGCCCTGTTGCTCCGTCGCCCTGTTGCTCCGTCGCCCTGTTTCTCTGTCGCCCTGTTGCTCCGTCGCCCTGTTGGTCCGTCGCCCTGTTGCTCCGTCGCCCTGTTGCTCCGTCGCTCTGTTACTCCGTCACATTGTTGCTCCGTCACTCTGTTGCTCCGTCGCTCTGTTGCTCTGTTGCTCCGTCGCCCTGTTGTTCCGTCGCACTGTTGCTCCGTCGCCCTATTGCTCTGTTGCTCCGTCGCCCTGTTGCTCTGTCGCCCTGTTGCTCCGTCGCCCTGTTGCTCCGTCGCTCTGTTGCTCTGTTGCTCCGTCGCTCTGTGGCTCCGTCTCTCTGTTGCTCCGTCTCTCTGTTGCTCCGTCGCCCTGTTGCTCCGTCGCCCTGTTGCTCCGTCGCCCTGTTGCTCCGTCGCTCTGTGGCTCCGTCTCTCTGTTCCTCCGTCTCTCTGTTGCTCCGTCTCTCTGTTGCTCCGTCGCTCTGTTGCTCCGTCTCTCTGTTGCTCCGTCGCTCTGTTGCTCCGTCGCTCTGTTGCTCCGTCGCTCTGTTGCTCCGTCTCTCTGTGCTCCGTCGCTCTGTTGCTCTGTTGCTCCGTCGCCTTGCTGCTGCGTCGCCCTGTTGCTCCGTCGCCCTGTTGCTCCGTCGCTCTGTGGCACCGTCTCTCTGCTGCTCCGTCTCCATAATGCTCCGTCTCTCTGTTGCTCAGTAGCTCTGTTGCTCCGTCTCTCTGTTGCTCCGTCTCTCTGTTGCTCCGTCTCTCTGTTGCTCCGTCTCTCTGTTGCTCAGTCTCTCTGTTGCTCCATCTCGCTGTTGCTCCGTCGCTCTGTTGCTCCGTCTCTCTGTTTCTCCGTCTCTCTGTTGCTCCGCCTCTCTGTTGCTCCGTCTCTCTGTTGCTCCGTCTCTCTGTTGCTCCGTCTCTCTGTTGCTCCGCCTCACTGTTGCTCCGTCTCTCTTTTGCTCCGTCTCTCTGTTGCTCCATCTCTCTGTTGTTCCGTCTCCGTTGCTCCGTTTCTCTGTTGCTCCGCCGCCTGTTGCTCCGGCGTCCTGTTGCTCCGTCGCTCTGTCGCTCCGTCGTCCTGTTGCTCCGTCGCCCTGTTGCTCCGTCGCCTGTTGCTCCGTCGCCCTGTTGCTCCGTCGCCCTCTTGCTGCGTCGCCCTGTTGCTCCGTCTCTCTGTTGCTCTGTCTCTCTGTTGCTCTGTCTCTCTGTTGCTCCGTCTCTCTGTTGCTCCGTCGCCCTGTTGCTCCGTCTCTCTGTTGCTCCGTCTCTCTGTTGCGCCATTGTTGTGTAGCTGCGTTGCTCTGTTACTCCGTCACATTGTTGCTCTGTCTCTCTGTTGCTCCGTCGCTCTGTTGCTCTGTTCCTCCGTCGCCCTGTCGTTCTGTCGCCCTGTTGCTCCGTCTCTCTGTTGTTCCGTCGCCCTGTTGCTCCGTCGCCCTGTTGTTCCGTCGCCCTGTTGCTCCGTCGCCCTGTGGCTCCGTCTCTCTGTGGCTCCGTCTCTCTGTTGCTCCGTCTCTCTGTTGCTCCGTCTCTCTGTTGCTCCGCCTCTCTGTTGCTCCCTCGCTCTGTTGCTCCCTCGCTCTGTTGCTCCGTCTCTCTGTTTCTCCGTCTCTCTGTTGCTCCCTCGCTCTGTTGCTCCGTCTCTCTGTTTCTCCGTCTCTCTGTTGCTCCGCCTCTCTGTTGCTCCGTCTCTCTGTTGCTCCGTCTCTCTGTTGCTCCGTCTCTCTGTTGCTCCGCCTCACTGTTGCTCCGTCTCTCTTTTGCTCCGTCTCTCTGTTGCTCCATCTCTCTGTTGTTCCGTCTCCGTTGCTCCGTCTCTCTGTTGCTCCGCCGCCTGTTGCTCCGGCGTCCTGTTGCTCCGTCGCTCTGTCGCTCCGTCGTCCTGTTGCTCCGTCGCCCTGTTGCTCCGTCGCCTGTTGCTCCGTCGCCCTGTTGCTCCGTCGCCCTCTTGCTGCGTCGCCCTGTTGCTCCGTCTCTCTGTTGCTCTGTCTCTCTGTTGCTCCGTCTCTCTGTTGCTCCGTCGCCCTGTTGCTCCGTCTCTCTGTTGCTCCATCTCTCTGTTGCGCCATTGTTGTGTAGCTGCGTTGCTCTGTTACTCCGTCACATTGTTGCTCTGTCACTCTGTTGCTCCGTCGCTCTGTTGCTCTGTTGCTCCGTCGCCCTGTCGTTCTGTCGCCCTGTTGCTCCGTCTCTCTGTTGTTCCGTCGCCCTGTTGCTCCGTCGCCCTGTTGCTCCGTCGCCCTGTGGCTCCGTCTCTCTGTGGCTCCGTCTCTCTGTTGCTCCGTCTCTCTGTTGCTCCGTCTCTCTGTTGCTCCGCCTCTCTGTTGCTCCGCCTCTCTGTTGCTCCGTCTCTCTGTTGCTCCGCCTCTCTGTTGCTCCGTCTCTCTGTGGCTCCGTCGCTCCGTTGCTCCGTCTCTCTGTTGCTGCGTCGCTCTGTTGCTCCGTCTCTCTGTTGCTCCGTCGCTCTGTTGCTCCGTCGCTCTGTGGCTCCCGCTCTCTGTTGCTCCGTCGCTCTGTGGCTCCGTCGCTCTGTTGCTCAGTCTCTCTGTTGCTCCGTCTCTCTGTTGCTCCGTCGCTCTGTTGCTCCATCTCTCTGCTGCTCCGTCTCCATAATGCTCCGTCGCTCTGTCGCTCCGTCTCTCTGTCGCTCCGTCGCCCTGTTGCTGCGTCGCTCTGTTGCTCCGTCGCCCTGTTGCTGCGTCGCTCTGTTGCTCCGTCGCTCTGTTGCTCTTTTGCTCCGTCGCTCGGTTGCTCTGTTGCACTGTTGCTCCGTTGCACTGTTGCACCGTCTCCCTGTTGCTCCGTTGCTCCATCTCTCTGTTTCTCCGTCTCTCTGTTGCTCCATCGGCCTGTTGCTCCGTCGCCCTGTTGCTCCGTCGCCCTGTTGTTCCGACGCCCTGTTGCTCCGACGCCCTGTTGCTCCGTAGCCCTGTTGCTCCGTCGCCTTGTTGCTCCGTCGCCCTGTTGCTCCGTCGCCCAGTTGCTCCGTCGCCCTGTTTCTCCGTCGCCCTGTTGCTCCGTCGCCCTGTTGCTCCGTCGCCCTGTTGCTCCGTCGCCCTGTTGTTCCGTCGCCCTGTTGCTCCGACGCCCTGTTGCTCCGTAGCCCTGTTGCTCCGTCGCCTTGTTGCTCCGTCGCCCTGTTGCTCCGTCGCCCTGTTGCTCCGTCTCTCTGTGCTCCGTCGCTCTGTTGCTCTGTTGCTCCGTCGCCTTGCTGCTGCGTCGCCCTGTTGCTCCGTCGCCCTGTTGCTCCGTCGCTCTGTGGCACCGTCTCTCTGTTGCTCCGTCGACCTGTTGCTCCGTCGCCCTGTTGCTCCGTCGCCCTGTTGTTCCGTCGCCCTGTTGCTCCGTCGCTCTGTTGCTCTGTTGCTCCGTCGCCTTGCTGCTGCGTCGCCCTGTTGCTCCGTCGCCCTGTTGCTCCGTCTCTCTGTTTCTCCGTCTCTCTGTTGCTCCGCCTCTCTGTTGCTCCTTCTCTCTGTTGCTCCGTCTCTCTGTTGCTCCGTCTCTCTGTTGCTCCGCCTCACTGTTGCTCCGTCTCTCTTTTGCTCCGTCTCTCTGTTGCTCCATCTCTCTGTTGTTCCGTCTCCGTTGCTCCGTTTCTCTGTTGCTCCGCCGCCTGTTGCTCCGGCGTCCTGTTGCTCCGTCGCTCTGTCGCTCCGTCGTCCTGTTGCTCCGTCGCCCTGTTGCTCCGTCGCCTGTTGCTCCGTCGCCCTGTTGCTCCGTCGCCCTCTTGCTGCGTCGCCCTGTTGCTCCGTCTCTCTGTTGCTCTGTCTCTCTGTTGCTCTGTCTCTCTGTTGCTCCGTCTCTCTGTTGCTCCGTCGCCCTGTTGCTCCGTCTCTCTGTTGCTCCGTCTCTCTGTTGCGCCATTGTTGTGTAGCTGCGTTGCTCTGTTACTCCGTCACATTGTTGCTCTGTCTCTCTGTTGCTCCGTCGCTCTGTTGCTCTGTTGCTCCGTCGCCCTGTCGTTCTGTCGCCCTGTTGCTCCGTCTCTCTGTTGTTCCGTCGCCCTGTTGCTCCGTCGCCCTGTTGTTCCGTCGCCCTGTTGCTCCGTCGCCCTGTGGCTCCGTCTCTCTGTGGCTCCGTCTCTCTGTTGCTCCGTCTCTCTGTTGCTCCGTCTCTCTGTTGCTCCGCCTCTCTGTTGCTCCGTCGCTCTGTTGCTCCCTCGCTCTGTTGCTCCGTCTCTCTGTTTCTCCGTCTCTCTGTTGCTCCCTCGCTCTGTTGCTCCGTCTCTCTGTTTCTCCGTCTCTCTGTTGCTCCGCCTCTCTGTTGCTCCGTCTCTCTGTTGCTCCGTCTCTCTGTTGCTCCGTCTCTCTGTTGCTCCGCCTCACTGTTGCTCCGTCTCTCTTTTGCTCCGTCTCTCTGTTGCTCCATCTCTCTGTTGTTCCGTCTCCGTTGCTCCGTCTCTCTGTTGCTCCGCCGCCTGTTGCTCCGGCGTCCTGTTGCTCCGTCGCTCTGTCGCTCCGTCGTCCTGTTGCTCCGTCGCCCTGTTGCTCCGTCGCCTGTTGCTCCGTCGCCCTGTTGCTCCGTCGCCCTCTTGCTGCGTCGCCCTGTTGCTCCGTCTCTCTGTTGCTCTGTCTCTCTGTTGCTCCGTCTCTCTGTTGCTCCGTCGCCCTGTTGCTCCGTCTCTCTGTTGCTCCATCTCTCTGTTGCGCCATTGTTGTGTAGCTGCGTTGCTCTGTTACTCCGTCACATTGTTGCTCTGTCACTCTGTTGCTCCGTCGCTCTGTTGCTCTGTTGCTCCGTCGCCCTGTCGTTCTGTCGCCCTGTTGCTCCGTCTCTCTGTTGTTCCGTCGCCCTGTTGCTCCGTCGCCCTGTTGCTCCGTCGCCCTGTGGCTCCGTCTCTCTGTGGCTCCGTCTCTCTGTTGCTCCGTCTCTCTGTTGCTCCGTCTCTCTGTTGCTCCGCCTCTCTGTTGCTCCGCCTCTCTGTTGCTCCGTCTCTCTGTTGCTCCGCCTCTCTGTTGCTCCGTCTCTCTGTGGCTCCGTCGCTCCGTTGCTCCGTCTCTCTGTTGCTGCGTCGCTCTGTTGCTCCGTCTCTCTGTTGCTCCGTCGCTCTGTTGCTCCGTCGCTCTGTGGCTCCCGCTCTCTGTTGCTCCGTCGCTCTGTGGCTCCGTCGCTCTGTTGCTCAGTCTCTCTGTTGCTCCGTCTCTCTGTTGCTCCGTCGCTCTGTTGCTCCATCTCTCTGCTGCTCCGTCTCCATAATGCTCCGTCGCTCTGTCGCTCCGTCTCTCTGTCGCTCCGTCGCCCTGTTGCTGCGTCGCTCTGTTGCTCCGTCGCCCTGTTGCTGCGTCGCTCTGTTGCTCCGTCGCTCTGTTGCTCTTTTGCTCCGTCGCTCGGTTGCTCTGTTGCACTGTTGCTCCGTTGCACTGTTGCACCGTCTCCCTGTTGCTCCGTTGCTCCATCTCTCTGTTTCTCCGTCTCTCTGTTGCTCCATCGGCCTGTTGCTCCGTCGCCCTGTTGCTCCGTCGCCCTGTTGTTCCGACGCCCTGTTGCTCCGACGCCCTGTTGCTCCGTAGCCCTGTTGCTCCGTCGCCTTGTTGCTCCGTCGCCCTGTTGCTCCGTCGCCCAGTTGCTCCGTCGCCCTGTTTCTCCGTCGCCCTGTTGCTCCGTCGCCCTGTTGCTCCGTCGCCCTGTTGCTCCGTCGCCCTGTTGTTCCGTCGCCCTGTTGCTCCGACGCCCTGTTGCTCCGTAGCCCTGTTGCTCCGTCGCCTTGTTGCTCCGTCGCCCTGTTGCTCCGTCGCCCTGTTGCTCCGTCTCTCTGTGCTCCGTCGCTCTGTTGCTCTGTTGCTCCGTCGCCTTGCTGCTGCGTCGCCCTGTTGCTCCGTCGCCCTGTTGCTCCGTCGCTCTGTGGCACCGTCTCTCTGCTGCTCCGTCTCCATAATGCTCCGTCTCTCTGTTGCTCAGTAGCTCTGTTGCTCCGTCTCTCTGTTGCTCCGTCTCTCTGTTGCTCCGTCTCTCTGTTGCTCCGTCTCTCTGTTGCTCAGTCTCTCTGTTGCTCCATCTCGCTGTTGCTCCGTCGCTCTGTTGCTCCGTCTCTCTGTTTCTCCGTCTCTCTGTTGCTCCGCCTCTCTGTTGCTCCGTCTCTCTGTTGCTCCGTCTCTCTGTTGCTCCGTCTCTCTGTTGCTCCGCCTCACTGTTGCTCCGTCTCTCTTTTGCTCCGTCTCTCTGTTGCTCCATCTCTCTGTTGTTCCGTCTCCGTTGCTCCGTTTCTCTGTTGCTCCGCCGCCTGTTGCTCCGGCGTCCTGTTGCTCCGTCGCTCTGTCGCTCCGTCGTCCTGTTGCTCCGTCGCCCTGTTGCTCCGTCGCCTGTTGCTCCGTCGCCCTGTTGCTCCGTCGCCCTCTTGCTGCGTCGCCCTGTTGCTCCGTCTCTCTGTTGCTCTGTCTCTCTGTTGCTCTGTCTCTCTGTTGCTCCGTCTCTCTGTTGCTCCGTCGCCCTGTTGCTCCGTCTCTCTGTTGCTCCGTCTCTCTGTTGCGCCATTGTTGTGTAGCTGCGTTGCTCTGTTACTCCGTCACATTGTTGCTCTGTCTCTCTGTTGCTCCGTCGCTCTGTTGCTCTGTTGCTCCGTCGCCCTGTCGTTCTGTCGCCCTGTTGCTCCGTCTCTCTGTTGTTCCGTCGCCCTGTTGCTCCGTCGCCCTGTTGTTCCGTCGCCCTGTTGCTCCGTCGCCCTGTGGCTCCGTCTCTCTGTGGCTCCGTCTCTCTGTTGCTCCGTCTCTCTGTTGCTCCGTCTCTCTGTTGCTCCGCCTCTCTGTTGCTCCGTCGCTCTGTTGCTCCCTCGCTCTGTTGCTCCGTCTCTCTGTTTCTCCGTCTCTCTGTTGCTCCCTCGCTCTGTTGCTCCGTCTCTCTGTTTCTCCGTCTCTCTGTTGCTCCGCCTCTCTGTTGCTCCGTCTCTCTGTTGCTCCGTCTCTCTGTTGCTCCGTCTCTCTGTTGCTCCGCCTCACTGTTGCTCCGTCTCTCTTTTGCTCCGTCTCTCTGTTGCTCCATCTCTCTGTTGTTCCGTCTCCGTTGCTCCGTCTCTCTGTTGCTCCGCCGCCTGTTGCTCCGGCGTCCTGTTGCTCCGTCGCTCTGTCGCTCCGTCGTCCTGTTGCTCCGTCGCCCTGTTGCTCCGTCGCCTGTTGCTCCGTCGCCCTGTTGCTCCGTCGCCCTCTTGCTGCGTCGCCCTGTTGCTCCGTCTCTCTGTTGCTCTGTCTCTCTGTTGCTCCGTCTCTCTGTTGCTCCGTTGCCCTGTTGCTCCGTCTCTCTGTTGCTCCATCTCTCTGTTGCGCCATTGTTGTGTAGCTGCGTTGCTCTGTTACTCCGTCACATTGTTGCTCTGTCACTCTGTTGCTCCGTCGCTCTGTTGCTCTGTTGCTCCGTCGCCCTGTCGTTCTGTCGCCCTGTTGCTCCGTCTCTCTGTTGTTCCGTCGCCCTGTTGCTCCGTCGCCCTGTTGCTCCGTCGCCCTGTGGCTCCGTCTCTCTGTGGCTCCGTCTCTCTGTTGCTCCGTCTCTCTGTTGCTCCGTCTCTCTGTTGCTCCGCCTCTCTGTTGCTCCGCCTCTCTGTTGCTCCGTCTCTCTGTTGCTCCGCCTCTCTGTTGCTCCGCCTCTCTGTTGCTCCGTCTCTCTGTGGCTCCGTCGCTCCGTTGCTCCGTCTCTCTGTTGCTGCGTCGCTCTGTTGCTCCGTCTCTCTGTTGCTCCGTCGCTCTGTTGCTCCGTCGCTCTGTGGCTCCCGCTCTCTGTTGCTCCGTCGCTCTGTGGCTCCGTCGCTCTGTTGCTCAGTCTCTCTGTTGCTCCGTCTCTCTGTTGCTCCGTCGCTCTGTTGCTCCATCTCTCTGCTGCTCCGTCTCCATAATGCTCCGTCGCTCTGTCGCTCCGTCTCTCTGTCGCTCCGTCGCCCTGTTGCTGCGTCGCTCTGTTGCTCCGTCGCCCTGTTGCTGCGTCGCTCTGTTGCTCCGTCGCTCTGTTGCTCTTTTGCTCCGTCGCTCGGTTGCTCTGTTGCACTGTTGCTCCGTTGCACTGTTGCACCGTCTCCCTGTTGCTCCGTTGCTCCATCTCTCTGTTTCTCCGTCTCTCTGTTGCTCCATCGGCCTGTTGCTCCGTCGCCCTGTTGCTCCGTCGCCCTGTTGTTCCGACGCCCTGTTGCTCCGACGCCCTGTTGCTCCGTAGCCCTGTTGCTCCGTCGCCTTGTTGCTCCGTCGCCCTGTTGCTCCGTCGCCCAGTTGCTCCGTCGCCCTGTTTCTCCGTCGCCCTGTTGCTCCGTCGCCCTGTTGCTCCGTCGCCCTGTTGCTCCGTCGCCCTGTTGTTCCGTCGCCCTGTTGCTCCGACGCCCTGTTGCTCCGTAGCCCTGTTGCTCCGTCGCCTTGTTGCTCCGTCGCCCTGTTGCTCCGTCGCCCTGTTGCTCCGTCTCTCTGTGCTCCGTCGCTCTGTTGCTCTGTTGCTCCGTCGCCTTGCTGCTGCGTCGCCCTGTTGCTCCGTCGCCCTGTTGCTCCGTCGCTCTGTGGCACCGTCTCTCTGTTGCTCCGTCGACCTGTTGCTCCGTCGCCCTGTTGCTCCGTCGCCCTGTTGTTCCGTCGCCCTGTTGCTCCGTCGCTCTGTTGCTCTGTTGCTCCGTCGCCTTGCTGCTGCGTCGCCCTGTTGCTCCGTCGCCCTGTTGCTCCGTCGCTCTGTGGCTCCGTCTCTCTGTTGCTCCGTCTCTCTGTTGCTCCGTCTCTCTGTTGCTCCGTCTCTCTGTTGCTCACTCGCTCTGTTGCTCCGTCTCTGGGTTGCTCCGTCTCTCTGTTGCTCCGTCTCTGGGTTGCTCCGTCTCTCTGTTGCTCCGTCTCTCTGTTGCTCCGTCTCTCTGTTGCTCCGTCTCTCTGTTGCTCCGTCTCTCTGTTGCTCCGTCGCTCTGTGGCTCCCGCTCTCTGTTGCTCCGTCGCTCTGTGGCTCCGTCGCTCTGTTGCTCAGTCTCTCTGTTGCTCCGTCTCTCTGTTGCTCCGTCGCTCTGTTGCTCCATCTCTCTGCTGCTCCGTCTCCATAATGCTCCGTCGCTCTGTCGCTCCGTCTCTCTGTCGCTCCGTCGCCCTGTTGCTGCGTCGCTCTGTTGCTCCGTCGCTCTGTTGCTCTTTTGCTCCGTCGCTCGGTTGCTCTGTTGCACTGTTGCTCCGTTGCACTGTTGCACCGTCTCCCTGTTGCTCCGTCGCCCTGTTGCTCCGTCGCCCTGTTGTTCCGACGCCCTGTTGCTCCGACGCCCTGTTGCTCCGTAGCCCTGTTGCTCCGTCGCCTTGTTGCTCCGTCGCCCTGTTGCTCCGTCGCCCAGTTGCTCCGTCGCCCTGTTTCTCCGTCGCCCTGTTGCTCCGTCGCCCTGTTGCTCCGTCGCCCTGTTGCTCCGTCGCCCTGTTGCTCCGTCGCCCTGTTGATCCGTCGCCCTGTTGCTCCGACGCCCTGTTGCTCCGTAGCCCTGTTGCTCCGTCGCCTTCTTGCTCCGTCGCCCTGTTGCTCCGTTGCCTTGTTGCTCTGTAGCCCTGTTGCTCCGTCGCCTTGTTCCTCCGTCGCCCTGTTTCTCCGTCGCCCTGTTGCTCCGTCGCTCTGTTACTCCGTGGCCCTGTTGCTCCGTCGCCTTGTTGCTCCGTAGCCCTGTTGCTCCGTCGCCCTGTTGCTCCGTCGCCCTTTTGCGCCGTCGCTCTGTGGCTCCGTCTCTCTGTTACCCCGTCTCTCTGTTGCTCCGTCTCTCTGTTGCTCCGTCTCTCTGTTGCTCCGTCTCTCTGTTGCCCCGTCGCTCTGTTGCTCCGTCTCTCTGTTGCTCCGTCGCCCTGTTGCTCCGTCGCCCTGTTGCTCCGTCGCCCTGTTGCTCCGTCGCTCTGTGGCTCCGGCTCTCTGTTACTCCGTCTCTCTGTTGCTCCGTCTCTCTGTTGCTCCGTCTCTCTGTTGCTCCGTCTCTCTGTTCCTCCGTCGCTCTGTTGCTCCGTCGCACTGTTGCTCCGTCGCACTGTTGCTCCGTCGCTCTGTGGCTCCGTCTGTCTGTTGCTCCGTCTCTCTGTTGCTCCGTCTCTCTGTTGCTCCGTGTCTCTGTTGCTCCGTCTCTATGTTGCTCCGTCTCTCTGTTCCTCCGTCTCTCTGTTGCTCCGTCTCTCTTTTGCTCCGTCTCCATAATGCTGGGACTCTCTGTTGCTCTGTCTCTCTGTTGCTCCGTCGCTCTTTTGCTCCGTCGCTCTGTGGCTCCGTCGCTCTGTTGCTCCGTCTCTCTGTTGCTCCGTCTCTCTGTTGCTCTGTCTCTCTGTTGCTCCGTCGCTCTTTTACTCCGTCGCCCTGTTGCTCCGTCGCTCTGTTGCTCCGTCTCTCTGTTGCTCCGTCGCTCTGTTGCTTCGTCTCTCTGCTGCTCCGTCTCCATAATGCTCCATCTCTCTGTGGCTCCGTCTCTCTCTTGCTCCGTCTCTCTGTTGCTCAGTCTCTCTGTTGCTCCGTCTCTCTGTTGCTCCGTCTCTCTGTTGCTCAGTCTCTCTGTTGCTCTGTCTCTCTGTTGCTCCGTCTCTCTGTTGCTCCGTCTCTCTGTTGCTCCGTCGCTCTTTTGCTCCGTCGCTCTGTGGCTCCGTCTCTCTGTGGCTCCGTCTCTCTGCTGCTCCGTCGCTCTGTTGCTCCGTCTCTCTGTTTCTCCGTCTCTCTGTGGCTCCGTCGCTCTGTTGCTCCGTCTCTCTGTTGCTCCCTCGCTCTGTTGCTCCCTCGCTCTGTTGCTCCCTCGCTCTGTTGCTCCCTCGCTCTATTGCTCCGTCTCTCTGTTGCTCCGTCTCTCTGTTGCTCCGTCTCTCTGTTGCTCCGTCTCTCTGTTGCTCCGCCTCTCTGTTGCTCCGCCTCTCTGTTGCTCCGTCTCTCTGTTGCTACATCTCTCTGTTGCTCCGTCTCTCTGTTGCTCCGTTTCTCTGTTGCTCCGTCTCTCTGTTGCTCCGTCTCTCTGTTGCTACGTCTCTCTGTTGCTCCGTCTCTCTGTTGCTCCGTCTCTCTGTTACTCCCTCGCTCTGTGGCTCCGTCGCTCTGTGGCTCCGTCTCTCTGCTGCTCCGTCTCTCTGTTGCTCCGTCGCTCTGTGGCTCCGTCGCTCTGTTGCTCCGTCTCTCTGTTGCTCCGTCTCTCTGTTGCTCCGCCTCACTGTTGCTCCGTCTCTCTTTTGCTCCGTCTCTCTGTTGCTCCATCTCTCTGTTGTTCCGTCTCCGTTGCTCCGTTTCTCTGTTGCTCCGCCGCCTGTTGCTCCGGCGTCCTGTTGCTCCGTCGCTCTGTCGCTCCGTCGTCCTGTTGCTCCGTCGCCCTGTTGCTCCGTCGCCTGTTGCTCCGTCGCCCTGTTGCTCCGTCGCCCTCTTGCTGCGTCGCCCTGTTGCTCCGTCTCTCTGTTGCTCTGTCTCTCTGTTGCTCTGTCTCTCTGTTGCTCCGTCTCTCTGTTGCTCCGTCGCCCTGTTGCTCCGTCTCTCTGTTGCTCCGTCTCTCTGTTGCGCCATTGTTGTGTAGCTGCGTTGCTCTGTTACTCCGTCACATTGTTGCTCTGTCTCTCTGTTGCTCCGTCGCTCTGTTGCTCTGTTGCTCCGTCGCCCTGTCGTTCTGTCGCCCTGTTGCTCCGTCTCTCTGTTGTTCCGTCGCCCTGTTGCTCCGTCGCCCTGTTGTTCCGTCGCCCTGTTGCTCCGTCGCCCTGTGGCTCCGTCTCTCTGTGGCTCCGTCTCTCTGTTGCTCCGTCTCTCTGTTGCTCCGTCTCTCTGTTGCTCCGCCTCTCTGTTGCTCCGTCGCTCTGTTGCTCCCTCGCTCTGTTGCTCCGTCTCTCTGTTTCTCCGTCTCTCTGTTGCTCCCTCGCTCTGTTGCTCCGTCTCTCTGTTTCTCCGTCTCTCTGTTGCTCCGCCTCTCTGTTGCTCCGTCTCTCTGTTGCTCCGTCTCTCTGTTGCTCCGTCTCTCTGTTGCTCCGCCCCACTGTTGCTCCGTCTCTCTTTTGCTCCGTCTCTCTGTTGCTCCATCTCTCTGTTGTTCCGTCTCCGTTGCTCCGTCTCTCTGTTGCTCCGCCGCCTGTTGCTCCGGCGTCCTGTTGCTCCGTCGCTCTGTCGCTCCGTCGTCCTGTTGCTCCGTCGCCCTGTTGCTCCGTCGCCTGTTGCTCCGTCGCCCTGTTGCTCCGTCGCCGTCTTGCTGCGTCGCCCTGTTGCTCCGTCTCTCTGTTGCTCTGTCTCTCTGTTGCTCCGTCTCTCTGTTGCTCCGTTGCCCTGTTGCTCCGTCTCTCTGTTGCTCCATCTCTCTGTTGCGCCATTGTTGTGTAGCTGCGTTGCTCTGTTACTCCGTCACATTGTTGCTCTGTCACTCTGTTGCTCCGTCGCTCTGTTGCTCTGTTGCTCCGTCGCCCTGTCGTTCTGTCGCCCTGTTGCTCCGTCTCTCTGTTGTTCCGTCGCCCTGTTGCTCCGTCGCCCTGTTGCTCCGTCGCCCTGTTGCTCCGTCTCTCTGTTGTTCCGTCGCCCTGTTGCTCCGTCGCCCTGTTGCTCCGTCTCTCTGTGGCTCCGTCTCTCTGTTGCTCCGTCTCTCTGTTGCTCCGTCTCTCTGTTGCTCCGCCTCTCTGTTGCTACGCCTCTCTGTTGCTCCGTCTCTCTGTTGCTCCGCCTCTCTGTTGCTCCGTCTCTCTGTGGCTCCGTCGCTCCGTTGCTCCGTCTCTCTGTTGCTGCGTCGCTCTGTTGCTCCGTCTCTCTGTTGCTCCGTCGCTCTGTTGCTCCGTCGCTCTGTGGCTCCCGCTCTCTGTTGCTCCGTCGCTCTGTGGCTCCGTCGCTCTGTTGCTCAGTCTCTCTGTTGCTCCGTCTCTCTGTTGCTCCGTCGCTCTGTTGCTCCATCTCTCTGCTGCTCCGTCTCCATAATGCTCCGTCGCTCTGTCGCTCCGTCTCTCTGTCGCTCCGTCGCCCTGTTGCTGCGTCGCTCTGTTGCTCCGTCGCCCTGTTGCTGCGTCGCTCTGTTGCTCCGTCGCTCTGTTGCTCTTTTGCTCCGTCGCTCGGTTGCTCTGTTGCACTGTTGCTCCGTTGCACTGTTGCACCG
Organism: Prionace glauca; assembly: GCA_037974335.1. Classification (NCBI taxonomy): domain Eukaryota; kingdom Metazoa; phylum Chordata; class Chondrichthyes; order Carcharhiniformes; family Carcharhinidae; genus Prionace; species Prionace glauca. The sequence continues at coordinate 94,456,318 of CM075729.1, read as the reverse complement.
TCTCCCTGTTGCTCCGTTGCTCCATCTCTCTGTTTCTCCGTCTCTCTGTTGCTCCATCGGCCTGTTGCTCCGTCGCCCTGTTGCTCCGTCGCCCTGTTGTTCCGACGCCCTGTTGCTCCGACGCCCTGTTGCTCCGTAGCCCTGTTGCTCCGTCGCCTTGTTGCTCCGTCGCCCTGTTGCTCCGTCGCCCAGTTGCTCCGTCGCCCTGTTTCTCCGTCGCCCTGTTGCTCCGTCGCCCTGTTGCTCCGTCGCCCTGTTGCTCCGTCGCCCTGTTGTTCCGTCGCCCTGTTGCTCCGACGCCCTGTTGCTCCGTAGCCCTGTTGCTCCGTCGCCTTGTTGCTCCGTCGCCCTGTTGCTCCGTCGCCCTGTTGCTCCGTCTCTCTGTGCTCCGTCGCTCTGTTGCTCTGTTGCTCCGTCGCCTTGCTGCTGCGTCGCCCTGTTGCTCCGTCGCCCTGTTGCTCCGTCGCTCTGTGGCACCGTCTCTCTGTTGCTCCGTCGACCTGTTGCTCCGTCGCCCTGTTGCTCCGTCGCCCTGTTGTTCCGTCGCCCTGTTGCTCCGTCGCTCTGTTCCTCTGTTGCTCCGTCGCCTTGCTGCTGCGTCGCCCTGTTGCTCCGTCGCCCTGTTGCTCCGTCGCTCTGTGGCTCCGTCTCTCTGTTGCTCCGTCTCTCTGTTGCTCCGTCTCTCTGTTGCTCCGTCTCTCTGTTGCTCACTCGCTCTGTTGCTCCGTCTCTGGGTTGCTCCGTCTCTCTGTTGCTCCGTCTCTGGGTTGCTCCGTCTCTCTGTTGCTCCGTCTCTCTGTTGCTCCGTCTCTCTGTTGCTCCGTCTCTCTGTTGCTCCGTCTCTCTGTTGCTCCGTCGCTCTGTGGCTCCCGCTCTCTGTTGCTCCGTCGCTCTGTGGCTCCGTCGCTCTGTTGCTCAGTCTCTCTGTTGCTCCGTCTCTCTGTTGCTCCGTCGCTCTGTTGCTCCATCTCTCTGCTGCTCCGTCTCCATAATGCTCCGTCGCTCTGTCGCTCCGTCTCTCTGTCGCTCCGTCGCCCTGTTGCTGCGTCGCTCTGTTGCTCCGTCGCTCTGTTGCTCTTTTGCTCCGTCGCTCGGTTGCTCTGTTGCACTGTTGCTCCGTTGCACTGTTGCACCGTCTCCCTGTTGCTCCGTCGCCCTGTTGCTCCGTCGCCCTGTTGTTCCGACGCCCTGTTGCTCCGACGCCCTGTTGCTCCGTAGCCCTGTTGCTCCGTCGCCTTGTTGCTCCGTCGCCCTGTTGCTCCGTCGCCCAGTTGCTCCGTCGCCCTGTTTCTCCGTCGCCCTGTTGCTCCGTCGCCCTGTTGCTCCGTCGCCCTGTTGCTCCGTCGCCCTGTTGCTCCGTCGCCCTGTTGATCCGTCGCCCTGTTGCTCCGACGCCCTGTTGCTCCGTAGCCCTGTTGGTCCGTCGCCTTCTTGCTCCGTCGCCCTGTTGCTCCGTTGCCTTGTTGCTCTGTAGCCCTGTTGCTCCGTCGCCTTGTTCCTCCGTTGCCCTGTTTCTCCGTCGCCCTGTTGCTCCGTCGCTCTGTTACTCCGTGGCCCTGTTGCTCCGTCGCCTTGTTGCTCCGTAGCCCTGTTGCTCCGTCGCCCTGTTGCTCCGTCGCCCTTTTGCGCCGTCCTCTGTGGCTCCGTCTCTCTGTTACTCCGTCTCTCTGTTGCTCCGTCTCTCTGTTGCTCCGTCTCTCTGTTGCTCCGTCTCTCTGTTGCCCCGTCGCTCTGTTGCTCCGTCTCTCTGTTGCTCCGTCGCCCTGTTGCTCCGTCGCCCTGTTGCTCCGTCGCCCTGTTGCTCCGTCGCTCTGTGGCTCCGGCTCTCTGTTACTCCGTCTCTCTGTTGCTCCGTCTCTCTGTTGCTCCGTCTCTCTGTTGCTCCGTCTCTCTGTTCCTCCGTCGCTCTGTTGCTCCGTCGCACTGTTGCTCCGTCGCACTGTTGCTCCGTCGCTCTGTGGCTCCGTCTGTCTGTTGCTCCGTCTCTCTGTTGCTCCGTCTCTCTGTTGCTCCGTGTCTCTGTTGCTCCGTCTCTATGTTGCTCCGTCTCTCTGTTCCTCCGTCTCTCTGTTGCTCCGTCTCTCTTTTGCTCCGTCTCTCTGCTGCTCCGTCTCCATAATGCTGGGACTCTCTGTTGCTCTGTCTGTCTGTTGCTCCGTCGCTCTTTTGCTCCGTCGCTCTGTGGCTCCGTCGCTCTGTTGCTCCGTCTCTCTGTTGCTCCGTCTCTCTGTTGCTCTGTCTCTCTGTTGCTCCGTCGCTCTTTTACTCCGTCGCCCTGTTGCTCCGTCGCTCTGTTGCTCCGTCTCTCTGTTGCTCCGTCGCTCTGTTGCTTCGTCTCTCTGCTGCTCCGTCTCCATAATGCTCCATCTCTCTGTGGCTCCGTCTCTCTCTTGCTCCGTCTCTCTGTTGCTCAGTCTCTCTGTTGCTCCGTCTCTCTGTTGCTCCGTCTCTCTGTTGCTCAGTCTCTCTGTTGCTCTGTCTCTCTGTTGCTCCGTCTCTCTGTTGCTCCGTCTCTCTGTTGCTCCGTCGCTCTTTTGCTCCGTCGCTCTGTGGCTCCGTCTCTCTGTGGCTCCGTCTCTCTGTTGCTCCGTCTCTCTGCTGCTCCGTCGCTCTGTTGCTCCGTCTCTCTGTTTCTCCGTCTCTCTGTGGCTCCGTCGCTCTGTTGCTCCGTCTCTCTGTTGCTCCCTCGCTCTGTTGCTCCCTCGCTCTGTTGCTCCCTCGCTCTGTTGCTCCCTCGCTCTATTGCTCCGTCTCTCTGTTGCTCCGTCTCTCTGTTGCTCCGTCTCTCTGTTGCTCCGTCTCTCTGTTGCTCCGCCTCTCTGTTGCTCCGCCTCTCTGTTGCTCCGTCTCTCTGTTTCTACATCTCTCTGTTGCTCCGTCTCTCTGTTGCTCCGTTTCTCTGTTGCTCCGTCTCTCTGTTGCTCCGTCTCTCTGTTGCTACGTCTCTCTGTTGCTCCGTCTCTCTGTTGCTCCGTCTCTCTGTTACTCCCTCGCTCTGTGGCTCCGTCGCTCTGTGGCTCCGTCTCTCTGCTGCTCCGTCTCTCTGTTGCTCTGTCGCTCTGTGGCTCCGTCGCTCTGTTGCTCCGTCTCTCTGTTGCTCCATCTCTCTGTTGCTCCGTCGCTCTGTTGCTCCGTCGCTCTGTGGCTCCGTTGCTCTGTGGCTCAGTCGCTCTGTTGCTCCGTCTCTCTGTTGCTCCGTCTCTCTGTTGCTCTGTCGCTCTGTTGCTCCGTCTCTCTGCTGCTCCGTCTCCATAATGCTCCGTCTCTCTGTTGCTCAGTCGCTCTGTTGCTCCGTCTCTCTGTTGCTCCGTCTCTCTGTTGCTCCGTCTCTCTGTTGCTCCGTCTCTCTGTTGCTCAGTCTCTCTGTTGCTCCATCTCCCTGTTGCTCCGTCGCTCTGTTGCTCCGTCGCTCTGTTGCTCCGTCTCTCTGTTGCTCCGTCGCTCTGTGGCTCCGTCGCTCTGTGGCTCCGTCGCTCTGTGGTTCGGTCGCTCTGTTGCTCCGTCTCTCTGTTGCTCCGTCTCTCTGTGGCTCCGTCTCTCTGTTGCTCCGTCTCTCTGTTGCTCCGTCTCTCTGTTGCTCCGTCGCTCTGTTGCTCCGTCTCTCTGTTGCTCCTTCTCTCTGTTGCTCCGTCGCTCTGTTGCTCCGTCTCTCTGCTGCTCCGTCTCCATAATGCTCCGTCTCTCTGTTGCTCAGTCGCTCTGTTGCTCCATCGCTCTGTGGCTCCATCGCTCTGTTGCTCCGTCGCTCTGTTGCTCCGTCGCTCTGTTGCTCCGTCTCTCTGTTGCTCCGTCTCTCTGTTGCTCCATCTCTCTGTTGCTCCGTCTCTCTGTTGGTCCATCTCTCTGTTGCTCCGTCTCTCTGTTGCTCCGTCTCTCTGTTGCTCCGTCTCTCTGTTGCTCCGTCTCTCTGTTGCTCAGTCTCTCTGTTGCTCAGTCTCCCTGTTGCTCCGTCTCCCTGTTGCTCCGTCTCTCTGTTGCTCCCTCGCTCTGTTGCTCCCTCTCTCTGTTTCTCCGTCTCTCTGTTGCTCCGCCTCTCTGTTGCTCCGTCTCTCTTTTGCTACGTCTCTCTGTTGCTCCGTCTCTCTGTTGCTCCGCCTCTCTGTTGCTCCGTCTCTCTTTTGCTCCGTCTCTCTGTTGCTCCATCTCTCTGTTGTTCCGTGTCCGTTGCTCCGTCTCTCTGTTGCTCCGTCGCCTGTTGCTCCGGCATCCTGTTGCTCCGTCGCTCTGTCGCTCCGTCGTCCTGTTGCTCCGTCGCCCTGTTGCTCCGTCGCCTGTTGCTCCGTCGCCCTGTTGCTCCGTCGCCCTCTTGCTGCGTCGCCCTGTTGCTCCGTCTCTCTGTTGCTCTGTCTCTCTGTTGCTCCGTCTCGCTGTTGCTCCGTCGCCCTGTTGCTCCGTCTCACTGTTGCTCCGTCTCTCTGTTGCGCCATTGTTGTGTAGCTGCGTTGCTCTGTTACTCCGTCACATTGTTGCTCTGTCACTCTGTTGCTCCGTCGCCCTGTTGTTCCGTCGCCCTGTTGCTCCGTCGCCCTGTGGCTCCGTCTCTCTGTGGCTCCGTCTCTCTGCTGCTCCGTCTCTCTGTTGCTCCGTCTCTCTGTTGCTCCGCCTCTCTGTTGCTCCGTCTCTCTGTTGCTCCGTCTCTCTGTTGCTCCGTCTCTCTGTTGCTCCGTCTCTCTGTTGCTCCGTCTCTCTGTTGCTCCGCCTCTCTGTTGCTCCGTCTCTCTGTGGCTCCGTCGCTCTGTTGCTCCGTCGCTCTGTTGCTCCGTCGCTCTGTGGGTCTGTCGCTCTGTGGCTCCGTCGCTCTGTTGCTCAGTCTCTCTGTTGCTCCGTCTCTCTGTTGCTCCGTCGCTCTGTTGCTCCATCTCTCTGCTGCTCCGTCTCCATAATGCTCCGTCTCTCTGTTGCTCAGTCGCTCTGTTGCTCCGTCGCCCTGTTGCTCTTTTGCTCCGTCGCCCTGTTGCTCCTTCGCCCTGTTGCTCCGTCGCCCTGTTGCACTATCTCCCTGTTGCTCCATCGCCCTGTTGCTCCATCTCTCTGTTTCTCCGTCTCTCTGTTGCTCCATCGGCCTGTTGCTCCGTCGCCCTGTTGCTCCGTCGCCCTGTTGTTCCGACGCCCTGTTGCTCCGAAGCCCTGTTGCTCCGTCGCCTTGTTGCTCCGTCGCCCTGTTGCTCCGTCGCCCAGTTGCTCCGTCTCTCTGTTTCTCCGTCTCTCTGTTGCTCCATCGGCCTGTTGCTCCGTCGCCCTGTTTCTCCGTCGCCCTGTTGCTCCGTCGCCCTGTTGCTCTGTCGCCCTGTTGCTCCGTCGCCCTGTTGCTCCGTCGCCCTGTTGCTCCGTCGCCCTGTTGTTTCGTCGCCCTGTTGCTCCGACGCCCTGTTGCTCCGTCGCCCTGTTGCTCCGTCGTCCTGTTGCTCCGTCACATTGTTGCTCCGTCTCTCTGTTGCTCTGTTGCTCCGACGCCCTGTTGTTCCGTCGCCCTGTTGCTCCGTCGCTCTGTTGCTCTGTTGCTCCGTCGCCTTGTTGCTCCGTCGCCCTGTTGCTCCGTCGCTCTGTTACTCCGTCACATTGTTGCTCCGTCTCTCTGTTGCTCTGTTGCTCCGACGCCCTGTTGTTCCGTCGCCCTGTTGCTCCGTCGCTCTGTTGCTCTGTTGCTCCGTCGCCTTGTTGCTCCGTCGCCCTGTTGCTCCGTCGCCCTGTTGCTCCGTCGCTCTGTGGCTCCGTCTCTCTGTTGCTCCGTCTCTCTGTTGCTCCGTCTCTCTTTTGCTCCGTCTCTCTGTTGCTCTGTCTCTCTGTTGCTCCCTCGCTCTGTTGCTCCGTCTCTCTGTTTCTCCGTCTCTCTGTTGCTCCGTGTCTCTGTTGCTCCGTGTCTCTGTTGCTCCGTCTCTCTGTTGCTCCGTCTCTCTGTTGCTCCGTCTCTCTGTTGCTCCGTCGCTCTGTTGCTCCGTCTCTGGGTTGCTCCGTCTCTCTGTTGCTCCGTCTCTCTGTTGCTCCGTCTCTCTGTTGCTCCGTCTCTCTGTTGCTCCGTCTCTCTGTTGCTCCGTCTCTCTGTTGCTCCGCCTCTCTGATTCTCCGTCGCTCTGTTGCTCTGTCTCTCTGTTGCTCCGTCTCTCTGCTGCTCCGTCTCCATAATGCTGGGACTCTCTGTTTCTCCGTCGCTCTGTTGCTCCGTCTCTCTGTTGCTCCGTCGCTCTGTTGCTCCGTCGCTCTGTTGCTCCGACGTTCTGTTACTCCGTCTCTCTGCTGCTCCGTCACTCTGTTGCTCCGTCTCTCTGTTGCTCCGTCTCTCTGTTGCTCCGTCTCTCTGTTGCTCCGTCTCTCTGTTGCCCCGTCGCTCTGTTGCTCCGTCTCTCTGTTTTTCCGTCGCCCTGTTGCTCCGTCGCCCTGTTGCTCCGTCGCCCTGTTGCTCCGTCGCTCTGTGGCTCCGGCTCTCTGTTACTCCGTCTCTCTGTTGCTCCGTCTCTCTGTTGCTCCGTCTCTCTGTTGCTCCGTCTCTCTGTTCCTCCGTCGCTCTGTTGCTCCGTCGCACTGTTGCTCCGTCGCACTGTTGCTCCGTCGCTCTGTGGCTCCGTCTGTCTGTTGCTCCGTCTCTCTGTTGCTCCGTCTCTCTGTTGCTCCGTGTCTCTGTTGCTCCGTCTCTATGTTGCTCCGTCTCTCTGTTCCTCCGTCTCTCTGTTGCTCCGTCTCTCTTTTGCTCCGTCTCTCTGCTGCTCCGTCTCCATAATGCTGGGACTCTCTGTTGCTCTGTCTCTCTGTTGCTCCGTCGCTCTTTTGCTCCGTCGCTCTGTGGCTCCGTCGCTCTGTTGCTCCGTCTCTCTGTTGCTCCGTCTCTCTGTTGCTCTGTCTCTCTGTTGCTCCGTCGCTCTTTTACTCCGTCGCCCTGTTGCTCCGTCGCTCTGTTGCTCCGTCTCTCTGTTGCTCCGTCGCTCTGTTGCTCCGTCTCTCTGCTGCTCCGTCTCCATAATGCTCCATCTCTCTGTGGCTCCGTCTCTCTCTTGCTCCGTCTCTCTGTTGCTCAGTCTCTCTGTTGCTCCGTCTCTCTGTTGCTCCGTCTCTCTGTTGCTCAGTCTCTCTGTTGCTCTGTCTCTCTGTTGCTCCGTCTCTCTGTTGCTCCGTCTCTCTGTTGCTCCGTCGCTCTTTTGCTCCGTCGCTCTGTGGCTCCGTCTCTCTGTGGCTCCGTCTCTCTGTTGCTCCGTCTCTCTGCTGCTCCGTCGCTCTGTTGCTCCGTCTCTCTGTTTCTCCGTCTCTCTGTGGCTCCGTCGCTCTGTTGCTCCGTCTCTCTGTTGCTCCCTCGCTCTGTTGCTCCCTCGCTCTGTTGCTCCCTCGCTCTGTTGCTCCGTCTCTCTGTTGCTCCGTCTCTCTGTTGCTCCGTCTCTCTGTTGCTCCGTCTCTCTGTTGCTCCGCCTCTCTGATGCTCCGTCTCTCTGTTGCTCCGCCTCTCTGTTGCTCCGCCTCTCTGTTGCTCCGCCTCTCTATTGCTCCGTCTCTCTGTTGCTCCGTCTCTCTGTTGCTCCGTCTCTCTGTTGCTCCGTCTCTCTGTTGCTCCGCCTCTCTGTTGCTCCGCCTCTCTGTTGCTCCGTCTCTCTGTTGCTACATCTCTCTGTTGCTCCGTCTCTCTGTTGCTCCGTTTCTCTGTTGCTCCGTCTCTCTGTTGCTCCGTCTCTCTGTTGCTACGTCTCTCTGTTGCTCCGTCTCTCTGTTGCTCCGTCTCTCTGTTACTCCCTCGCTCTGTGGCTCCGTCGCTCTGTGGCTCCGTCTCTCTGCTGCTCCGTCTCTCTGTTGCTCCGTCGCTCTGTGGCTCCGTCGCTCTGTTGCTCCGTCTCTCTGTTGCTCCATCTCTCTGTTGCTCCGTCGCTCTGTTGCTCCGTCGCTCTGTGGCTCCGTCGCTCTGTGGCTCCGTTGCTCTGTGGCTCAGTCGCTCTGTTGCTCCGTCTCTCTGTTGCTCCGTCTCTCTGTTGCTCTGTCGCTCTGTTGCTCCGTCTCTCTGCTGCTCCGTCTCCATAATGCTCCGTCTCTCTGTTGCTCAGTCGCTCTGTTGCTCCGTCTCTCTGTTGCTCCGTCTCTCTGTTGCTCCGTCTCTCTGTTGCTCCGTCTCTCTGTTGCTCAGTCTCTCTGTTGCTCCGTCGCTCTGTGGCTCCGTCGCTCTGTGGCTCCGTCGCTCTGTGGTTCGGTCGCTCTGTTGCTCCGTCTCTCTGTTGCTCCGTCTCTCTGTGGCTCCGTCTCTCTGTTGCTCCGTCTCTCTGTTGCTCCGTCTCTCTGTTGCTCCGTCGCTCTGTTGCTCCGTCTCTCTGTGGCTCCGTCTCTCTGTTGCTCCGTCGCTCTGTTGCTCCGTCTCTCTGCTGCTCCGTCTCCATAATGCTCCGTCTCTCTGTTGCTCAGTCGCTCTGTTGCTCCATCGCTCTGTGGCTCCATCGCTCTGTTGCTCCGTCGCTCTGTTGCTCCGTCGCTCTGTTGCTCCGTCTCTCTGTTGCTCCGTCTCTCTGTTGCTCCATCTCTCTGTTGCTCCGTCTCTCTGTTGGTCCATCTCTCTGTTGCTCCGTCTCTCTGTTGCTCCGTCTCTCTGTTGCTCCGTCTCTCTGTTGCTCCGTCTCTCTGTTGCTCAGTCTCTCTGTTGCTCAGTCTCCCTGTTGCTCCGTCTCCCTGTTGCTCCGTCTCTCTGTTGCTCCCTCGCTCTGTTGCTCCCTCTCTCTGTTTCTCCGTCTCTCTGTTGCTCCGCCTCTCTGTTGCTCCGTCTCTCTTTTGCTACGTCTCTCTGTTGCTCCGTCTCTCTGTTGCTCCGCCTCTCTGTTGCTCCGTCTCTCTTTTGCTCCGTCTCTCTGTTGCTCCATCTCTCTGTTGTTCCGTGTCCGTTGCTCCGTCTCTCTGTTGCTCCGTCGCCTGTTGCTCCGGCATCCTGTTGCTCCGTCGCTCTGTCGCTCCGTCGTCCTGTTGCTCCGTCGCCCTGTTGCTCCGTCGCCTGTTGCTCCGTCGCCCTGTTGCTCCGTCGCCCTCTTGCTGCGTCGCCCTGTTGCTCCGTCTCTCTGTTGCTCTGTCTCTCTGTTGCTCCGTCTCTCTGTTGCTCCGTCGCCCTGTTGCTCCGTCTCACTGTTGCTCCGTCTCTCTGTTGCGCCATTGTTGTGTAGCTGCGTTGCTCTGTTACTCCGTCACTCTGTTGCTCCGTCGCCCTGTTGTTCCGTCGCCCTGTTGCTCCGTCGCCCTGTGGCTCCGTCTCTCTGTGGCTCCGTCTCTCTGCTGCTCCGTCTCTCTGTTGCTCCGTCTCTCTGTTGCTCCGCCTCTCTGTTGCTCCGTCTCTCTGTTGCTCCGTCTCTCTGTTGCTCCGTCTCTCTGTTGCTCCGTCTCTCTGTTGCTCCGCCTCTCTGTTGCTCCGTCTCTCTGTGGCTCCGTCGCTCTGTTGCTCCGTCGCTCTGTTGCTCCGTCGCTCTGTGGGTCTGTCGCTCTGTGGCTCCGTCGCTCTGTTGCTCAGTCTCTCTGTTGCTCCGTCTCTCTGTTGCTCCGTCGCTCTGTTGCTCCATCTCTCTGCTGCTCCGTCTCCATAATGCTCCGTCTCTCTGTTGCTCAGTCGCTCTGTTGCTCCGTCGCCCTGTTGCTCTTTTGCTCCGTCGCCCTGTTGCTCCTTCGCCCTGTTGCTCCGTCGCCCTGTTGCACCATCTCCCTGTTGCTCCGTCGCCCTGTTGCTCCATCTCTCTGTTTCTCCGTCTCTCTGTTGCTCCATCGGCCTGTTGCTCCGTCGCCCTGTTGCTCCGTCGCCCTGTTGTTCCGACGCCCTGTTGCTCCGAAGCCCTGTTGCTCCGTCGCCTTGTTGCTCCGTCGCCCTGTTGCTCCGTCGCCCAGTTGCTCCGTCTCTCTGTTTCTCCGTCTCTCTGTTGCTCCATCGGCCTGTTGCTCCGTCGCCCTGTTTCTCCGTCGCCCTGTTGCTCCGTCGCCCTGTTGCTCTGTCGCCCTGTTGCTCCGTCGCCCTGTTGCTCCGTCGCCCTGTTGCTCCGTCGCCCTGTTGCTCCGTCGCCCTGTTGCTCCGTCGCCCTGTTGTTTCGTCGCCCTGTTGCTCCGACGCCCTGTTGCTCCGTCGCCCTGTTGCTCCGTCGTCCTGTTGCTCCGTCACATTGTTGCTCCGTCTCTCTGTTGCTCTGTTGCTCCGACGCCCTGTTGTTCCGTCGCCCTGTTGCTCCGTCGCTCTGTTGCTCTGTTGCTCCGTCGCCTTGTTGCTCCGTCGCCCTGTTGCTCCGTCGCTCTGTTACTCCGTCACATTGTTGCTCCGTCTCTCTGTTGCTCTGTTGCTCCGACGCCCTGTTGTTCCGTCGCCCTGTTGCTCCGTCGCTCTGTTGCTCTGTTGCTCCGTCGCCTTGTTGCTCCGTCGCCCTGTTGCTCCGTCGCCCTGTTGCTCCGTCGCTCTGTGGCTCCGTCTCTCTGTTGCTCCGTCTCTCTGTTGCTCCGTCTCTCTTTTGCTCCGTCTCTCTGTTGCTCTGTCTCTCTGTTGCTCCCTCGCTCTGTTGCTCCGTCTCTCTGTTTCTCCGTCTCTCTGTTGCTCCGTGTCTCTGTTGCTCCGTGTCTCTGTTGCTCCGTCTCTCTGTTGCTCCGTCTCTCTGTTGCTCCGTCTCTCTGTTGCTCCGTCGCTCTGTTGCTCCGTCTCTGGGTTGCTCCGTCTCTCTGTTGCTCCGTCTCTCTGTTGCTCCATCTCTCTGTTGCTCCGTCTCTCTGTTGCTCCGTCTCTCTGTTGCTCCGCCTCTCTGATTCTCCGTCGCTCTGTTGCTCTGTCTCTCTGTTGCTCCGTCTCTCTGCTGCTCCGTCTCCATAATGCTGGGACTCTCTGTTTCTCCGTCGCTCTGTTGCTCCGTCTCTCTGTTGCTCCGTCGCTCTGTTGCTCCGTCGCTCTGTTGCTCCGACGTTCTGTTACTCCGTCTCTCTGCTGCTCCGTCACTCTGTTGCTCCGTCTCTCTGTTGCTCCGTCTCTCTGTTGCTCCGTCTCTCTGTTGCTCCGTCTCTCTGTTGCTCCGTCTCTCTGTTGCTCGCTCGCTCTGTTGCTCCCTCGCTCTGTTGCTCCGTCTCTCTGTTTCTCCGTCTCTCTCTTGCTCCGTCTCTCTGTTGCTCCGTCTCTCTGTTGCTCCGTCTCTCTGTTGCTACGTCTCTCTGTTGCTCCGTCTCTCTGTTGCTCCGTCTCTCTGTTGCTACGTCTCTCTGTTGCTACGTCCCTCTGTTGCTACGTCTCTCTGTTGCTCTGTCTCTCTGTTACTCCCTCGCTCTGTGGCTCCGTCGCTCTGTGGCTCCGTCGCTCTTTTGCTCCGTCGCTCTGTTGCTCCGTCTCTCTGCTGCTCCGTCTCCATAATGCTCCATCTCTCTGTGGCTCCGTCGCTCTGTTGCTCCGTCGCTCTGTGGCTCCGTCGCTCATGTGGCTCCGTCGCTCTGTGGCTCCGCCTCTCTGTTGCTCCGTCGCCCTGTTGCTCCGTCTCTCTGTTGCTCAGTCTCTCTGTTGCTCCGTCGCTCTGTTGCTCCGTCGCTCTGTTGCTCCGTCGCTCTGTTGCTCCGTCGCTCTGTTGCTCCGTCTCTCTGTTGCTCCGTCTCTCTGCTGCTCCGTCGCTCTGTTGCTCCGTCTCTCTGTTGCTCCGTCTCTCTGTTGCTCGGTCTCTCTGTTGCTCCGTCTCTCTGTTGCTCCCTCGCTCTGTTGCTCCCTCGCTCTGTTGCTCCCTCGCTCTGTTGCTCCCTCGCTCTGTTGCTCCGTCTCTCTGTTTCTCCGTCTCTCTGTTGCTCCGTCTCTCTGTTGCACCGTCTCTCTGTTGCTCCGTCTCTCTGTTGCTCCGTCTCTCTGTTGCTCCGCCTCTCTGTTGCTCCGCCTCTCTGTTGCTCCGTCTCTCTGTTGCTACGTCTCTCTGTTGCTCCGTCTCTCTGTTGCTCCGTCTCTCTGTTGCTCCGTCTCTCTGTTGCTCCGTCTCTCTGTTGCTACGTCTCTCTGTTGCTACGTCTCTCTATTGCTCCGTCTCTCTGTTACTCCCTCGCTCTGTGGCTCCGTCGCTCTGTGGCTCCGTCGCTCTGTGGCTCCGTCGCTCTGTTGCTCCGTCTCTCTGTTGCTCCATCTCTCTGTTGCTCCGTCGCTCTGTTGCTCCGTCGCTCTGTCGCTCCGTCGCTCTGTGGCTCCGTCGCTCTGTTGCTCCGTCTCTCTGTTGCTCCGTCTCTCTGTTGCTCCGTCGCTCTGTTGCTCCGTCTCTCTGCTGCTCCGTCTCCATAATGCTCCATCTCTCTGTTGCTCAGTCACTCTGTTGCTCCGTCTCTCTGTTGCTCCGTCTCTCTGTTGCTCCGTCTCTCTGTTGCTCCGTCTCTCTGTTGCTCAGTCTCTCTGTTGCTCCATCTCCCTGTTGCTCCGTCGCTCTGTTGCTACGTCGCTCTGTTGCTCCGTCTCTCTGTTGCTCCGTCGCTCTGTGGCTCCGTCGCTCTGTGGCTCCGTCGCTCTGTGGCTCCGTCGCTCTGTGGCTCCGTCGCTCTGTGGCTCCGTCGCTCTGTTGCTCCGTCTCTCTGTTGCTCCGTCTCTCTGTTGCTCCGTCTCTCTGTTGCTCCGTCTCTCTGTTGCTCAGTCTCTCTGTTGCTCCGTCGCTCTCTTGCTCCGTCTCTCTGTTGCTCCGTCTCTCTGTTGCTCCGTCGCTCTGTTGCTCCCTCGCTCTGTTGCTCCGTCTCTCTGTTTCTCCGTCTCTCTGTTGCTTCCTCGCTCTGTTGCTCCGTCTCTCTGTTTCTCCGTCTCTCTGTTGCTCCGCCTCTCTGTTGCTCCGTCTCTCTGTTGCTCCGTCTCTCTGTTGCTCCGCCTCACTGTTGCTCCGTCTCTCTTTTGCTCCGTCTCTCTGTTGCTCCATCTCTCTGTTGTTCCGTCTCCGTTGCTCCGTTTCTCTGTTGCTCCGCCGCCTGTTGCTCCGGCGTCCTGTTGCTCCGTCGCTCTGTCGCTCCGTCGTCCTGTTGCTCCGTCGCCCTGTTGCTCCGTCGCCTGTTGCTCCGTCGCCCTGTTGCTCCGTCGCCCTCTTGCTGCGTCGCCCTGTTGCTCCGTCTCTCTGTTGCTCTGTCTCTCTGTTGCTCTGTCTCTCTGTTGCTCCGTCTCTCTGTTGCTCCGTCGCCCTGTTGCTCCGTCTCTCTGTTGCTCTGTCTCTCTGTTGCGCCATTGTTGTGTAGCTGCGTTGCTCTGTTACTCCGTCACATTGTTGCTCTGTCACTCTGTTGCTCCGTCGCTCTGTTGTTCCGTCGCCCTGTTGCTCCGTCGCCCTGTGGCTCCGTCTCTCTGTGGCTCCGTCTCTCTGCTGCTCCGTCTCTCTGTTGCTCCGTCTCTCTGTTGCTCCGCCTCTCTGTTGCTCCGTCTCTCTGTTGCTCCGTCTCTCTGTTGCTCCGTCGCTCTGTTGCTCCGTCTCTCTGTTGCTCCGCCTCTCTGTTGCTCCGTCTCTCTGTGGCTCCGTCGCTCTGTTGCTCCGTCGCTCTGTTGCTCCGTCGCTCTGTGGGTCTGTCGCTCTGTGGCTCCGTCGCTCTGTTGCTCAGTCTCTCTGTTGCTCCGTGTCTCTGTTGCTCCGTCGCTCTGTTGCTCCATCTCTCTGCTGCTCCGTCTCCATAATGCTCCGTCTCTCTGTTGCTCAGTCGCTCTGTTGCTCCGTCGCCCTGTTGCTCCTTCGCCCTGTTGCTCCGTCGCCCTGTTGCACCATCTCCCTGTTGCTCCGTCGCCCTGTTGCTCCATCTCTCTGTTTCTCCGTCTCTCTGTTGCTCCATCGGCCTGTTGCTCCGTCGCCCTGTTGCTCCGTCGCCCTGTTGTTCCGACGCCCTGTTGCTCCGAAGCCCTGTTGCTCCGTCGCCTTGTTGCTCCGTCGCCCTGTTGCTCCGTCGCCCAGTTGCTCCGTCTCTCTGTTTCTCCGTCTCTCTGTTGCTCCATCGGCCTGTTGCTCCGTCGCCCTGTTTCTCCGTCGCCCTGTTGCTCCGTCGCCCTGTTGCTCTGTCGCCCTGTTGCTCCGTCGCCCTGTTGCTCCGTCGCCCTGTTGCTCCGTCGCCCTGTTGTTTCGTCGCCCTGTTGCTCCGACGCCCTGTTGCTCCGTCGCCCTGTTGCTCCGTCGTCCTGTTGCTCCGTCACATTGTTGCTCCGTCTCTCTGTTGCTCTGTTGCTCCGACGCCCTGTTGTTCCGTCGCCCTGTTGCTCCGTCGCTCTGTTGCTCTGTTGCTCCGTCGCCTTGTTGCTCCGTCGCCCTGTTGCTCCGTCGCTCTGTTACTCCGTCACATTGTTGCTCCGTCTCTCTGTTGCTCTGTTGCTCCGACGCCCTGTTGTTCCGTCGCCCTGTTGCTCCGTCGCTCTGTTGCTCTGTTGCTCCGTCGCCTTGTTGCTCCGTCGCCCTGTTGCTCCGTCGCCCTGTTGCTCCGTCGCTCTGTGGCTCCGTCTCTCTGTTGCTCCGTCTCTCTGTTGCTCCGTCTCTCTTTTGCTCCGTCTCTCTGTTGCTCTGTCTCTCTGTTGCTCCCTCGCTCTGTTGCTCCGTCTCTCTGTTTCTCCGTCTCTGTGTTGCTCCGTGTCTCTGTTGCTCCGTGTCTCTGTTGCTCCGTCTCTCTGTTGCTCCGTCACTCTGTTGCTCCGTCTCTCTGTTGCTCCGTCTCTCTGTTGCTCCGTCTCTCTGTTGCTCCGTCTCTCTGTTGCTCCGTCTCTCTGTTGCTCCGTCTCTCTGTTGCTCCGCCTCTCTGTTGCTCCGTCTCTCTGTTGCTCCGTCTCTCTGTTGCTACGTCTCTCTATTGCTCCGTCTCTCTGTTACTCCCTCGCTCTGTGGCTCCGTCGCTCTGTGGCTCCGTCGCTCTGTGGCTCCGTCGCTCTGTTGCTCCGTCTCTCTGTTGCTCCATCTCTCTGTTGCTCCGTCGCTCTGTTGCTCCGTCGCTCTGTCGCTCCGTCGCTCTGTGGCTCCGTCGCTCTGTTGCTCCGTCTCTCTGTTGCTCCGTCTCTCTGTTGCTCCGTCGCTCTGTTGCTCCGTCTCTCTGCTGCTCCGTCTCCATAATGCTCCATCTCTCTGTTGCTCAGTCACTCTGTTGCTCCGTCTCTCTGTTGCTCCGTCTCTCTGTTGCTCCGTCTCTCTGTTGCTCCGTCTCTCTGTTGCTCAGTCTCTCTGTTGCTCCATCTCCCTGTTGCTCCGTCGCTCTGTTGCTACATCGCTCTGTTGCTCCGTCTCTCTGTTGCTCCGTCGCTCTGTGGCTCCGTCGCTCTGTGGCTCCGTCGCTCTGTGGCTCCGTCGCTCTGTGGCTCCGTCGCTCTGTGGCTCCGTCGCTCTGTTGCTCCGTCTCTCTGTTGCTCCGTCTCTCTGTTGCTCCGTCTCTCTGTTGCTCCGTCTCTCTGTTGCTCCGTCTCTCTGTTGCTCAGTCTCTCTGTTGCTCCGTCGCTCTCTTGCTCCGTCTCTCTGTTGCTCCGTCTCTCTGTTGCTCCGTCGCTCTGTTGCTCCCTCGCTCTGTTGCTCCGTCTCTCTGTTTCTCCGTCTCTCTGTTGCTTCCGCGCTCTGTTGCTCCGTCTCTCTGTTTCTCCGTCTCTCTGTTGCTCCGCCTCTCTGTTGCTCCGTCTCTCTGTTGCTCCGTCTCTCTGTTGCTCCGCCTCACTGTTGCTCCGTCTCTCTTTTGCTCCGTCTCTCTGTTGCTCCATCTCTCTGTTGTTCCGTCTCCGTTGCTCCGTTTCTCTGTTGCTCCGCCGCCTGTTGCTCCGGCGTCCTGTTGCTCCGTCGCTCTGTCGCTCCGTCGTCCTGTTGCTCCGTCGCCCTGTTGCTCCGTCGCCTGTTGCTCCGTCGCCCTGTTGCTCCGTCGCCCTCTTGCTGCGTCGCCCTGTTGCTCCGTCTCTCTGTTGCTCTGTCTCTCTGTTGCTCTGTCTCTCTGTTGCTCCGTCTCTCTGTTGCTCCGTCGCCCTGTTGCTCCGTCTCTCTGTTGCTCTGTCTCTCTGTTGCGCCATTGTTGTGTAGCTGCGTTGCTCTGTTACTCCGTCACATTGTTGCTCTGTCACTCTGTTGCTCCGTCGCTCTGTTGTTCCGTCGCCCTGTTGCTCCGTCGCCCTGTGGCTCCGTCTCTCTGTGGCTCCGTCTCTCTGCTGCTCCGTCTCTCTGTTGCTCCGTCTCTCTGTTGCTCCGCCTCTCTGTTGCTCCGTCTCTCTGTTGCTCCGTCTCTCTGTTGCTCCGTCTCTCTGTTGCTCCGTCTCTCTGTTGCTCCGCCTCTCTGTTGCTCCGTCTCTCTGTGGCTCCGTCGCTCTGTTGCTCCGTCGCTCTGTTGCTCCGTCGCTCTGTGGGTCTGTCGCTCTGTGGCTCCGTCGCTCTGTTGCTCAGTCTCTCTGTTGCTCCGTGTCTCTGTTGCTCCGTCGCTCTGTTGCTCCATCTCTCTGCTGCTCCGTCTCCATAATGCTCCGTCTCTCTGTTGCTCAGTCGCTCTGTTGCTCCGTCGCCCTGTTGCTCCTTCGCCCTGTTGCTCCGTCGCCCTGTTGCACCATCTCCCTGTTGCTCCGTCGCCCTGTTGCTCCATCTCTCTGTTTCTCCGTCTCTCTGTTGCTCCATCGGCCTGTTGCTCCGTCGCCCTGTTGCTCCGTCGCCCTGTTGTTCCGACGCCCTGTTGCTCCGAAGCCTTGTTGCTCCGTCGCCTTGTTGCTCCGTCGCCCTGTTGCTCCGTCGCCCAGTTGCTCCGTCTCTCTGTTTCTCCGTCTCTCTGTTGCTCCATCGGCCTGTTGCTCCGTCGCCCTGTTTCTCCGTCGCCCTGTTGCTCCGTCGCCCTGTTGCTCTGTCGCCCTGTTGCTCCGTCGCCCTGTTGCTCCGTCGCCCTGTTGCTCCGTCGCCCTGTTGTTTCGTCGCCCTGTTGCTCCGACGCCCTGTTGCTCCGTCGCCCTGTTGCTCCGTCGTCCTGTTGCTCCGTCACATTGTTGCTCCGTCTCTCTGTTGCTCTGTTGCTCCGACGCCCTGTTGTTCCGTCGCCCTGTTGCTCCGTCGCTCTGTTGCTCTGTTGCTCCGTCGCCTTGTTGCTCCGTCGCCCTGTTGCTCCGTCGCTCTGTTACTCCGTCACAATGTTGCTCCGTCTCTCTGTTGCTCTGTTGCTCCGACGCCCTGTTGTTCCGTCGCCCTGTTGCTCCGTCGCTCTGTTGCTCTGTTGCTCCGTCGCCTTGTTGCTCCGTCGCCCTGTTGCTCCGTCGCCCTGTTGCTCCGTCGCTCTGTGGCTCCGTCTCTCTGTTGCTCCGTCTCTCTGTTGCTCCGTCTCTCTTTTGCTCCGTCTCTCTGTTGCTCTGTCTCTCTGTTGCTCCCTCGCTCTGTTGCTCCGTCTCTCTGTTTCTCCGTCTCTCTGTTGCTCCGTGTCTCTGTTGCTCCGTGTCTCTGTTGCTCCGTCTCTCTGTTGCTCCGTCACTCTGTTGCTCCGTCTCTCTGTTGCTCCGTCTCTCTGTTGCTCCGTCTCTCTGTTGCTCCGTCTCTCTGTTGCTCCGTCTCTCTGTTGCTCCGTCTCTCTGCTGCTCCGTCTCCATAATGCTGGGACTCTCTGTTTCTCCGTCGCTCTGTTGCTCCGTCTCTCTGTTGCTCCGTCGCTCTGTTGCTCCGTCGCTCTGTTGCTCCGACGTTCTGTTACTCCGTCTCTCTGCTGCTCCGTCACTCTGTTGCTCCGTCTCTCTGTTGCTCCGTCTCTCTGTTGCTCCGTCTCTCTGTTGCTCCGTCTCTCTGTTGCTCCGTCTCTCTGTTGCTCGCTCGCTCTGTTGCTCCCTCGCTCTGTTGCTCCGTCTCTCTGTTTCTCCGTCTCTCTGTTGCTCCGTCTCTCTGTTGCTCCGTCTCTCTGTTGCTCCGTCTCTCTGTTGCTACGTCTCTCTGTTGCTCCGTCTCTCTGTTGCTCCGTCTCTCTGTTGCTACGTCTCTCTGTTGCTACGTCCCTCTGTTGCTACGTCTCTCTGTTGCTCTGTCTCTCTGTTACTCCCTCGCTCTGTGGCTCCGTCGCTCTGTGGCTCCGTCGCTCTTTTGCTCCGTCGCTCTGTTGCTCCGTCTCTCTGCTGCTCCGTCTCCATAATGCTCCATCTCTCTGTGGCTCCGTCGCTCTCTTGCTCCGTCTCTCTGTTGCTCCGTCGCTCTGTGGCTCCGTCGCTCATGTGGCTCCGTCGCTCTGTGGCTCCGCCTCTCTGTTGCTCCGTCGCCCTGTTGCTCCGTCTCTCTGTTGCTCAGTCTCTCTGTTGCTCCGTCGCTCTGTTGCTCCGTCGCTCTGTTGCTCCGTCGCTCTGTTGCTCCGTCGCTCTGTTGCTCCGTCTCTCTGTTGCTCCGTCTCTCTGCTGCTCCGTCGCTCTGTTGCTCCGTCTCTCTGTTGCTCCGTCTCTCTGTTGCTCGGTCTCTCTGTTGCTCCGTCTCTCTGTTGCTCCCTCGCTCTGTTGCTCCCTCGCTCTGTTGCTCCCTCGCTCTGTTGCTCCCTCGCTCTGTTGCTCCCTCGCTCTGTTGCTCCGTCTCTCTGTTTCTCCGTCTCTCTGTTGCTCCGTCTCTCTGTTGCACCGTCTCTCTGTTGCTCCGTCTCTCTGTTGCTCCGTCTCTCTGTTGCTCCGCCTCTCTGTTGCTCCGCCTCTCTGTTGCTCCGTCTCTCTGTTGCTACGTCTCTCTGTTGCTCCGTCTCTCTGTTGCTCCGTCTCTCTGTTGCTCCGTCTCTCTGTTGCTCCGTCTCTCTGTTGCTACGTCTCTCTGTTGCTACGTCTCTCTATTGCTCCGTCTCTCTGTTACTCCCTCGCTCTGTGGCTCCGTCGCTCTGTGGCTCCGTCGCTCTGTGGCTCCGTCGCTCTGTTGCTCCGTCTCTCTGTTGCTCCATCTCTCTGTTGCTCCGTCGCTCTGTTGCTCCGTCGCTCTGTCGCTCCGTCGCTCTGTGGCTCCGTCGCTCTGTTGCTCCGTCTCTCTGTTGCTCCGTCTCTCTGTTGCTCCGTCGCTCTGTTGCTCCGTCTCTCTGCTGCTCCGTCTCCATAATGCTCCGTCTCTCTGTTGCTCAGTCACTCTGTTGCTCCGTCTCTCTGTTGCTCCGTCTCCCTGTTGCTCCGTCGCTCTGTTGCTCCGTCGCTCTGTTGCTCCGTCTCTCTGTTGCTCTGTCGCTCTGTGGCTCCGTCGCTCTGTGGCTCCGTCGCTCTGTGGCTCCGTCGCTCTGTGGCTCCGTCGCTCTGTTGCTCCGTCTCTCTGTTGCTCCGTCTCTCTGTTGCTCCGTCTCTCTGTTGCTCCGTCTCTCTGTTGCTCAGTCTCTCTGTTGCTCCGTCGCTCTCTTGCTCCGTCTCTCTGTTGCTCCGTCTCTCTGTTGCTCCGTCGCTCTGTTGCTCCCTCGCTCTGTTGCTCCGTCTCTCTGTTTCTCCGTCTCTCTGTTGCTTCCTCGCTCTGTTGCTCCGTCTCTCTGTTTCTCCGTCTCTCTGTTGCTCCGCCTCTCTGTTGCTCCGTCTCTCTGTTGCTCCGTCTCTCTGTTGCTCCGTCTCTCTGTTGCTCCGCCTCACTGTTGCTCCGTCTCTCTTTTGCTCCGTCTCTCTGTTGCTCCATCTCTCTGTTGTTCCGTCTCCGTTGCTCCGTTTCTCTGTTGCTCCGCCGCCTGTTGCTCCGGCGTCCTGTTGCTCCGTCGCTCTGTCGCTCCGTCGTCCTGTTGCTCCGTCGCCCTGTTGCTCCGTCGCCTGTTGCTCCGTCGCCCTGTTGCTCCGTCGCCCTCTTGCTGCGTCGCCCTGTTGCTCCGTCTCTCTGTTGCTCTGTCTCTCTGTTGCTCTGTCTCTCTGTTGCTCCGTCTCTCTGTTGCTCCGTCGCCCTGTTGCTCCGTCTCTCTGTTGCTCTGTCTCTCTGTTGCGCCATTGTTGTGTAGCTGCGTTGCTCTGTTACTCCGTCACATTGTTGCTCTGTCACTCTGTTGCTCCGTCGCTCTGTTGCTCTGTTGCTCCGTCGCCCTGTCGTTCTGTCGCCCTGTCGCTCCGTCTCTCTGTTGTTCCGTCGCCCTGTTGCTCCGTCGCCCTGTTGTTCTGTCGCCCTGTTGCTCCGTCGCCCTGTGGCTCCGTCTCTCTGTGGCTCCGTCTCTCTGTTGCTCCGTCTCTCTGTTGCTCCGTCTCTCTGTTGCTCCGCCTCTCTGTTGCTCCGTCGCTCTGTTGCTCCCTCGCTCTGTTGCTCCGTCTCTCTGTTTCTCCGTCTCTCTGTTTCTCCGTCTCTCTGTTGCTCCCTCGCTCTGTTGCTCCGTCTCTCTGTTGCTCCGTCTCTCTGTTGCTCCGTCTCTCTGTTGCTCCGTCTCTCTGTTGCTCCGTCTCTCTGTTGCTCCGCCTCACTGTTGCTCCGTCTCTCTTTTGCTCCGTCTCTCTGTTGCTCCATCTCTCTGTTGTTCCGTCTCCGTTGCTCCGTCTCTCTGTTGCTCCGCCGCCTGTTGCTCCGGCGTCCTGTTGCTCCGTCGGTCTGTCGCTCCGTCGTCCTGTTGCTCCGTCGCCCTGTTGCTCCGTCGCCTGTTGCTCCGTCGCCCTGTTGCTCCGTTGCCCTCTTGCTGCGTCGCCCTGTTGCTCCGTCTCTCTGTTGCTCTGTCTCTCTGTTGCTCCGTCTCTCTGTTGCTCCGTCGCCCTGTTGCTCCGTCTCTCTGTTGCTCCATCTCTCTGTTGCGCCATTGTTGTGTAGCTGCGTTGCTCTGTTACTCCGTCACATTGTTGCTCTGTCACTCTGTTGCTCCGTCGCTCTGTTGCTCTGTTGCTCCGTCGCCCTGTCGTTCTGTCACCCTGTTGCTCCGTCTCTCTGTTGTTCCGTCGCCCTGTTGCTCCGTCGCCCTGTTGCTCCGTCGCCCTGTGGCTCCGTCTCTCTGTGGCTCCGTCTCTCTGTTGCTCCGTCTCTCTGTTGCTCCGTCTCTCTGTTGCTCCGCCTCTCTGTTGCTCCGTCTCTCTGTGGCTCCGTCGCTCCGTTGCTCCGTCTCTCTGTTGCTCCGTCGCTCTGTGGCTTCCGCTCTCTGTTGCTCCGTCGCTCTGTGGCTCCGTCGCTCTGTTGCTCAGTCTCTCTGTTGCTCCGTCTCTCTGTTGCTCCGTCGCTCTGTTGCTCCATCTCTCTGCTGCTCCGTCTCCATAATGCTCCGTCGCTCTGTCGCTCCGTCGCCCTGTTGCTCCGTCGCTCTGTTGCTCCGTCTCTCTGTTTCTCCGTCTCTCTGTTGCTCCGCCTCTCTGTTGCTCCGTCTCTCTGTTGCTCCGTCTCTCTGTTGCTCCGCCTCACTGTTGCTCCGTCTCTCTTTTGCTCCGTCTCTCTGTTGCTCCATCTCTCTGTTGTTCCGTCTCCGTTGCTCCGTTTCTCTGTTGCTCCGCCGCCTGTTGCTCCGGCGTCCTGTTGCTCCGTCGCTCTGTCGCTCCGTCGTCCTGTTGCTCCGTCGCCCTGTTGCTCCGTCGCCTGTTGCTCCGTCGCCCTGTTGCTCCGTCGCCCTCTTGCTGCGTCGCCCTGTTGCTCCGTCTCTCTGTTGCTCTGTCTCTCTGTTGCTCTGTCTCTCTGTTGCTCCGTCTCTCTGTTGCTCCGTCGCCCTGTTGCTCCGTCTCTCTGTTGCTCTGTCTCTCTGTTGCGCCATTGTTGTGTAGCTGCGTTGCTCTGTTACTCCGTCACATTGTTGCTCTGTCACTCTGTTGCTCCGTCGCTCTGTTGTTCCGTCGCCCTGTTGCTCCGTCGCCCTGTGGCTCCGTCTCTCTGTGGCTCCGTCTCTCTGCTGCTCCGTCTCTCTGTTGCTCCGTCTCTCTGTTGCTCCGCCTCTCTGTTGCTCCGTCTCTCTGTTGCTCCGTCTCTCTGTTGCTCCGTCTCTCTGTTGCTCCGTCTCTCTGTTGCTCCGCCTCTCTGTTGCTCCGTCTCTCTGTGGCTCCGTCGCTCTGTTGCTCCGTCGCTCTGTTGCTCCGTCGCTCTGTGGGTCTGTCGCTCTGTGGCTCCGTCGCTCTGTTGCTCAGTCTCTCTGTTGCTCCGTGTCTCTGTTGCTCCGTCGCTCTGTTGCTCCATCTCTCTGCTGCTCCGTCTCCATAATGCTCCGTCTCTCTGTTGCTCAGTCGCTCTGTTGCTCCGTCGCCCTGTTGCTCCTTCGCCCTGTTGCTCCGTCGCCCTGTTGCACCATCTCCCTGTTGCTCCGTCGCCCTGTTGCTCCATCTCTCTGTTTCTCCGTCTCTCTGTTGCTCCATCGGCCTGTTGCTCCGTCGCCCTGTTGCTCCGTCGCCCTGTTGTTCCGACGCCCTGTTGCTCCGAAGCCCTGTTGCTCCGTCGCCTTGTTGCTCCGTCGCCCTGTTGCTCCGTCGCCCAGTTGCTCCGTCTCTCTGTTTCTCCGTCTCTCTGTTGCTCCATCGGCCTGTTGCTCCGTCGCCCTGTTTCTCCGTCGCCCTGTTGCTCCGTCGCCCTGTTGCTCTGTCGCCCTGTTGCTCCGTCGCCCTGTTGCTCCGTCGCCCTGTTGCTCCGTCGCCCTGTTGTTTCGTCGCCCTGTTGCTCCGACGCCCTGTTGCTCCGTCGCCCTGTTGCTCCGTCGTCCTGTTGCTCCGTCACATTGTTGCTCCGTCTCTCTGTTGCTCTGTTGCTCCGACGCCCTGTTGTTCCGTCGCCCTGTTGCTCCGTCGCTCTGTTGCTCTGTTGCTCCGTCGCCTTGTTGCTCCGTCGCCCTGTTGCTCCGTCGCTCTGTTACTCCGTCACATTGTTGCTCCGTCTCTCTGTTGCTCTGTTGCTCCGACGCCCTGTTGTTCCGTCGCCCTGTTGCTCCATCGCTCTGTTGCTCTGTTGCTCCGTCGCCTTGTTGCTCCGTCGCCCTGTTGCTCCGTCGCCCTGTTGCTCCGTCGCTCTGTGGCTCCGTCTCTCTGTTGCTCCGTCTCTCTGTTGCTCCGTCTCTCTTTTGCTCCGTCTCTCTGTTGCTCTGTCTCTCTGTTGCTCCCTCGCTCTGTTGCTCCGTCTCTCTGTTTCTCCGTCTCTCTGTTGCTCCGTGTCTCTGTTGCTCCGTGTCTCTGTTGCTCCGTCTCTCTGTTGCTCCGTCACTCTGTTGCTCCGTCTCTCTGTTGCTCCGTCTCTCTGTTGCTCCGTCTCTCTGTTGCTCCGTCTCTCTGTTGCTCCGTCTCTCTGTTGCTCCGTCTCTCTGTTGCTCCGCCTCTCTGATTCTCCGTCGCTCTGTTGCTCTGTCTCTCTGTTGCTCCGTCTCTCTGCTGCTCCGTCTCCATAATGCTGGGACTCTCTGTTTCTCCGTCGCTCTGTTGCTCCGTCTCTCTGTTGCTCCGTCGCTCTGTTGCTCCGTCGCTCTGTTGCTCCGACGTTCTGTTACTCCGTCTCTCTGCTGCTCCGTCACTCTGTTGCTCCGTCTCTCTGTTGCTCCGTCTCTCTGTTGCTCCGTCTCTCTGTTGCTCCGTCTCTCTGTTGCTCCGTCTCTCTGTTGCTCGCTCGCTCTGTTGCTCCCTCGCTCTGTTGCTCCGTCTCTCTGTTTCTCCGTCTCTCTGTTGCTCCGTCTCTCTGTTGCTCCGTCTCTCTGTTGCTCCGTCTCTCTGTTGCTACGTCTCTCTGTTGCTCCGTCTCTCTGTTGCTCCGTCTCTCTGTTGCTACGTCTCTCTGTTGCTACGTCCCTCTGTTGCTACGTCTCTCTGTTGCTCTGTCTCTCTGTTACTCCCTCGCTCTGTGGCTCCGTCGCTCTGTGGCTCCGTCGCTCTTTTGCTCCGTCGCTCTGTTGCTCCGTCTCTCTGCTGCTCCGTCTCCATAATGCTCCATCTCTCTGTGGCTCCGTCGCTCTCTTGCTCCGTCTCTCTGTTGCTCCGTCGCTCTGTGGCTCCGTCGCTCATGTGGCTCCGTCGCTCTGTGGCTCCGCCTCTCTGTTGCTCCGTCGCCCTGTTGCTCCGTCTCTCTGTTGCTCAGTCTCTCTGTTGCTCCGTCGCTCTGTTGCTCCGTCGCTCTGTTGCTCCGTCGCTCTGTTGCTCCGTCGCTCTGTTGCTCCGTCTCTCTGTTGCTCCGTCTCTCTGCTGCTCCGTCGCTCTGTTGCTCCGTCTCTCTGTTGCTCCGTCTCTCTGTTGCTCGGTCTCTCTGTTGCTCCGTCTCTCTGTTGCTCCCTCGCTCTGTTGCTCCCTCGCTCTGTTGCTCCCTCGCTCTGTTGCTCCCTCGCTCTGTTGCTCCCTCGCTCTGTTGCTCCGTCTCTCTGTTTCTCCGTCTCTCTGTTGCTCCGTCTCTCTGTTGCACCGTCTCTCTGTTGCTCCGTCTCTCTGTTGCTCCGTCTCTCTGTTGCTCCGCCTCTCTGTTGCTCCGCCTCTCTGTTGCTCCGTCTCTCTGTTGCTACGTCTCTCTGTTGCTCCGTCTCTCTGTTGCTCCGTCTCTCTGTTGCTCCGTCTCTCTGTTGCTCCGTCTCTCTGTTGCTACGTCTCTCTGTTGCTACGTCTCTCTATTGCTCCGTCTCTCTGTTACTCCCTCGCTCTGTGGCTCCGTCGCTCTGTGGCTCCGTCGCTCTGTGGCTCCGTCGCTCTGTTGCTCCGTCTCTCTGTTGCTCCATCTCTCTGTTGCTCCGTCGCTCTGTTGCTCCGTCGCTCTGTCGCTCCGTCGCTCTGTGGCTCCGTCGCTCTGTTGCTCCGTCTCTCTGTTGCTCCGTCTCTCTGTTGCTCCGTCGCTCTGTTGCTCCGTCTCTCTGCTGCTCCGTCTCCATAATGCTCCGTCTCTCTGTTGCTCAGTCACTCTGTTGCTCCGTCTCTCTGTTGCTCCGTCTCTCTGTTGCTCCGTCTCTCTGTTGCTCCGTCTCTCTGTTGCTCCGTCTCTCTGTTGCTCAGTCTCTCTGTTGCTCCATCTCCCTGTTGCTCCGTCGCTCTGTTGCTCCGTCGCTCTGTCGCTCCGTCTCTCTGTTGCTCCGTCGCTCTGTGGCTCCGTCGCTCTGTGGCTCCGTCGCTCTGTGGCTCCGTCGCTCTGTGGCTCCGTCGCTCTGTTGCTCCGTCTCTCTGTTGCTCCGTCTCTCTGTTGCTCTGTCTCTCTGTTGCTCCGTCTCTCTGTTGCTCAGTCTCTCTGTTGCTCCGTCGCTCTCTTGCTCCGTCTCTCTGTTGCTCCGTCTCTCTGTTGCTCCGTCGCTCTGTTGCTCCCTCGCTCTGTTGCTCCGTCTCTCTGTTTCTCCGTCTCTCTGTTGCTTCCTCGCTCTGTTGCTCCGTCTCTCTGTTTCTCCGTCTCTCTGTTGCTCCGCCTCTCTGTTGCTCCGTCTCTCTGTTGCTCCGTCTCTCTGTTGCTCCGTCTCTCTGTTGCTCCGCCTCACTGTTGCTCCGTCTCTCTTTTGCTCCGTCTCTCTGTTGCTCCATCTCTCTGTTGTTCCGTCTCCGTTGCTCCGTTTCTCTGTTGCTCCGCCGCCTGTTGCTCCGGCGTCCTGTTGCTCCGTCGCTCTGTCGCTCCGTCGTCCTGTTGCTCCGTCGCCCTGTTGCTCCGTCGCCTGTTGCTCCGTCGCCCTGTTGCTCCGTCGCCCTCTTGCTGCGTCGCCCTGTTGCTCCGTCTCTCTGTTGCTCTGTCTCTCTGTTGCTCTGTCTCTCTGTTGCTCCGTCTCTCTGTTGCTCCGTCGCCCTGTTGCTCCGTCTCTCTGTTGCTCTGTCTCTCTGTTGCGCCATTGTTGTGTAGCTGCGTTGCTCTGTTACTCCGTCACATTGTTGCTCTGTCACTCTGTTGCTCCGTCGCTCTGTTGCTCTGTTGCTCCGTCGCCCTGTCGTTCTGTCGCCCTGTCGCTCCGTCTCTCTGTTGTTCCGTCGCCCTGTTGCTCCGTCGCCCTGTTGTTCTGTCGCCCTGTTGCTCCGTCGCCCTGTGGCTCCGTCTCTCTGTGGCTCCGTCTCTCTGTTGCTCCGTCTCTCTGTTGCTCCGTCTCTCTGTTGCTCCGCCTCTCTGTTGCTCCGTCGCTCTGTTGCTCCCTCGCTCTGTTGCTCCGTCTCTCTGTTTCTCCGTCTCTCTGTTTCTCCGTCTCTCTGTTGCTCCCTCGCTCTGTTGCTCCGTCTCTCTGTTGCTCCGTCTCTCTGTTGCTCCGTCTCTCTGTTGCTCCGTCTCTCTGTTGCTCCGTCTCTCTGTTGCTCCGCCTCACTGTTGCTCCGTCTCTCTTTTGCTCCGTCTCTCTGTTGCTCCATCTCTCTGTTGTTCCGTCTCCGTTGCTCCGTCTCTCTGTTGCTCCGCCGCCTGTTGCTCCGGCGTCCTGTTGCTCCGTCGCTCTGTCGCTCCGTCGTCCTGTTGCTCCGTCGCCCTGTTGCTCCGTCGCCTGTTGCTCCGTCGCCCTGTTGCTCCGTCGCCCTCTTGCTGCGTCGCCCTGTTGCTCCGTCTCTCTGTTGCTCTGTCTCTCTGTTGCTCCGTCTCTCTGTTGCTCCGTCGCCCTGTTGCTCCGTCTCTCTGTTGCTCCATCTCTCTGTTGCGCCATTGTTGTGTAGCTGCGTTGCTCTGTTACTCCGTCACATTGTTGCTCTGTCACTCTGTTGCTCCGTCGCTCTGTTGCTCTGTTGCTCCGTCGCCCTGTTGCTCCGTCTCTCTGTTGTTCCGTCGCCCTGTTGCTCCGTCGCCCTGTTGCTCCGTCGCCCTGTGGCTCCGTCTCTCTGTGGCTCCGTCTCTCTGTTGCTCCGTCTCTCTGTTGCTCCGTCTCTCTGTTGCTCCGCCTCTCTGTTGCTCCGTCTCTCTGTGGCTCCGTCGCTC
The DNA here is from genome assembly GCA_037974335.1 of Prionace glauca. NCBI lineage: Eukaryota > Metazoa > Chordata > Chondrichthyes > Carcharhiniformes > Carcharhinidae > Prionace > Prionace glauca. Next base: position 94,429,787 of record CM075729.1, on the reverse strand, counting down.
CGTTGCTCCGTCTCTCTGTTGCTCCGTCGCTCTGTGGCTCCGTCGCTCTGTTGCTCCGTCGCTCTGTTGCTCCATCTCTCTGCTGCTCCGTCTCCATAATGCTCCGTCGCTCTGTCGCTCCGTCGCCCTGTTGCTCCGTCGCTCTGTTGCTCTTTTGCTCCGTCGCTCGGTTGCTCTGTTGCCCTGTTGCACCGTCTCCCTGTTGCTCCGTTGCTCCATCTCTCTGTTTCTCCGTCTCTCTGTTGCTCCATCGGCCTGTTGCTCCGTCGCCCTGTTGCTCCGTCGCCCTGTTGTTCCGACGCCCTGTTGCTCCGACGCCCTGTTGCTCCGTAGCCCTGTTGCTCCGTCGCCTTGTTGCTCCGTCGCCCTGTTGCTCCGTCGCCCAGTTGCTCCGTCGCCCTGTTTCTCCGTCGCCCTGTTGCTCCGTCGCCCTGTTGCTCCGTCGCCCTGTTGCTCCGTCGCCCTGTTGCTCCGTCGCCCTGTTGTTCCGTCGCCCTGTTGCTCCGACGCCCTGTTGCTCCGTAGCCCTGTTGCTCCGTCGCCTTGTTGCTCCGTCGCCCTGTTGCTCCGTCGCCCTGTTGCTCCGTCTCACTGTGCTCCGTCGCTCTGTTGCTCTGTTGCTCCGTCGCCTTGCTGCTGCGTCGCCCTGTTGCTCCGTCGTCCTGTTGCTCCGTCGCTCTGTGGCTCCGTCTCTCTGTTGCTCCGTCGACCTGTTGCTCCGTCGCCCTGTTGCTCCGTCGCCCTGTTGTTCCGTCGCCCTGTTGCTCCGTCGCTCTGTTGCTCCGTCGCCTTGCTGCTGCGTCGCCCTGTTGCTCCGACGCCCTGTTGCTCCGTCGCTCTGTGGCTCCGTCTCTCTGTTGCTCCGACTCTCTGTTGCTCCGTCTCTCTGTTGCTCCGTCTCTCTGTTGCTCCCTCGCTCTGTTGCTCCGTCTCTGGGTGGCTCCGTCTCTCTGTTGCTCCGTCTCTGGGTTGCTCCGTCTCTCTGTTGCTCCGTCTCTCTGTTGCTCCGTCTCTCTGTTGCTCCGTCTCTCTGTTGCTCCGTCTCTCTGTTGCTCCGTCTCTCTGTTGCTCCGTCTCTCTGTTGCTCCGTCGCTCTGTGGCTCCCGCTCTCTGTTGCTCCGTCGCTCTGTGGCTCCGTCGCTCTGTTGCTCAGTCTCTCTGTTGCTCCGTCTCTCTGTTGCTCCGTCGCTCTGTTGCTCCATCTCTCTGCTGCTCCGTCTCCATAATGCTCCGTCGCTCTGTCGCTCCGTCTCTCTGTCGATCCGTCGCCCTGTTGCTGCGTCGCTCTGTTGCTCCGTCACTCTGTTGCTCTTTTGCTCCGTCGCTCGGTTGCTCTGTTGCACTGTTGCACTGTTGCACCGTCTCCCTGTTGCTCCGTCGCCCTGTTGCTCCATCTCTCTGTTTCTCCGTCTCTCTGTTGCTCCATCGGCCTGTTGCTCCGTCGCCCTGTTGCTCCGTCGCCCTGTTGTTCCGACGCCCTGTTGCTCCGACGCCCTGTTGCTCCGTAGCCCTGTTGCTCCGTCGCCTTGTTGCTCCGTCGCCCTGTTGCTCCGTCGCCCAGTTGCTCCGTCGCCCTGTTTCTCCGTCGCCCTGTTGCTCCGTCGCCCTGTTGCTCCGTCGCCCTGTTGCTCCGTCGCCCTGTTGCTCCGTCGCCCTGTTGTTCCGTCGCCCTGTTGCTCCGACGCCCTGTTGCTCCGTAGCCCTGTTGCTCCGTCGCCTTGTTGCTCCGTCGCCCTGTTGCTCCGTCGCCCTGTTGCTCCGTCGCCCTGTCGCTCCGTCGACCTGTTGCTCCGTCGCCCTGTTGCTCCGTCTCTGGGTTGCTCCGTCTCTCTGTTGCTCCGTCTCTGGGTTGCTCCGTCTCTCTGTTGCTCCGTCTCTCTGTTGCTCCGTCTCTCTGTTGCTCCGTCTCTCTGTTGCTCCGTCTCTCTGTTGCTCCGTCTCTCTGCTGCTCCGTCTCCATAATGCTGGGACTCTCTGTGGCTCCGTCGCTCTGTTGCTCCGTCGCTCTGTTGCTCCGTCTCTCTGTTGCTCCGTCTCTCTGTTGCTCCGTCTCTCTGTGGCTCCGTCGCTCTGTGGCTCCGTCGCTCTGTGGCTCCGTCGCTCTGTGGCTCCGTCGCTCTGTTGCTCCGTCGCTCTGTTGCTCCGTCGCTCTGTTGCTCCGTCGTTCTGTTACTCCGTCTCTCTGCTGCTCCGTCTCTCTGTTGCTCCGTCGCTCTGTGGCTCCGTCGCTCTGTGGCTCCGTCGCTCTGTTGCTCCGTCGTTCTGTTACTCCGTCTCTCTGCTGCTCCGTCTCTCTGATGCTCCGTCGTTCTGTGGCTCCGTCGCTCTGTTGCTGCGTCTCCCTGTTCTTCCGTCGCTCTGTTGCTCCGTATGTCTGCTGCTCCGTCTCCATAATGCTCCGTCTCTCTGTTGCTCAGTTGCTCTGTTGCTCCGTCTCTCTGTTGCTCCGTCTCTCTGTTGCTCCGTCTCTCTGTTGCTCCGTCTCTCTGTTGCTCCGTCTCTCTGTTGCTCCGTCTCTCTGTTGCTCAGTCTCTCTGTTGCTCCATCTCCCTGTTGCTCCGTCTCTCTGTTGCTCCGTCTCTCTGTTGCTCCGTCTCTCTGTTGCTCCGTCGCTCTTCCTCCGTCTCTCTGTTGCTCCGTCTCTCTGTTGCTCCGTCTCTCTGTTGCTCAGCCTCTCTGTTGCTCCGTCTCTCTGTTGCTCCGTCTCTCTGTTGCTCCGTCTCTCTGTTGCTCCGCCTCTCTGTTGCTCCGTCTCTCTGTTGCTCCGTCTCTCTGTTGCTCCGTCTCTCTGTTGCTCCGTCGCTCTGTTGCTCCGTCTCTCTGTTGCTCCGTCTCTCTGTTGCTCCGTCCTCTCTGTTGCTCCGTCTCTCTGCTGCTCCGTCTCTCTGTTGCTCCGTCTCTCTGTTGCTCCGTCTCTCTGTTGCTCCGTCTCTCTGTTGCTCCGTCTCTCTGTTGCTCCGTCTCTCTGTTGCTCCGTCTCTCTGTTGCTCCGCCTCTCTGTTGCTCCGTCTCTATGTTGCTCCGTCTCTCTGTTGCTCCGTCTCTCTGTTGCTCCGCATCTCTGTTGCTCCGTCTCTCTGTGGCTCCGTCGCTGGGTTGCTGCGTCTCTCTGTTGCTCCGTCTCTCTGTGGCTCCGTCGCTCTGTTGCTCCGCATCTCTGTTGCTCCGTCTCTCTGTGGCTCCGTCGCTCTGTTGCTCCGTCTCTCTGTTGCTCCGTCTCTCTGTGGCTCCGTCGCTGGGTTGCTGCGTCTCTCTGTTGCTCCGTCTCTCTGTTGCTCCGTCGCTCTGTTGCTCCGTCTCTCTCCTGCTCCGTCGCCCTGTTGCTCCGTCGCTCTGTGGCTCCGTCTCTCTGTGGCTCCGTCTCTCTGTTGCTCCGTCTCTCTGTTGCTCCGTCTCTCTGTTCCTCCATCTCTCTGTTGCTCCGTCGCTCTGTGGCTCCGTCGCTCTGTGGCTCCGTCTCTCTGTTGCTCCGTCGCTCTGTGGCTCCGTCGCTCTGTGGCTCCGTCTCTCTGCTGCTCCGTCTCTCTGTGGCTCCGTCGCTGGGTTGCTCCGTCTCTCCTTTGCTCCGTCGCTCTGTGGCTCCGTCGCTCTGTTGCTCCGTCTCTCTGTTGCTCCGTCTCTCTGTTTCTCCGTCGCTCTGTGGCTCCGTCGCTCCGTGGCTCCGTCGCTCTGTTGCTCCGTCTCTCTGTTGCTCCGTCTCTCTGTTGCTCCGTCTCTCTGTTGCTCCGTCGCTCTGTTGCTCCGTCGCTCTGTGGCTCCGTCGCTCTGTGGCTCCGTCGCCCTGTTGCTCCGTCGCTCTGTGGCTCCGTCGCTCTGGGGCTCCGTCGCTCTGTTCCTCCGTCTCTCTGTTTCTCCGTCGCTCTGTGGCTCCGTCGCTCTGTGGCTCCGTCGCTCTGTTGCTCCGTCTCTCTGTTGCTCCGTCTCTCTGTTGCTCCGTCGCTCTGTTGCTCCGTCGCTCTGTTGCTCCGTCGCTCTGTGGCTCCGTCGCTCTGTGGCTCCGTCGCTCTGTGGCTCCGTCGCTCTGTTGCTCCGTCTCTCTGTGGCTCCGTCTCTCTGTTGCTCCGTCGCTCTGTGGCTCCGTCGCTCTGTGGCTCCGTCTCTCTGTTGCTCCGTCGCTCTGTTGCTCCGTCGCTCTGTGGCTCCGTCGCTCTGTTGCTCCGTCTCCCTGCTGCTCCGTCGCTCTGTTGCTCCGTCTCTCTGTTGCTCCGTCTCTCTGTTGCTCCGTCTCTCTGTTGCTCCGTCTCCCTGCTGCTCCGTCGCTCTGTTGCTTCCGTCTCTCTGTTGCTCCGTCTCTCTGTTGCTCCGTCTCTCTGTTACTCCCTCGCTCTGTGGCTCCGTCGCTCTGTGGCTGCGTCGCTCTGTTGCTCCGTCTCTCTGTTGCTCCGTCTCTCTGTTACTCCCTCGCTCTGTGGCTCCGTCGCTCTGTGGCTGCGTCGCTCTGTTGCTCCGTCTCTCTGTTGCTCCGTCTCCCTGCTGCTCCGTCGCTCTGTTGCTCCGTCTCTCTGTTGCTCCGTCTCTCTGTTGCTCCGTCTCTCTGTTGCTCCGTCTCCCTGCTGCTCCGTCGCTCTGTTGCTCCGTCTCTCTGTTGCTCCGTCTCTCTGTTGCTCCGTCTCTCTGTTACTCCCTCGCCCTGTGGCTCCGTCGCTCTGTGGCTGCGTCGCTCTGTTTGCTCCGTCTCTCTGTTGCTCCGTCTCTCTGTTGCTCCGTCTCTCTGTTGCTCCGTCTCTCTGTTGCTCCGTCTCTCTGTTGCTCCGTCGCTCTGTTGCTCCGTCTCTCTTGCTCAGTCGCTCTGTTGCTCCGTCGCCCTGTTGCTCCGTCGCTCTGTTGCTCTTTTGCTCCGTCGCTCTGTTGCTCCGTTGCACTCTTGCTCCGTTGCACTGTTGCTCCGTCGCCCTGTTGCTCCGTCGCCCTGTTGCTCCGTCTCCCTGTTGCTCCGTCGCCCTGTTGCTCCATCTCTCTGTTTCTCCGTCTCTCTGTTGCTCCATCGGCCTGTTGCTCCGTCGCCCTGTTGCTCCGTCGCCCTGTTGTTCCGACGCCCTGTTGCTCCGACGCCCTATTGCTCCGTAGCCCTGTTGCTCCGTCGCCTTGTTGCTCCCGTCGCCTTGTTGCTCCGTCGCCCTGTTGCTCCGTCGCCCTGTTGCTCCGTCGCACTGTTGCTCCGTCGCCCTGTTGCTCCGTCGCCCTGTTGCTCCGTCGCCCTGTTGTTCCGTCGCCCTGTTGCTCCGACGCCCCTGTTGCTCCGTAGCCCTGTTGCTCCGTCGCCTTGTTGCTCCGTCGCCCTGTTGCTCCGTCGCCCTGTTGCTCCGTCGCCCTGTTGCTCCGTCGCCCTGTTGCTCCGTCGCCCTGTTGCTCCGTCGCCCTGTTGCTCCGTCGCCCTGTTGCTCCGTCGCTCTGTTACTCCGTCACATTGTTGCTCCGTCTCTCTGTTGCTCTGTTGCTCCGTCGCCCTGTTGTTCCGTCGCCCTGTTGCTCCGTCGCTCTGTTGCTCTGTTGCTCCGTCGCCTTGTTGCTCCGTCGCCCTGTTGCTCCGTCGCCCTGTTGCTCCGTCACTCTGTTGCTCCGTATCTCTGTTGCTCCGTCTCTCTGTTGCTCCCTCGCTCTGTTGCTCCGTCTCTCTGTTTCTCCGTCTCTCTGTTGCTCCGTGTCTCTGTTGCTCCGTCTCTATGTTGCTCCGTCTCTCTGTTCCTCCGTCTCTCTGTTGCTCCGTCTCTCTGCTGCTCCGTCTCTCTGTTGCTCTGTTGCTCCGTCGCTCTGTGGCTCCGTCGCTCTGTGGCTCCGTCGGTCTGTTGCTCCGTCGCTCTGTTGCTCCGTCGTTCTGTTACTCCGTCTCTCAGCTGCTCCGTCTCTCTGTTGCTCCGTCGTTCTGTGGCTCCGTCGCTCTGTTGCTGCGTCTCCCTGTTCTTCCGTCGCTCCGTGGCTTGTCGCTCTGTGGCACCGTCGCTCTGTTGCTCCGTCTCTCTGTTGCTCCGTCTCTCTGTTGCTCCGTCGCTCTGTTGCTCCGTCGCTCTGTGGCTCCGTCGCTCTGTTGCTCCATCTCTCTGTTGCTCCGTCTCTCTGTTGCTCCGTCGCACTGTTGCTCCGTCTCTCTGCTGCTCCGTCTCCATAATGCTCCGTCTCTCTGTTGCTCAGTTGCTCTGTTGCTCCGTCTCTCTGTTGCTCCGTCTCTCTGTTGCTCCGTCTCTCTGTTGCTCCGTCTCTCTGTTGCTCAGTGTCTCTGTTGCTCCGTCTCCCTGTTGCTCCGTCTCCCTGTTGCTCCGTCTCTCTGTTGCTCCGTCTCTCTGTTGCTCCGTCTCTCTGTTGCTCAGTCTCTCTGTTGCTCCGTCTCCCTGTTGCTCCGTCTCTCTATTGCTCCGTCTCTCTGTTGCTCTGTCTCTCTGTTGCTCCGTCTCTCTGTTGCTCCGTCTCTCTGTTGCTCCGTCTCTCTGTTGCTCCGTCTCTCTGTTGCTCCGTCTCTCTGTTGCTCCGTCTCTCTGTTGCTCCGTCGCTCTGTTGCTCCGTCTCTCTGTTGCTCCGTCTCTCTGTTGCTCCGTCTCTCTGTTGCTCCGTCTCTCTGTTGCTCAGTCTCTCTGTTGCTCCGTCTCCCTGTTGCTCCATCTCTCTGTTGCTCCGTCTCCCTGTTGCTCCGTCTCTCTGCTGCTCCGTCGCTCTGTTGCTCCGTCTCTATGTTGCTCCGTCTCTCTGTTGCTCCGTCTCTCTGTTGCTCCGCCTCTCTGTTGCTCCGTCTCTCTGTGGCTCCGTCGCTCCGTTGCTCCGTCTCTCTGTTGCTCCGTCGCTCTGTGGCTCCGTCGCTCTGTTGCTCCGTCGCTCTGTTGCTCCATCTCTCTGCTGCTCCGTCTCCATAATGCTCCGTCGCTCTGTCGCTCCGTCGCCCTGTTGCTCCGTCGCTCTGTTGCTCTTTTGCTCCGTCGCTCGGTTGCTCTGTTGCCCTGTTGCACCGTCTCCCTGTTGCTCCGTTGCTCCATCTCTCTGTTTCTCCGTCTCTCTGTTGCTCCATCGGCCTGTTGCTCCGTCGCCCTGTTGCTCCGTCGCCCTGTTGTTCCGACGCCCTGTTGCTCCGACGCCCTGTTGCTCCGTAGCCCTGTTGCTCCGTCGCCTTGTTGCTCCGTCGCCCTGTTGCTCCGTCACCCAGTTGCTCCGTCGCCCTGTTTCTCCGTCGCCCTGTTGCTCCGTCGCCCTGTTGCTCCGTCGCCCTGTTGCTCCGTCGCCCTGTTGCTCCGTCGCCCTGTTGTTCCGTCGCCCTGTTGCTCCGACGCCCTGTTGCTCCGTAGCCCTGTTGCTCCGTCGCCTTGTTGCTCCGTCGCCCTGTTGCTCCGTCGCCCTGTTGCTCCGTCTCACTGTGCTCCGTCGCTCTGTTGCTCTGTTGCTCCGTCGCCTTGCTGCTGCGTCGCCCTGTTGCTCCGTCGTCCTGTTGCTCCGTCGCTCTGTGGCTCCGTCTCTCTGTTGCTCCGTCGACCTGTTGCTCCGTCGCCCTGTTGCTCCGTCGCCCTGTTGTTCCGTCGCCCTGTTGCTCCGTCGCTCTGTTGCTCCGTCGCCTTGCTGCTGCGTCGCCCTGTTGCTCCGACGCCCTGTTGCTCCGTCGCTCTGTGGCTCCGTCTCTCTGTTGCTCCGACTCTCTGTTGCTCCGTCTCTCTGTTGCTCCGTCTCTCTGTTGCTCCCTCGCTCTGTTGCTCCGTCTCTGGGTGGCTCCGTCTCTCTGTTGCTCCGTCTCTGGGTTGCTCCGTCTCTCTGTTGCTCCGTCTCTCTGTTGCTCCGTCTCTCTGTTGCTCCGTCTCTCTGTTGCTCCGTCTCTCTGTTGCTCCGTCGCTCTGTGGCTCCCGCTCTCTGTTGCTCCGTCGCTCTGTGGCTCCGTCGCTCTGTTGCTCAGTCTCTCTGTTGCTCCGTCTCTCTGTTGCTCCGTCGCTCTGTTGCTCCATCTCTCTGCTGCTCCGTCTCCATAATGCTCCGTCGCTCTGTCGCTCCGTCTCTCTGTCGATCCGTCGCCCTGTTGCTGCGTCGCTCTGTTGCTCCGTCACTCTGTTGCTCTTTTGCTCCGTCGCTCGGTTGCTCTGTTGCACTGTTGCACTGTTGCACCGTCTCCCTGTTGCTCCGTCGCCCTGTTGCTCCATCTCTCTGTTTCTCCGTCTCTCTGTTGCTCCATCGGCCTGTTGCTCCGTCGCCCTGTTGCTCCGTCGCCCTGTTGTTCCGACGCCCTGTTGCTCCGACGCCCTGTTGCTCCGTAGCCCTGTTGCTCCGTCGCCTTGTTGCTCCGTCGCCCTGTTGCTCCGTCGCCCAGTTGCTCCGTCGCCCTGTTTCTCCGTCGCCCTGTTGCTCCGTCGCCCTGTTGCTCCGTCGCCCTGTTGCTCCGTCGCCCTGTTGCTCCGTCGCCCTGTTGTTCCGTCGCCCTGTTGCTCCGACGCCCTGTTGCTCCGTAGCCCTGTTGCTCCGTCGCCTTGTTGCTCCGTCGCCCTGTTGCTCCGTCGCCCTGTTGCTCCGTCGCCCTGTCGCTCCGTCGACCTGTTGCTCCGTCGCCCTGTTGCTCCGTCGCCCTGTTGTTCCGTCGCCCTGTTGCTCCGTCTCTCTGTTGCTCCGTCTCTCTGTTGCTCCGTCTCTCTGTTGCTCCCTCGCTCTGTTGCTCCGTCTCTGGGTTGCTCCGTCTCTCTGTTGCTCCGTCTCTGGGTTGCTCCGTCTCTCTGTTGCTCCGTCTCTCTGTTGCTCCGTCTCTCTGTTGCTCCGTCTCTCTGTTGCTCCGTCTCTCTGTTGCTCCGTCTCTCTGCTGCTCCGTCTCCATAATGCTGGGACTCTCTGTGGCTCCGTCGCTCTGTTGCTCCGTCGCTCTGTTGCTCCGTCTCTCTGTTGCTCCGTCTCTCTGTTGCTCCGTCTCTCTGTGGCTCCGTCGCTCTGTGGCTCCGTCGCTCTGTGGCTCCGTCGCTCTGTGGCTCCGTCGCTCTGTTGCTCCGTCGCTCTGTTGCTCCGTCGCTCTGTTGCTCCGTCGTTCTGTTACTCCGTCTCTCTGCTGCTCCGTCTCTCTGTTGCTCCGTCGCTCTGTGGCTCCGTCGCTCTGTGGCTCCGTCGCTCTGTTGCTCCGTCGTTCTGTTACTCCGTCTCTCTGCTGCTCCGTCTCTCTGATGCTCCGTCGTTCTGTGGCTCCGTCGCTCTGTTGCTGCGTCTCCCTGTTCTTCCGTCGCTCTGTTGCTCCGTATGTCTGCTGCTCCGTCTCCATAATGCTCCGTCTCTCTGTTGCTCAGTTGCTCTGTTGCTCCGTCTCTCTGTTGCTCCGTCTCTCTGTTGCTCCGTCTCTCTGTTGCTCCGTCTCTCTGTTGCTCCGTCTCTCTGTTGCTCCGTCTCTCTGTTGCTCAGTCTCTCTGTTGCTCCATCTCCCTGTTGCTCCGTCTCTCTGTTGCTCCGTCTCTCTGTTGCTCCGTCTCTCTGTTGCTCCGTCGCTCTTCCTCCGTCTCTCTGTTGCTCCGTCTCTCTGTTGCTCCGTCTCTCTGTTGCTCAGCCTCTCTGTTGCTCCGTCTCTCTGTTGCTCCGTCTCTCTGTTGCTCCGTCTCTCTGTTGCTCCGCCTCTCTGTTGCTCCGTCTCTCTGTTGCTCCGTCTCTCTGTTGCTCCGTCTCTCTGTTGCTCCGTCTCTCTGTTGCTCCGTCTCTCTGTTGCTCCGTCTCTCTGTTGCTCCGTCTCTCTGCTGCTCCGTCTCTCTGTTGCTCCGTCTCTCTGTTGCTCCGTCTCTCTGTTGCTCCGTCTCTCTGTTGCTCCGTCTCTCTGTTGCTCCGTCTCTCTGTTGCTCCGTCTCTCTGTTGCTCCGCCTCTCTGTTGCTCCGTCTCTATGTTGCTCCGTCTCTCTGTTGCTCCGTCTCTCTGTTGCTCCGCATCTCTGTTGCTCCGTCTCTCTGTGGCTCCGTCGCTGGGTTGCTGCGTCTCTCTGTTGCTCCGTCTCTCTGTGGCTCCGTCGCTCTGTTGCTCCGCATCTCTGTTGCTCCGTCTCTCTGTGGCTCCGTCGCTCTGTTGCTCCGTCTCTCTGTTGCTCCGTCTCTCTGTGGCTCCGTCGCTGGGTTGCTGCGTCTCTCTGTTGCTCCGTCTCTCTGTTGCTCCGTCGCTCTGTTGCTCCGTCTCTCTCCTGCTCCGTCGCCCTGTTGCTCCGTCGCTCTGTGGCTCCGTCTCTCTGTGGCTCCGTCTCTCTGTTGCTCCGTCTCTCTGTTGCTCCGTCTCTCTGTTCCTCCATCTCTCTGTTGCTCCGTCGCTCTGTGGCTCCGTCGCTCTGTGGCTCCGTCTCTCTGTTGCTCCGTCGCTCTGTGGCTCCGTCGCTCTGTGGCTCCGTCTCTCTGCTGCTCCGTCTCTCTGTGGCTCCGTCGCTGGGTTGCTCCGTCTCTCCTTTGCTCCGTCGCTCTGTGGCTCCGTCGCTCTGTTGCTCCGTCTCTCTGTTGCTCCGTCTCTCTGTTTCTCCGTCGCTCTGTGGCTCCGTCGCTCCGTGGCTCCGTCGCTCTGTTGCTCCGTCTCTCTGTTGCTCCGTCTCTCTGTTGCTCCGTCTCTCTGTTGCTCCGTCGCTCTGTTGCTCCGTCGCTCTGTGGCTCCGTCGCTCTGTGGCTCCGTCGCCCTGTTGCTCCGTCGCTCTGTGGCTCCGTCGCTCTGGGGCTCCGTCGCTCTGTTGCTCCGTCTCTCTGTTTCTCCGTCGCTCTGTGGCTCCGTCGCTCTGTGGCTCCGTCGCTCTGTTGCTCCGTCTCTCTGTTGCTCCGTCTCTCTGTTGCTCCGTCGCTCTGTTGCTCCGTCGCTCTGTTGCTCCGTCGCTCTGTGGCTCCGTCGCTCTGTGGCTCCGTCGCTCTGTGGCTCCGTCGCTCTGTTGCTCCGTCTCTCTGTGGCTCCGTCTCTCTGTTGCTCCGTCGCTCTGTGGCTCCGTCGCTCTGTGGCTCCGTCTCTCTGTTGCTCCGTCGCTCTGTTGCTCCGTCGCTCTGTGGCTCCGTCGCTCTGTTGCTCCGTCTCCCTGCTGCTCCGTCGCTCTGTTGCTCCGTCTCTCTGTTGCTCCGTCTCTCTGTTGCTCCGTCTCTCTGTTGCTCCGTCTCCCTGCTGCTCCGTCGCTCTGTTGCTCCGTCTCTCTGTTGCTCCGTCTCTCTGTTGCTCCGTCTCTCTGTTACTCCCTCGCTCTGTGGCTCCGTCGCTCTGTGGCTGCGTCGCTCTGTTGCTCCGTCTCTCTGTTGCTCCGTCTCTCTGTTACTCCCTCGCTCTGTGGCTCCGTCGCTCTGTGGCTGCGTCGCTCTGTTGCTCCGTCTCTCTGTTGCTCCGTCTCCCTGCTGCTCCGTCGCTCTGTTGCTCCGTCTCTCTGTTGCTCCGTCTCTCTGTTGCTCCGTCTCTCTGTTGCTCCGTCTCCCTGCTGCTCCGTCGCTCTGTTGCTCCGTCTCTCTGTTGCTCCGTCTCTCTGTTGCTCCGTCTCTCTGTTACTCCCTCGCCCTGTGGCTCCGTCGCTCTGTGGCTGCGTCGCTCTGTTGCTCCGTCTCTCTGTTGCTCCGTCTCTCTGTTACTCCCTCGCTCTGTGGCTCCGTCGCTCTGTTGCTCCGTCTCTCTGTTACTCCCTCGCTCTGTGGCTGCGTCGCTCTGTTGCTCCGTCTCTCTGTTGCTCCGTCTCTCTGTTGCTCCGTCTCTCTGTTACTCCCTCGCTCTGTTACTCCCTCGCTCTGTGGCTCCGTCGCCCTGTTGCTCCGTCTCTCTGTTACTCCCTCGCTCTGTGGCTCCGTCGCTCTGTTGCTCCGTCTCCCTGCTGCTGCGTCGCTCTGTTGCTCCGTCTCCCTGCTGCTCCGTCGCTCTGTTGCTCCGTCTCTCTGTTGCTCCGTCTCTCTGTTGCTCCCTCTCCATAATGCTGGGACTCTCTGTGGCTCCGTCGCTCTGTTGCTCCGTCTCTCTGTTGCTCCGTCTCTCTGCTGCTCCGTCTCCATAATGCTAGGACTCTCTGTGGCTCCGTCGCTCTGTTGCTCCGTCGCTCTGTTGCTCCGTCTCTCTGTGGCTCCGTCGCTCTGTGGCTCCGTCGCTCTGTGGCTCCGTCGCTCTGTTGCTCCGTCGCTCTGTTGCTCCGTCGCTCTGTTGCTCCGTCGTTCTGTTACTCCGTCTCTCTGCTGTTCCGTCGCTCTGTTGCTCCGTCTCCCTGCTGCTGCGTCGCTCTGTTGCTCCGTCGCTCTGTGGCTCCGTCGCTCTGTGGCTGCGTCGCTCTGTTGCTCCGTCTCCCTGCTGCTCCATCGCTCTGTTGCTCCGTCGCTCTGTTGCTCCGTCTCCCTGCTGCTGCGTCGCTCTGTTGCTCCGTCGCTCTGTGGCTCCGTCGCTCTGTGCCTCCGTCGCTCTGTGCCTCCGTCGCTCTGTTGCTCCGTCGCTCTGTTGCTCCGTCGCTCTGTTGCTCCGTCTCTCTGTTGCTCCGTCTCTCTGTTGCTCCGTCTCTCTGTTGGTCCATCTCTCTGTTGCTCCGTCTCTCTGTTGCTCCGTCGCTCTGTTGCTCCGTCGCTCTGTTGCTCCGTCTCTCTGTTGCTCCGTCTCTCTGTTGCTCCGTCTCTCTGTTGGTCCATCTCTCTGTTGCTCCGTCTCTCTGTTGCTCCGTCGCCCTGTTGCTCCGTCTCTCTGTTGCTCCGTCTCCCTGTTGTTCCGTCGCCCCGTTGATCCGTTTCACTGTTGCTCCGTCTCTCTGTTGCTCCATCTCTCTGTTGCTCCGTCTCTCTGTTGCTCCACCTCTCTGTTGCTCCTTCTCTCTGCTGCTCCGTCGCTCTGTGGCTCCGTCGCTCTGTTGCTCCGTCTCTCTCTTGCTCCGTCGCTCTGTTGCTCCGTCGCTCAATGGCTCCGTCGCTCTGTGGCTCCGTCTCACTGTTGCTCCGTCGCTCTGTTGCTCCAACTCTCTGCTGCTCCGTCTCCATAATGCTCCGTCTCTCTTGCTCAGTCGCTCTGTTGCTCCGTCGCCCTGTTGCTCCGTCGCTCTGTTGCTCTTTTGCTCCGTCGCTCTGTTGCTCCGTTGCACTCTTGCTCCGTTGCACTGTTGCTCCGTCGCCCTGTTGCTCCGTCGCCCTGTTGCTCCGTCTCCCTGTTGCTCCGTCGCCCTGTTGCTCCATCTCTCTGTTTCTCCGTCTCTCTGTTGCTCCATCGGCCTGTTGCTCCGTCGCCCTGTTGCTCGGTCGCCCTGTTGTTCCGACGCCCTGTTGCTCCGACGCCCTATTGCTCCGTAGCCCTGTTGCTCCGTCGCCTTGTTGCTCCGTCGCCCTGTTGCTCCGTCGCCCTGTTGCTCCGTCGCACTGTTGCTCCGTCGCCCTGTTGCTCCGTCGCCCTGTTGCTCCGTCGCCCTGTTGTTCCGTCGCCCTGTTGCTCCGACGCCCTGTTGCTCCGTAGCCCTGTTGCTCCGTCGCCTTGTTGCTCCGTCGCCCTGTTGCTCCGTCGCCCTGTTGCTCCGTCGCCCTGTTGCTCCGTCGCCCTGTTGCTCCGTCGCCCTGTTGCTCCGTCGCCCTGTTGCTCCGTCGCTCTGTTACTCCGTCACATTGTTGCTCCGTCTCTCTGTTGCTCTGTTGCTCCGTCGCCCTGTTGTTCCGTCGCCCTGTTGCTCCGTCGCTCTGTTGCTCTGTTGCTCCGTCGCCTTGTTGCTCCGTCGCCCTGTTGCTCCGTCGCCCTGTTGCTCCGTCACTCTGTTGCTCCGTATCTCTGTTGCTCCGTCTCTCTGTTGCTCCCTCGCTCTGTTGCTCCGTCTCTCTGTTTCTCCGTCTCTCTGTTGCTCCGTGTCTCTGTTGCTCCGTCTCTATGTTGCTCCGTCTCTCTGTTCCTCCGTCTCTCTGTTGCTCCGTCTCTCTGCTGCTCCGTCTCTCTGTTGCTCTGTTGCTCCGTCGCTCTGTGGCTCCGTCGCTCTGTGGCTCCGTCGGTCTGTTGCTCCGTCGCTCTGTTGCTCCGTCGTTCTGTTACTCCGTCTCTCAGCTGCTCCGTCTCTCTGTTGCTCCGTCGTTCTGTGGCTCCGTCGCTCTGTTGCTGCGTCTCCCTGTTCTTCCGTCGCTCCGTGGCTTGTCGCTCTGTGGCACCGTCGCTCTGTTGCTCCGTCTCTCTGTTGCTCCGTCTCTCTGTTGCTCCGTCGCTCTGTTGCTCCGTCGCTCTGTGGCTCCGTCGCTCTGTTGCTCCATCTCTCTGTTGCTCCGTCTCTCTGTTGCTCCGTCGCACTGTTGCTCCGTCTCTCTGCTGCTCCGTCTCCATAATGCTCCGTCTCTCTGTTGCTCAGTTGCTCTGTTGCTCCGTCTCTCTGTTGCTCCGTCTCTCTGTTGCTCCGTCTCTCTGTTGCTCCGTCTCTCTGTTGCTCAGTGTCTCTGTTGCTCCGTCTCCCTGTTGCTCCGTCTCCCTGTTGCTCCGTCTCTCTGTTGCTCCGTCTCTCTGTTGCTCCGTCTCTCTGTTGCTCAGTCTCTCTGTTGCTCCGTCTCCCTGTTGCTCCGTCTCTCTATTGCTCCGTCTCTCTGTTGCTCTGTCTCTCTGTTGCTCCGTCTCTCTGTTGCTCCGTCTCTCTGTTGCTCCGTCTCTCTGTTGCTCCGTCTCTCTGTTGCTCCGTCTCTCTGTTGCTCCGTCTCTCTGTTGCTCCGTCGCTCTGTTGCTCCGTCTCTCTGTTGCTCCGTCTCTCTGTTGCTCCGTCTCTCTGTTGCTCCGTCTCTCTGTTGCTCAGTCTCTCTGTTGCTCCGTCTCCCTGTTGCTCCGTCTCTCTGTTGCTCCGTCTCTCTGTTGCTCCGTCTCTCTGTTGCTCCGTCTCTCTGTTGCTCCGTCTCTCTGCTGCTCCGTCTCTCTGCTGCTCCGTCGCTCTGTTGCTCCGTCTCTCTGTTGCTCCGTCTCTCTATTGCTCCGTCTCTCTGTTGCTCCGTCTCTCTGTTGCTCCGCCTCTCTGTTGCTCCGTCTCTCTGTTGGTCCGTCTCTCTGTTGCTCCGTCTCTCTGATGCTCCGCCTCTCTTTTGCTCCGTCTCTCTGTTGCTCCGTCTCTCTGTTGCTCAGTCTCTCTCTTGCTCCGTCTCTCTGTTGCTCCGTCTCTCTGTTGCTCCGTCTCTCTGTTGCTCCGTGTCTCTGCTGCTCCGTCTCTCTGTTGCTCCGTCTCTCTGTTGCTCCGTCTCTCTGTTGCTCCGTCTCTCTGTTGCTCCGCCTCTCTGTTGCTCCGTCTCTATGTTGCTCCGTCTCTCTGTTGCTCCTTCTCTCTGTTGCTCCGTCTCTCTGCTGCTCCGTCGCTCTGTTGCTCCGTCTCTCTGTTGCTCCGTTGCTCTGTGCCTCCGTCGCTGGGTTGCTGCGTCTCTCTGTTGCTCCGTCTCTCTGTTGCTCCGTCGCTCTGTTGCTCCGTCTCTCTGCTGCTCCGTCGCCCTGTTGCTCCTTCGCTCTGTTGCTCAGTCTCTCTGTTGCTCCATCTCTCTGTGGCTCCGTCGCTCTGTTGCTGCGTCTCTCTGTTGCTCCGTCTCTCTGTTGCTACCTCTCTCTGTTGCTCAGTCGCTCTGTTGCTCCGTCTCTCTGTGGCTCCGTCGCTCTGTTGCTCCGTCGCCCTGTTGGTCCGTTGCCCTGTTGCTCCGTCGCCCTGTTCCTCCGTTGCACTGTTGCTCCGTCTCACTGTTGCTCCGTCGCTCTGTTGCTCCGTCTCCCTGCTGCTCCGTCGCTCTGTTGCTCCGTCTCTCTGTTGCTCCGTCTCTCTGTTGCTCCGTCTCTCTGTTGCTCCGTCGCTCTGTGGCTCCGTCGCTCTGTGGCTCCGTCGCTCTGTGGCTCCGTCGCTCTGTTGCTCCGTCTCTCTGTGGCTCCGTCTCTCTGTTGCTCCGTCACTCTGTGGCTCCGTCGCTCTGTGGCTCAGTCGCTCTGTGGCTCCGTCGCTCTGTGGCTCCGTCGCCCTGTTGCTCCGTCTCTCTGTTGCTCCGTCTCTCTGTTGCTCCGTCTCCCTGCTGCTCCGTCGCTCTGTGGCTCCGTCGCCCTGTTGCTCCGTCGCTCTGTTTCTCCGTCTCTCTGTGGTTCCGTCGCTCTGTTGCTCCGTCTCTCTGTTGCTCCGTCCCTCTGTTGCTCCGTCTCTCTGTTGCTCCGTCTCTCTGTTGCTCCATTTCTCTGTTACTCCCTCGCTCTGTGGCTCCGTCGCTCTGTGGCTGCGTCGCTCTGTTGCTCCCTCTCTCTGTTGCTCCGTCTCTCTGTTACTCCTTCGCTCTGTGGCTCCGTCGCTCTCTTGCTCCGTCTCTCTGTTACTCCCTCGCTCTGTGGCTCCGTCGCTCTGTGGCTGCGTCGCTCTGTTGCTCCGTCTCTCTGTTGCTCCGTCTCTCTGTTGCTCCGTCTCTCTGTTACTCCCTCGCTCTGTTACTCCCTCGCTCTGTGGCTCCGTCGCCCTGTTGCTCCGTCTCTCTGTTACTCCCTCGCTCTGTGGCTCCGTCGCTCTGTTGCTCCATCTCTCTGTTGCTCCGTCTCTCTGTTGCTCCGTCGCACTGTTGCTCCGTCTCTCTGCTGCTCCGTCTCCATAATGCTCCGTCTCTCTGTTGCTCAGTTGCTCTGTTGCTCCGTCTCTCTGTTGCTCCGTCCCTCTGTTGCTCCGTCTCTCTGTTGCTCCGTCTCTCTGTTGCTCCGTCTCTCTGTTGCTCCGTCTCTCTGTTGCTCCGTCTCTCTGTTGCTCCGTCTCTCTCTTGCTCCGTCTCTCTGTTGCTCCGTCTCTCTGTTGCTCAGTCTCTCTGTTGCTCCGTCTCCCTGTTGCTCCGTCTCTCTGTTGCTCCGTCTCTCTGTTGCTCCGTCTCTCTGTTGCTCTGTCTCTCTGTTGCTCCGTCTCTCTGTTGCTCCGTCTCTCTGTTGCTCCGTCTCTCTGTTGCTCCGTCTCTCTGTTGCTCCGTCTCTCTGTTGCTCCGTCTCTCTGTTGCTCCATCTCTCTGTTGCTCCGTCTCTCTGTTGCTCCGTCTCTCTGCTGCTCCGTCGCTCTGTTGCTCCGTCTCTCTGTTGCTCCGTCTCTCTGTTGCTCCGTCTCTCTGTTGCTCCGTCTCTCTGTTGCTCAGTCTCTCTGTTGCTCCGTCTCCCTGTTGCTCCGTCTCTCTGTTGCTCCGTCTCTCTGTTGCTCCGTCTCTCTGTTGCTCCGTCTCTCTGTTGCTCCGTCTCTCTGCTGCTCCGTCTCTCTGCTGCTCCGTCGCTCTGTTGCTCCGTCTCTCTGTTGCTCCGTCTCTCTGTTGCTCCGTCTCTCTGTTGCTCCGTCTCTCTGTTGCTCCGCCTCTCCGTTGCTCCGTCTCTCTGATGCTCCACCTCTCTGTTGCTCCGTCTCTCTGTTGCTCCGTCTCTCTGTTGCTCCGTCTCTCTGTTGCTCCGTCTCTCTGTTGCTCCGTCTCTCTGTTGCTCCGTCTCTCTGTTGCTCCGTGTCTCTGCTGCTCCGTCTCTCTGTTGCTCCGTCTCTCTGTTGCTCCGTCTCTCTGTTGCTCCGTCTCTCTGTTGCTCCGCCTCTCTGTTGCTCCGTCTCTATGTTGCTCCGTCTCTCTGTTGCTCCTTCTCTCTGTTGCTCCGCCTCTCTGTTGCTCTGTCTCTCTGCTGCTCCGTCGCTCTGTTGCTCCGTCTCTCTGTTGCTCCGTTGCTCTGTGCCTCCGTCGCTGGGTTGCTGCGTCTCTCTGTTGCTCCGTCTCTCTGTTGCTCCGTCGCTCTGTTGCTCCGTCTCTCTGCTGCTCCGTCGCCCTGTTGCTCCTTCGCTCTGTTGCTCAGTCTCTCTGTTGCTACCTCTCTCTGTTGCTCAGTCGCTCTGTTGCTCCGTCTCTCTGTGGCTCCGTCGCTCTGTTGCTCCGTCGCCCTGTTGGTCCGTTGCCCTGTTGCTCCGTCGCCCTGTTCCTCCGTTGCACTGTTGCTCCATCTCACTGTTGCTCCGTCGCTCTGTTGCTCCGTCTCCCTGCTGCTCCGTCGCTCTGTTGCTCCGTCTCTCTGTTGCTCCATCTCTCTGTTGCTCCGTCTCTCTGTTGCTCCGTCGCTCTGTGGCTCCGTCGCTCTGTGGCTCCGTCGCTCTGTGGCTCCGTCGCTCTGTTGCTCCGTCTCTCTGTGGCTCCGTCTCTCTGTTGCTCCGTCACTCTGTGGCTCCGTCGCTCTGTGGCTCCGTCGCTCTGTGGCTCCGTCTCTCTGTTGCTCCGTCTCTCTGTTGCTCCGTCTCCCTGCTGCTCCGTCGCTCTGTGGCTCCGTCGCCCTGTTGCTCCGTCGCTCTGTTTCTCCGTCTCTCTGTGGCTCCGTCGCTCTGTTGCTCCGTCTCTCTGTTGCTCCGTCCCTCTGTTGCTCCGTCTCTCTGTTGCTCCGTCTCTCTGTTGCTCCATCTCTCTGTTACTCCCTCGCTCTGTGGCTCCGTCGCTCTGTGGCTGCGTCGCTCTGTTGCTCCGTCTCTCTGTTGCTCCGTCTCTCTGTTACTCCCTCGCTCTGTGGCTCCGTCGCTCTGTTGCTCCGTCTCTCTGTTGCTCCGTCTCTCTGTTACTCCCTCGCTCTGTTACTCCCTCGCTCTGTGGCTCCGTCGCCCTGTTGCTCCGTCTCTCTGTTACTCCCTCGCTCTGTGGCTCCGTCGCTCTGTTGCTCCGTCTCCCTGCTGCTCCGTCTCTCTGTTACTCCCTCGCTCTGTGGCTCCGTCGCTCTGTTGCTCCGTCTCCCTGCTGCTCCGTCTCTCTGTTACTCCCTCGCTCTGTGGCTCCGTCTCTCTGTTGCTCCGTCGCCCTGTTGCTCCGTCTCTCTGTTACTCCCTCGCTCTGTGACTCCGTCGCTCTGTGGCTCCGTCGCTCTGTTGCTCCGTCGCTCTGTGGCTCCGTCGCTCTGTGGCTCCGTCGCTCTGTGGCTCCGTCGCTCTGTGGCTGCGTCGCTCTGTTGCTCCGTCTCCCTGCTGCTCCGTCGCTCTGTTGCTCCGTCGCCCTGTTGCTCCGTCTCTCTGTTACTCCCTCGCTCTGTGGCTCCGTCGCTCTGTTGCTCCGTCTCCCTGCTGCTGCGTCGCTCTGTTGCTCCGTCGCTCTGTTGCTCCGTCGCTCTGTTGCTCCGTCTCCCTGCTGCTGCGTCGCTCTGTTGCTCCGTCGCTCTGTGGCTCCGTCGCTCTGTGGCTCCGTCGCTCTGTTGCTCCGTCTCTCTGTTGCTCCGTCTCTCTGTTGCTCCGTCTCTCTGTTGGTCCATCTCTCTGTTGCTCCGTCTCTCTGTTGCTCCGTCGCTCTGTTGCTCCGTCTCCCTGTTGTTCCGTCGCCCCGTTGATCCGTTTCACTGTTGCTCCGTCTCTCTGTTGCTCCATCTCTCTGTTGCTCCGTCTCTCTGTTGCTCCACCTCTCTGTTGCTCCGTCTCTCTGCTGCTCCGTCGCTCTGTGGCTCCGTCGCTCTGTTGCTCCGTCTCTCTGTTGCTCCGTCGCTCTATTGCTCCGTCGCTCAATGGCTCCGTCGCTCTGTGGCTCCGTCTCACTGTTGCTCCGTCGCTCTGTTGCTCCATATCTCTGCTGCTCCGTCTCCATAATGCTCCGTCTCTCTTGCTCAGTCGCTCTGTTGCTCCGTCGCCCTGTTGCTCCGTCGCTCTGTTGCTCTTTTGCTCCGTCGCTCTGTTGCTCCGTTGCACTCTTGCTCCATTGCACTGTTGCTCCGTCGCCCTGTTGCTCCGTCGCCCTGTTGCTCCGTCTCCCTGTTGCTCCGTCGCCCTGTTGCTCCATCTCTCTGTTTCTCCGTCTCTCTGTTGCTCCATCGGCCTGTTGCTCCGTCGCCCTGTTGCTCCGTCGCCCTGTTGTTCCGACGCCCTGTTGCTCCGAAGCCCTATTGCTCCGTAGCCCTGTTGCTCCGTCGCCTTGTTGCTCCGTCGCCCTGTTGCTCCGTCGCCCTGTTGCTCCGTCGCACTGTTGCTCCGTCGCCCTGTTGCTCCGTCGCCCTGTTGCTCCGTCGCCCTGTTGTTCCGTCGCCCTGTTGCTCCGACGCCCTGTTGCTCCGTAGCCCTGTTGCTCCGTCGCCTTGTTGCTCCGTCGCCCTGTTGCTCCGTCGCCCTGTTGCTCCGTCGCCCTGTTGCTCCGTCGCCCTGTTGCTCCGTCGCCCTGTTGCTCCGTCGCCCTGTTGCTCCGTCGCTCTGTTACTCTGTCACATTGTTGCTCCGTCTCTCTGTTGCTCGGTTGCTCCGTCGCCCTGTTGTTCCGTCGCCCTGTTGCTCCGTCGCTCTGTTGCTCTGTTGCTCCGTCGCCTTGTTGCTCCGTCGCCCTGTTGCTCCGTCGCCCTGTTGCTCCGTCTCTCTGTTGCTCCGTATCTCTGTTGCTCCGTCTCTCTGTTGCTCCCTCGCTCTGTTGCTCCGTCTCTCTGTTTCTCCGTCTCTCTGTTGCTCCGTGTCTCTGTTGCTCCGTCTCTATGTTGCTCCGTCTCTCTGTTCCTCCGTCTCTCTGTTGCTCCGTCTCTCTGCTGCTCCGTCTCTCTGTTGCTCTGTTGCTCCGTCGCTCTGTGGCTCCGTCGCTCTGTGGCTCCGTCGGTCTGTTGCTCCGTCGCTCTGTTGCTCCGTCGTTCTGTTACTCCGTCTCTCAGCTGCTCCGTTTCTCTGTTGCTCCGTCGTTCTGTGGCTCCGTCGCTCTGTTGCTGCGTCTCCCTGTTCTTCCGTCGCTCCGTGGCTTGTCGCTCTGTGACACCGTCGCTCTGTTGCTCCGTCTCTCTGTTGCTCCGTCTCTCTGTTGCTCCGTCGCTCTGTTGCTCCGTCGCTCTGTGGCTCCGTCGCTCTGTGGCTCCGTCGCTCTGTTGCTCCATCTCTCTGTTGCTCCGTCTCTCTGTTGCTCCGTCGCACTGTTGCTCCGTCTCTCTGCTGCTCCGTCTCCATAATGCTCCGTCTCTCTGTTGCTCAGTTGCTCTGTTGCTCCGTCTCTCTGTTGCTCCGTCTCTCTGTTGCTCCGTCTCTCTGTTGCTCCGTCTCTCT
This sequence comes from Prionace glauca, assembly GCA_037974335.1. Lineage (NCBI taxonomy): Eukaryota > Metazoa > Chordata > Chondrichthyes > Carcharhiniformes > Carcharhinidae > Prionace > Prionace glauca. The sequence continues at coordinate 94,408,980 of CM075729.1, read as the reverse complement.
GTTGCTCCGTCTCTCTGTTGCTCCGTCTCTCTGTTGCTCAGTGTCTCTGTTGCTCCGTCTCCCTGTTGCTCCGTCTCCCTGTTGCTCCGTCTCTCTGTTGCTCCGTCTCTCTGTTGCTCCGTCTCTCTGTTGCTCCGTCTCTCTGTTGCTCCGTCTCTCTGTTGCTCCGTCTCTCTGTTGCTCCGTCTCTCTGTTGCTCCGTCTCCCTGTTGCTCCGTCTCTCTCCTGCTCCGTCGCTCTGTTGCTCCGTCTCTCTGTTGCTCCGTCTCTCTGTTGCTCCGTCTCTCTGTTGCTCCGTCTCTCTGTTGCTCCGTCTCTCTGTTGCTCCGTCTCTCTGTTGCTCCGTCTCTCTGTTGCTCCGTCTCTCTGCTGCTCCGTCTCCATAATGCTGGGACTCTCTGTGGCTCTGTCGCTCAGTTGCTCCGTCGCTCTGTTGCTCCGTCTCTCTGTTGCTCCGTCTCTCTGTGGCTCCGTCGCTCTGTGGCTCCGTCGCTCTGTGGCTCCGTCGCTCTGTGGCTCCGTCGCTCTGTTGCTCCGTCGTTCTGTTACTCCGTCTCTCTGCTGCTCCGTCTCTCTGTTGCTCCGTCGTTCTGTGGCTCCGTCGCTCTGTTGCTGCGTCTCCCTGTTCTTCCGTCGCTCTGTTGCTCCGTATGTCTGCTGCTCTGTCTCCATCATGCTCCGTCTCTCTGTTGCTCAGTTGCTCTGTTGCTCCGTCTCTCTGTTGCTCCGTCTCTCTGTTGCTCCGTCTCTCTGTTGCTCCGTCTCTCTGTTTCCCAGTCTCTCTGTTGCTCCATCTCCCTGTTGCTCCGTCTCTCTGTTGCTCCGTCTCTCTGTTGCTCCGTCTCTCTGTTGCTCCGTCGCTCTGTTGCTCCGTCTCTCTGTTGCTCCGTATCTCTGTTCCTCCGTCTCTCTGTTGCTCCGTCTCTCTGTTGCTCCGTCTCTCTGTTGCTCAGCCTCTCTATTGCTCCGTCTCTCTGTTGCTCCGTCTCTCTGTTGCTCCGTCTCTCTGTTGCTCCGCCTCTCTGTTGCTCCGTCTCTCTGTTGCTCCGTCACTCTGTTGCTCCGTCTCTCTGTTGCTCCGTCTCTCTGTTGCTCCGTCTCTCTGTTGCTCCGTCTCTCTGTTGCTCCGTCTCTCTGTTGCTCCATCTCTCTGTTGCTCCGTCTCTCTGCTGCTCCGTCTCTCTGCTGCTCCGTCTCTCTGTTGCTCCGTCTCTCTGTTGCTCCGTCTCTCTGTTGCTCCGTCTCTCTGTGGCTCCGTCGCTGGGTTGCTGCGTCTCTCTGTTGCTCCGTCTCTCTGTTGCTCCGTCGCTCTGTTGCTCCGTCTCTCTGTTGCTCCGTATCTCTGTTCCTCCGTCTCTCTGTTGCTCCGTCTCTCTGTTGCTCCGTCTCTCTGTTGCTCAGCCTCTCTATTGCTCCGTCTCTCTGTTGCTCCGTCTCTCTGTTGCTCCGTCTCTCTGTTGCTCCGCCTCTCTGTTGCTCCGTCTCTCTGTTGCTCCGTCACTCTGTTGCTCCGTCTCTCTGTTGCTCCGTCTCTCTGTTGCTCCGTCTCTCTGTTGCTCCGTCTCTCTGTTGCTCCGTCTCTCTGTTGCTCCATCTCTCTGTTGCTCCGTCTCTCTGCTGCTCCGTCGCTCTGTTGCTCCGTCTCTCTGTTGCTCCGTCTCTCTGTGGCTCCGTCGCTGGGTTGCTGCATCTCTCTGTTGCTCCGTCTCTCTGTTGCTCCGTCGCTCTGTTGCTCCGTCTCTCTGCTGCTCCGTCGCCCTGTTGCTCCTTCGCTGGGTTGCTGCGTCTCTCTGTTGCTCCGTCTCTCTGTTTCTCCGTCTCTCTGTTTCTCCCTCTCTCTGTTGCTCCGTCTCTCTGTTGCTCCGTCTCTCTGTTGCTCCATCTCTCTGTTGCTCCGTCTCCCTGCTGCTCCGTCGCTCTGTTGCTCCGTCTCTCTGTTGCTCCGTCTCTCTGTTGCTCCGTCTCTCTGTTGCTCCGTCGCTCTGTGGCTCCGTCGCTCTGTTGCTCCGTCTCTCTGTTCCTCCATCTCTCTGTGGCTCCGTCGCTCTGTGGCTCCGTCGCTGGGTTGCTCCGTCTCTCTGTTGCTCCGTCACTCTGTTGCTCCGTCTCTCTGTTGCTCCGTCTCTCTGTTGCTCCGTCTCTCTGTTCCTCCATCTCTCTGTTCCTCCGTCTCTCTGTGGCTCCGTCGCTGGGTTGCTCCGTCTCTCTGTTGCTCCGTCGCTCTGTGGCTCCGTCGCTCTGTTGCTCCGTCTCTCTGTTCCTCCATCTCTCTGTTCCTCCGTCTCTCTGTGGCTCCGTCGCTGGGTTGCTCCGTCTCTCTGTGGCTCCGTCGCTCCGTGGCTCCGTCGCTCTGTTGCTCCGTCTCTCTGTTGCTCCGTCTCTCTGTTGCTCCGTCTCTCTGTTGCTCCGTCGCTCTGTTGCTCCGTCGCTCTGTGGCTCCGTCGCTCTGTGGCTCCGTCGCTCTGTGGCTCCGTCGCTCTGTTGCTCCGTCTCTCTGTTTCTCCGTCGCTCTGTGGCTCCGTCGCTCTGTGGCTCCGTCGCTCTGTTGCTCCGTCTCTCTGTTGCTCCGTCTCTCTGTTGCTCCGTTTCTCTGTTGCTCCGTCGCTCTGTTGCTCCGTCGCTCTGTGGCTCCGTCGCTCTGTGGCTCCGTCGCTCTGTGGCTCCGTCGCTCTGTTGCTCCGTCTCTCTGTGGCTCCGTCTCTCTGTTGCTCCGTCGCTCTGTGGCTCCGTCGCTCTGTGGCTCCGTCTCTCTGTTGCTCCGTCGCTCTGTTGCTCCGTCGCTCTGTGGCTCCGTCGCTCTGTTGCTCCGTCTCCCTGCTGCTCCGTCGCTCTGTTGCTCCATCTCTCTGTTGCTCCGTCTCTCTGTTGCTCCGTCTCTCTGTTGCTCCGTCTCCCTGCTGCTCCGTCGCTCTGTTGGTCCGTCTCTCTGTTGCTCCGTCTCTCTGTTGCTCCGTCTCTCTGTTACTCCCACGCTCTGTGGCTCCGTCGCTCTGTGGCTGCGTCGCTCTGTTGCTCCGTCTCTCTGTTGCTCCGTCTCTCTGTTACTCCCTCGCTCTGTGGCTCCGTCGCTCTGTGGCTGCGTCGCTCTGTTGCTCCGTCTCTCTGTTGCTCCGTCGCTCTGTTGCTCCGTCTCTCTGTTGCTCCGTCTCTCTGTTGCTCCGTCTCTCTGTTGCTCCGTCTCCCTGCTGCTCCGTCGCTCTGTTGCTCCGTCTCTCTGTTGCTCCGTCTCTCTGTTGCTCCGTCTCTCTGTTACTCCCTCGCTCTGTGGCTCCGTCGCTCTGTGGCTGCGTCGCTCTGTTGCTCCGTCTCTCTGTTGCTCCGTCTCTCTGTTACTCCCTCGCTCTGTGGCTCCGTCGCTCTGTTGCTCCGTCTCTCTGTTACTCCCTCGCTCTGTGGCTGCGTCGCTCTGTTGCTCCGTCTCTCTGTTGCTCCGTCTCTCTGTTGCTCCGTCTCTCTGTTACTCCCTCGCTCTGTTACTCCCTCGCTCTGTGGCGCCGTCGCCCTGTTGCTCCGTCTCTCTGTTACTCCCTCGCTCTGTGGCTCCGTCGCTCTGTTGCTCCGTCTCCCTGCTGCTGCGTCGCTCTTTTGCTCCGTCTCCCTGCTGCTCCGTCGCTCTGTTGCTCCGTCTCTCTGTTGCTCCGTCTCTCTGTTGCTCCGTCTCCATAATGCTGGGACTCTCTGTGGCTCCGTCGCTCTGTTGCTCCGTCTCTCTGTTGCTCCGTCTCTCTGCTGCTCCGTCTCCATAATGCTGGGACTCTCTGTGGCTCCGTCGCTCTGTTGCTCCGTCGCTCTGTTGCTCCGTCTCTCTGTGGCTCCGTCGCTCTGTGGCTCCGTCGCTCTGTGGCTCCGTCGCTCTGTTTCTCCGTCGCTCTGTTGCTCCGTAGCCCTGTTGCTCCGTCGCCTTGTTGCTCCGTCGCCCTGTTGCTCCGTCGCCCTGTTGCTCTGTCGCCCTGTTGCTCCGTCGCCCTGTTGCTCCGTCGCCCTGTTGCTCCGTCGCCCTGTTGCTCCGTCGCCCTGTTGCTCCGTCGCTCTGTTACTCCGTCACATTGTTGCTCCGTCTCTCTGTTGCTCTGTTGCTCCGTCGCCCTGTTGTTCCGTCGCCCTGTTGCTCCGTCGCTCTGTTGCTCCGTCGCCTTGTTGCTCCGTCGCCCTGTTGCTCCGTCGCCCTGTTGCTCCGTCTCTCTGCTGCTCCGTCGCTCTGTTGCTCCGTCTCTCTGTTGCTCCGTCTCTCTGTTCCTCCGTCTCTCTGTTGCTCCGTCTCTCTGTTGCTCCGTCTCTCTGTTGCTCCGTCTCTCTGTTGCTCCGTCTCTCTGTTGCTCCGTCTCTCTGCTGCTCCGTCTCTCTGTTGCTCCGTCTCCCTGTTGCTCCGTCTCTCTGCTGCTCCGTCGCTCTGTTGCTCCGTCTCTCTGTTGCTCCGTCTCTCTGTTCCTCCGTCTCTCTGTTGCTCCGTCTCTCTGTTGCTCCGTCTCTCTGTTGCTCCGTCTCTCTGTTGCTCCGTCTCTCTGTTGCTCCGTCTCTCTGCTGCTCCGTCTCCATAATGCTGGGACTCTCTGTGGCTCTGTCGCTCAGTTGCTCCGTCGCTCTGTTGCTCCGTCTCTCTGTTGCTCCGTCTCTCTGTGGCTCCGTCGCTCTGTGGCTCCGTCGCTCTGTGGCTCCGTCGCTCTGTGGCTCCGTCGCTCTGTTGCTCCGTCGTTCTGTTACTCCGTCTCTCTGCTGCTCCGTCTCTCTGTTGCTCCGTCGTTCTGTGGCTCCGTCGCTCTGTTGCTGCGTCTCCCTGTTCTTCCGTCGCTCTGTTGCTCCGTATGTCTGCTGCTCTGTCTCCATCATGCTCCGTCTCTCTGTTGCTCAGTTGCTCTGTTGCTCCGTCTCTCTGTTGCTCCGTCTCTCTGTTGCTCCGTCTCTCTGTTGCTCCGTCTCTCTGTTTCCCAGTCTCTCTGTTGCTCCATCTCCCTGTTGCTCCGTCTCTCTGTTGCTCCGTCTCTCTGTTGCTCCGTCTCTCTGTTGCTCCGTCGCTCTGTTGCTCCGTCTCTCTGTTGCTCCGTATCTCTGTTCCTCCGTCTCTCTGTTGCTCCGTCTCTCTGTTGCTCCGTCTCTCTGTTGCTCAGCCTCTCTATTGCTCCGTCTCTCTGTTGCTCCGTCTCTCTGTTGCTCCGTCTCTCTGTTGCTCCGCCTCTCTGTTGCTCCGTCTCTCTGTTGCTCCGTCACTCTGTTGCTCCGTCTCTCTGTTGCTCCGTCTCTCTGTTGCTCCGTCTCTCTGTTGCTCCGTCTCTCTGTTGCTCCGTCTCTCTGTTGCTCCATCTCTCTGTTGCTCCGTCTCTCTGCTGCTCCGTCTCTCTGCTGCTCCGTCTCTCTGTTGCTCCGTCTCTCTGTTGCTCCGTCTCTCTGTTGCTCCGTCTCTCTGTGGCTCCGTCGCTGGGTTGCTGCGTCTCTCTGTTGCTCCGTCTCTCTGTTGCTCCGTCGCTCTGTTGCTCCGTCTCTCTGTTGCTCCGTATCTCTGTTCCTCCGTCTCTCTGTTGCTCCGTCTCTCTGTTGCTCCGTCTCTCTGTTGCTCAGCCTCTCTATTGCTCCGTCTCTCTGTTGCTCCGTCTCTCTGTTGCTCCGTCTCTCTGTTGCTCCGCCTCTCTGTTGCTCCGTCTCTCTGTTGCTCCGTCACTCTGTTGCTCCGTCTCTCTGTTGCTCCGTCTCTCTGTTGCTCCGTCTCTCTGTTGCTCCGTCTCTCTGTTGCTCCGTCTCTCTGTTGCTCCATCTCTCTGTTGCTCCGTCTCTCTGCTGCTCCGTCGCTCTGTTGCTCCGTCTCTCTGTTGCTCCGTCTCTCTGTGGCTCCGTCGCTGGGTTGCTGCATCTCTCTGTTGCTCCGTCTCTCTGTTGCTCCGTCGCTCTGTTGCTCCGTCTCTCTGCTGCTCCGTCGCCCTGTTGCTCCTTCGCTGGGTTGCTGCGTCTCTCTGTTGCTCCGTCTCTCTGTTTCTCCGTCTCTCTGTTTCTCCCTCTCTCTGTTGCTCCGTCTCTCTGTTGCTCCGTCTCTCTGTTGCTCCATCTCTCTGTTGCTCCGTCTCCCTGCTGCTCCGTCGCTCTGTTGCTCCGTCTCTCTGTTGCTCCGTCTCTCTGTTGCTCCGTCTCTCTGTTGCTCCGTCGCTCTGTGGCTCCGTCGCTCTGTTGCTCCGTCTCTCTGTTCCTCCATCTCTCTGTGGCTCCGTCGCTCTGTGGCTCCGTCGCTGGGTTGCTCCGTCTCTCTGTTGCTCCGTCACTCTGTTGCTCCGTCTCTCTGTTGCTCCGTCTCTCTGTTGCTCCGTCTCTCTGTTCCTCCATCTCTCTGTTCCTCCGTCTCTCTGTGGCTCCGTCGCTGGGTTGCTCCGTCTCTCTGTTGCTCCGTCGCTCTGTGGCTCCGTCGCTCTGTTGCTCCGTCTCTCTGTTGCTCCGTCTCTCTGTTTCTCCGTCGCTCTGTGGCTCCGTCGCTCCGTGGCTCCGTCGCTCTGTTGCTCCGTCTCTCTGTTGCTCCGTCTCTCTGTTGCTCCGTCTCTCTGTTGCTCCGTCGCTCTGTTGCTCCGTCGCTCTGTGGCTCCGTCGCTCTGTGGCTCCGTCGCTCTGTGGCTCCGTCGCTCTGTGGCTCCGTCTCTCTGTTTCTCCGTCGCTCTGTGGCTCCGTCGCTCTGTGGCTCCGTCGCTCTGTTGCTCCGTCTCTCTGTTGCTCCGTCTCTCTGTTGCTCCGTTTCTCTGTTGCTCCGTCGCTCTGTTGCTCCGTCGCTCTGTGGCTCCGTCGCTCTGTGGCTCCGTCGCTCTGTTGCTCCGTCGCTCTGTGGCTCCGTCGCTCTGTGGCTCCGTCTCTCTGTTGCTCCGTCGCTCTGTTGCTCCGTCGCTCTGTGGCTCCGTCGCTCTGTTGCTCCGTCTCCCTGCTGCTCCGTCGCTCTGTTGCTCCATCTCTCTGTTGCTCCGTCTCTCTGTTGCTCCGTCTCTCTGTTGCTCCGTCTCCCTGCTGCTCCGTCGCTCTGTTGGTCCGTCTCTCTGTTGCTCCGTCTCTCTGTTGCTCCGTCTCTCTGTTACTCCCACGCTCTGTGGCTCCGTCGCTCTGTGGCTGCGTCGCTCTGTTGCTCCGTCTCTCTGTTGCTCCGTCTCTCTGTTACTCCCTCGCTCTGTGGCTCCGTCTCTCTGTTGCTCCGTCGCTCTGTTGCTCCGTCGCTCTGTGGCTCCGTCGCTCTGTTGCTCCGTCTCCCTGCTGCTCCGTCGCTCTGTTGCTCCATCTCTCTGTTGCTCCGTCTCTCTGTTGCTCCGTCTCTCTGTTGCTCCGTCTCCCTGCTGCTCCGTCGCTCTGTTGGTCCGTCTCTCTGTTGCTCCGTCTCTCTGTTGCTCCGTCTCTCTGTTACTCCCACGCTCTGTGGCTCCGTCGCTCTGTGGCTGCGTCGCTCTGTTGCTCCGTCTCTCTGTTGCTCCGTCTCTCTGTTACTCCCTCGCTCTGTGGCTCCGTCGCTCTGTGGCTGCGTCGCTCTGTTGCTCCGTCTCTCTGTTGCTCCGTCGCTCTGTTGCTCCGTCTCTCTGTTGCTCCGTCTCTCTGTTGCTCCGTCTCTCTGTTGCTCCGTCTCCCTGCTGCTCCGTCGCTCTGTTGCTCCGTCTCTCTGTTGCTCCGTCTCTCTGTTGCTCCGTCTCTCTGTTACTCCCTCGCTCTGTGGCTCCGTCGCTCTGTGGCTGCGTCGCTCTGTTGCTCCGTCTCTCTGTTGCTCCGTCTCTCTGTTACTCCCTCGCTCTGTGGCTCCGTCGCTCTGTTGCTCCGTCTCTCTGTTACTCCCTCGCTCTGTGGCTGCGTCGCTCTGTTGCTCCGTCTCTCTGTTGCTCCGTCTCTCTGTTGCTCCGTCTCTCTGTTACTCCCTCGCTCTGTTACTCCCTCGCTCTGTGGCGCCGTCGCCCTGTTGCTCCGTCTCTCTGTTACTCCCTCGCTCTGTGGCTCCGTCGCTCTGTTGCTCCGTCTCCCTGCTGCTGCGTCGCTCTTTTGCTCCGTCTCCCTGCTGCTCCGTCGCTCTGTTGCTCCGTCTCTCTGTTGCTCCGTCTCTCTGTTGCTCCGTCTCCATAATGCTGGGACTCTCTGTGGCTCCGTCGCTCTGTTGCTCCGTCTCTCTGTTGCTCCGTCTCTCTGCTGCTCCGTCTCCATAATGCTGGGACTCTCTGTGGCTCCGTCGCTCTGTTGCTCCGTCGCTCTGTTGCTCCGTCTCTCTGTGGCTCCGTCGCTCTGTGGCTCCGTCGCTCTGTGGCTCCGTCGCTCTGTTTCTCCGTCGCTCTGTTGCTCCGTAGCCCTGTTGCTCCGTCGCCTTGTTGCTCCGTCGCCCTGTTGCTCCGTCGCCCTGTTGCTCTGTCGCCCTGTTGCTCCGTCGCCCTGTTGCTCCGTCGCCCTGTTGCTCCGTCGCCCTGTTGCTCCGTCGCCCTGTTGCTCCGTCGCTCTGTTACTCCGTCACATTGTTGCTCCGTCTCTCTGTTGCTCTGTTGCTCCGTCGCCCTGTTGTTCCGTCGCCCTGTTGCTCCGTCGCTCTGTTGCTCCGTCGCCTTGTTGCTCCGTCGCCCTGTTGCTCCGTCGCCCTGTTGCTCCGTCTCTCTGCTGCTCCGTCGCTCTGTTGCTCCGTCTCTCTGTTGCTCCGTCTCTCTGTTCCTCCGTCTCTCTGTTGCTCCGTCTCTCTGTTGCTCCGTCTCTCTGTTGCTCCGTCTCTCTGTTGCTCCGTCTCTCTGTTGCTCCGTCTCTCTGCTGCTCCGTCTCCATAATGCTGGGACTCTCTGTGGCTCCGTCGCTCTGTTGCTCCGTCGCTCTGTTGCTCCGTCTATCTGTTGCTCCGTCTCTCTGTGGCTCCGTCGCTCTGTGGCTCCGTCGCTCTGTGGCTCCGTCGCTCTGTTGCTCCGTCGCTCTGTTGCTCCGTCGCTCTGTTGCTCCGTCGTTCTGTTACTCCGTCTCTCTGCTGTTCCGTCTCTCTGTTGCTCCGTCGCTCTGTGGCTCCGTCGCTCTGTGGCTCCGTCGCTCTGTTGCTCCGTCGTTCTGTTACTCCGTCTCTCTGCTGCTCCGTCTCTCTGTTGCTCCGTCGTTCTGTGGCTCCGTCTCTCTGTTGCTCCGTCTCTCTGTTCTTCCGTCGCTCTGTTGCTCCGTATGTCTGCTGCTCCGTCTCCATAATGCTCCGTCGCTCTGTTGCTCCGTCTCTCTGTTGCTCCGTCTCTCTGTTGCTCCGTCTCTCTGTTGCTCCGTCTCTCTGTTGCTCCGTCTCTCTGTTGCTCCGTCTCTCTGTTGCTCCGTCTCTCTGTTGCTCAGTCTCTCTGTTGCTCCGTCTCTCTGCTGCTCCGTCGCTCTGTTGCTCCGTCTCTCTGTTGCTCCGTCTCTCTGTTGCTCCGTCTCTCTGTTGCTCCGTCTCTCTGTTGCTCAGTCTCTCTGTTGCTCCGTCTCCCTGTTGCTCCGTCTCCCTGTTGCTCCGTCTCTCTGTTGCTCCGTCTCTCTGTTGCTCCGTCTCTCTGTTGCTCCGTCTCTCTGCTGCTCCGTCTCTCTGCTGCTCCGTCGCTCTGTTGCTCCGTCTCTCTGTTGCTCCGTCTCTCTGTTGCTCCGTCTCTCTGTTGCTCCGTCTCTCTGTTGCTCCGCCTCTCTGTTGCTCCGTCTCTCTGTTGGTCCGTCTCTCTATTGCTCCGTCTCTCTGATGCTCCGCCTCTCTGTTGCTCCGTCGCTCTGTTGCTCCGTCTCTCTGTTCCTCCGTCTCTCTGTTGCTCCGTCTCTCTGTTGCTCCGTTTCTCTGTTGCTCCGTCTCTCTGTTGCTCCGTGTCTCTGCTGCTCCGTCTCTCTGTTGCTCCGTCTCTCTGTTGCTCCGTCTCTCTGATGCTCCGTCTCTCTGTTGCTCCGTCTCTCTGTTGCTCCGTCTCTCTGTTGCTCCGCCTCTCTGTTGCTCCGCCTCTCTGTTGCTCCGTCTCTATGTTGCTCCGTCTCTCTGTTGCTCCGTCTCTCTGTTGCTCCGCCTCTCTGTTGCTCCGTCTCTCTGCTGCTCCGTCGCTCTGTTGCTCCGTCTCTCTGTTGCTCCGTCTCTCTGTGCCTCCGTCGCTGGGTTGCTGCGTCTCTCTGTTGCTCCGTCTCTCTGTTGCTCCGTCGCTCTGTTGCTCCGTCTCTCTGCTGCTCCGTCGCCCTGTTGCTCCTTCGCTCTGTTGCTCAGTCTCTCTGTTGCTCCATCTCTCTGTGGCTCCGTCGCTCTGTTGCTGCGTCTCTCTGTTGCTCCGTCTCTCTGTTGCTACCTCTCTCTGTTGCTCAGTCGCTCTGTTGCTCCGTCTCTCTGTGGCTCCGTCGCTCTGTTGCTCCGTCGCCCTGTTGGTCCGTCGCCCTGTCGCTCCGTCGCCCTGTTGCTCCGTTGCACTGTTGCTCCGTCTCATTGTTGCTCCGTCGCTCTGTTGCTCCGTCTCCCTGCTGCTCCGTCGCTCTGTTGCTCCGTCTCTCTGTTGCTCCGTCTCTCTGTTGCTCCGTCTCTCTGTTGCTCCGTCGCTCTGTGGCTCCGTCGCTCTGTGGCTCCGTCGCTCTGTGGCTCCGTCGCTCTGTTGCTCCGTCTCTCTGTGGCTCCGTCTCTCTGTTGCTCCGTCGCTCTGTGGCTCCGTCGCTCTGTGGCTAAGTCGCTCTGTGGCTCCGTCGCTCTGTGGCTCCGTCGCCCTGTTGCTCCGTCTCTCTGTTGCTCCGTCTCCCTGCTGCTCCGTCGCTCTGTGGCTCCGTCGCCCTGTTGCTCCGTCGCTCTGTTTCTCCGTCTCTCTGTGGCTCCGTCGCTCTGTTGCTCCGTCTCTCTGTTGCTCCGTCCCTCTGTTGCTCCGTCTCTCTGTTGCTCCGTCTCTCTGTTGCTCCGTCTCTCTGTTGCTCCATCTCTCTGTTACTCCCTCGCTCTGTGGCTCCGTCGCTCTGTGGCTGCGTCGCTCTGTTGCTCCGTCTCTCTGTTGCTCCGTCTCTCTGTTACTCCCTCGCTCTGTGGCTCCGTCGCTCTGTTGCTCCGTCTCTCTGTTGCTCCGTCTCTCTGTTCCTCCGTCTCTCTGTTGCTCCGTCTCTCTGTTGCTCCGTCTCTCTGTTGCTCCGTCTCTCTGTTGCTCCGTCTCTCTGTTGCTCCGTCTCTCTGCTGCTCCGTCTCCATAATGCTGGGACTCTCTGTGGCTCCGTCGCTCTGTTGCTCCGTCGCTCTGTTGCTCCGTCTCTCTGTTGCTCCGTCTCTCTGTTGCTCCGTCGCTCTGTGGCTCCGTCGCTCTGTGGCTCCGTCGCTCTGTTGCTCCGTCGCTCTGTTGCTCCGTCGCTCTGTTGCTCCGTCGTTCTGTTACTCCGTCTCTCTGCTGTTCCGTCTCTCTGTTGCTCCGTCGCTCTGTGGCTCCGTCGCTCTGTGGCTCCGTCGCTCTGTTACTCCGTCGTTCTGTTACTCCGTCTCTCTGCTGCTCCGTCTCTCTGTTGCTCCGTCGTTCTGTGGCTCCGTCTCTCTGTTGCTCCGTCTCTCTGTTCTTCCGTCGCTCTGTTGCTCCGTATGTCTGCTGCTCCGTCTCCATAATGCTCCGTCGCTCTGTTGCTCAGTTGCTCTGTTGCTCCGTCTCTCTGTTGCTCCGTCTCTCTGTTGCTCCGTCTCTCTGTTGCTCCGTCTCTCTGTTGCTCCGTCTCTCTGTTGCTCCGTCTCTCTGTTGCTCAGTCTCTCTGTTGCTCCGTCTCCCTGTTGCTCCGTCTCCCTGTTGCTCCGTCTCTCTGTTGCTCCGTCTCTCTGTTGCTCCGTCTCTCTGTTGCTCCGTCTCTCTGTTGCTCCGTCTCTCTGTTGCTCCGTCTCTCTGTTGCTCCGTCTCTCTGTTGCTCCGTCTCTCTGTTGCTCCGTCTCTCTGTTGCTCCGTCTCTCTGCTGCTCCGTCGCTCTGTTGCTCCGTCTCTCTGTTGCTCCGTCTCTCTGTTGCTCCGTCTCTCTGTTGCTCCGTCTCTCTGTTGCTCCGTCTCTCTGTTGCTCAGTCTCTCTGTTGCTCCGTCTCCCTGTTGCTCCGTCTCCCTGTTGCTCCGTCTCTCTGTTGCTCCGTCTCTCTGTTGCTCCGTCTCTCTGTTGCTCCGTCTCTCTGCTGCTCCGTCTCTCTGCTGCTCCGTCGCTCTGTTGCTCCGTCTCTATGTTGCTCCGTCTCTCTGTTGCTCCGTCTCTCTGTTGCTCCGTCTCTCTGTTGCTCCGCCTCTCTGTTGCTCCGTCTCTCTGTTGGTCCGTCTCTCTATTGCTCCGTCTCTCTGATGCTCCGCCTCTCTGTTGCTCCGTCTCTCTGTTGCTCCGTCTCTCTGTTCCTCCGTCTCTCTGTTGCTCCGTCTCTCTGTTGCTCCGTCTCTCTGTTGCTCCGTCTCTCTGTTGCTCCGTGTCTCTGCTGCTCCGTCTCTCTGTTGCTCCGTCTCTCTGTTGCTCCGTCTCTCTGTTGCTCCGTCTCTCTGTTGCTCCGTCTCTCTGTTGCTCCGTCTCTCTGTTGCTCCGTCTCTCTGTTGCTCCGCCTCTCTGTTGCTCCGTCTCTATGTTGCTCCGTCTCTCTGTTGCTCCGTCTCTCTGTTGCTCCGCCTCTCTGTTGCTCCGTCTCTCTGCTGCTCCGTCGCTCTGTTGCTCCGTCTCTCTGTTGCTCCGTCTCTCTGTGCCTCCGTCGCTGGGTTGCTGCGTCTCTCTGTTGCTCCGTCTCTCTGTTGCTCCGTCGCTCTGTTGCTCCGTCTCTCTGCTGCTCCGTCGCCCTGTTGCTCCTTCGCTCTGTTGCTCAGTCTCTCTGTTGCTCCATCTCTCTGTGGCTCCGTCGCTCTGTTGCTGCGTCTCTCTGTTGCTCCGTCTCTCTGTTGCTACCTCTCTCTGTTGCTCAGTCGCTCTGTTGCTCCGTCTCTCTGTGGCTCCGTCGCTCTGTTGCTCCGTCGCCCTGTTGGTCCGTCGCCCTGTTGCTCCGTCGCCCTGTTGCTCCGTTGCACTGTTGCTCCGTCTCACTGTTGCTCCGTCGCTCTGTTGCTCCGTCTCCCTGCTGCTGCGTCGCTCTGTTGCTCCGTCTCTCTGTTGCTCCGTCTCTCTGTTGCTCCGTCTCTCTGTTGCTCCGTCGCTCTGTGGCTCCGTCGCTCTGTGGCTCCGTCGCTCTGTGGCTCCGTCGCTCTGTTGCTCCGTCTCTCTGTGGCTCCGTCTCTCTGTTGCTCCGTCGCTCTGTGGCTCCGTCGCTCTGTGGCTCCGTCGCTCTGTGGCTCCGTCGCTCTGTGGCTCCGTCGCCCTGTTGCTCCGTCTCTCTGTTGCTCCGTCTCCCTGCTGCTCCGTCGCTCTGTGGCTCCGTCGCCCTGTTGCTCCGTCGCTCTGTTTCTCCGTCTCTCTGTGGCTCCGTCGCTCTGTTGCTCCGTCTCTCTGTCACGTGCTCACTGTGTGCTCCGTCCCTCTGTTGCTCCGTCTCTCTGTTGCTCCGTCTCTCTGTTGCTCCGCCTCTCTGTTGCTCCGTCTCTCTGCTGCTCCGTCGCTCTGTTGCTCCGTCTCTCTGTTGCACCGTCTCTCTGTGCCTCCGTCGCTGGGTTGCTGCGTCTCTCTGTTGCTCCGTCTCTCTGTTGCTCCGTCGCTCTGTTGCTCCGTCTCTCTGCTGCTCCGTCGCCCTGTTGCTCCTTCGCTCTGTTGCTCAGTCTCTCTGTTGCTCCATCTCTCTGTGGCTCCGTCGCTCTGTTGCTGCGTCTCTCTGTTGCTCCGTCTTTCTGTTGCTACCTCTCTCTGTTGCTCAGTCGCTCTGTTGCTCCGTCTCTCTGTGGCTCCGTCGCTCTGTTGCTCCGTTGCCCTGTTGGTCCGTCGCCCAGTCGCTCCGTCGCCCTGTTGCTCCGTTGCACTGTTGCTCCGTCTCACTGTTGCTCCGTCGCTCTGTTGCTCCGTCTCCCTGTTGCTCCGTCGCTCTGTGGCTCCGTCGCTCTGTTGCTCCGTCTCTCTGTGGCTCCGTCTCTCTGTTGCTCCGTCGCTCTGTGGCTCCGTCGCTCTGTGGCTAAGTCGCTCTGTGGCTCCGTCGCTCTGTGGCTCCGTCGCCCTGTTGCTCCGTCTCTCTGTTGCTCCGTCTCCCTGCTGCTCCGTCGCTCTGTGGCTCCGTCGCCCTGTTGCTCCGTCGCTCTGTTTCTCCGTCTCTCTGTGGCTCCGTCGCTCTGTTGCTCCGTCTCTCTGTTGCTCCGTCCCTCTGTTGCTCCGTCTCTCTGTTGCTCCGTCTCTCTGTTGCTCCATCTCTCTGTTACTCCCTCGCTCTGTGGCTCCGTCGCTCTGTGGCTGCGTCGCTCTGTTGCTCCGTCTCTCTGTTGCTCCGTCTCTCTGTTACTCCCTCGCTCTGTGGCTCCGTCGCTCTGTTGCTCCGTCTCTCTGTTGCTCCGTCTCTCTGTTCCTCCGTCTCTCTGTTGCTCCGTCTCTCTGTTGCTCCGTCTCTCTGTTGCTCCGTCTCTCTGTTGCTCCGTCTCTCTGTTGCTCCGTCTCTCTGCTGCTCCGTCTCCATAATGCTGGGACTCTCTGTGGCTCCGTCGCTCTGTTGCTCCGTCGCTCTGTTGCTCCGTCTCTCTGTTGCTCCGTCTCTCTGTGGCTCCGTCGCTCTGTGGCTCCGTCGCTCTGTGGGCTCCGTCGCTCTGTTGCTCCGTCGCTCTGTTGCTCCGTCGCTCTGTTGCTCCGTCGTTCTGTTACTCCGTCTCTCTGCTGTTCCGTCTCTCTGTTGCTCCGTCGCTCTGTGGCTCCGTCGCTCTGTGGCTCCGTCGCTCTGTTACTCCGTCGTTCTGTTACTCCGTCTCTCTGCTGCTCCGTCTCTCTGTTGCTCCGTCGTTCTGTGGCTCCGTCTCTCTGTTGCTCCGTCTCTCTGTTCTTCCGTCGCTCTGTTGCTCCGTATGTCTGCTGCTCCGTCTCCATAATGCTCCGTCGCTCTGTTGCTCAGTTGCTCTGTTGCTCCGTCTCTCTGTTGCTCCGTCTCTCTGTTGCTCCGTCTCTCTGTTGCTCCGTCTCTCTGTTGCTCCGTCTCTCTGTTGCTCCGTCTCTCTGTTGCTCAGTCTCTCTGTTGCTCCGTCTCCTGTTGCTCCGTCTCCTGTTGCTCCGTCTCTCTGTTGCTCCGTCTCTCTGTTGCTCCGTCTCTCTGTTGCTCCGTCTCTCTGTTGCTCCGTCTCTCTGTTGCTCCGTCTCTCTGTTGCTCCGTCTCTCTGTTGCTCCGTCTCTCTGTTGCTCCGTCTCTCTGTTGCTCCGTCTCTCTGCTGCTCCGTCGCTCTGTTGCTCCGTCTCTCTGTTGCTCCGTCTCTCTGTTGCTCCGTCTCTCTGTTGCTCCGTCTCTCTGTTGCTCAGTCTCTCTGTTGCTCCGTCTCCCTGTTGCTCCGTCTCCCTGTTGCTCCGTCTCTCTGTTGCTCCGTCTCTCTGTTGCTCCGTCTCTCTGCTGCTCCGTCTCTCTGCTGCTCCGTCGCTCTGTTGCTCCGTCTCTATGTTGCTCCGTCTCTCTGTTGCTCCGTCTCTCTGTTGCTCCGTCTCTCTGTTGCTCCGCCTCTCTGTTGCTCCGTCTCTCTGTTGGTCCGTCTCTCTATTGCTCCGTCTCTCTGATGCTCCGCCTCTCTGTTGCTCCGTCTCTCTGTTGCTCCGTCTCTCTGTTCCTCCGTCTCTCTGTTGCTCCGTCTCTCTGTTGCTCCGTCTCTCTGTTGCTCCGTCTCTCTGTTGCTCCGTGTCTCTGCTGCTCCGTCTCTCTGTTGCTCCGTCTCTCTGTTGCTCCGTCTCTCTGTTGCTCCGTCTCTCTGTTGCTCCATCTCTCTGTTGCTCCGTCTCTCTGTTGCTCCGTCTCTCTGTTGCTCCGCCTCTCTGTTGCTCCATCTCTATGTTGCTCCGTCTCTCTGTTGCTCCGTCTCTCTGTTGCTCCGCCTCTCTGTTGCTCCGTCTCTCTGCTGCTCCGTCGCTCTGTTGCTCCGTCTCTCTGTTGCTCCGTCTCTCTGTGCCTCCGTCGCTGGGTTGCTGCGTCTCTCTGTTGCTCCGTCTCTCTGTTGCTCCGTCGCTCTGTTGCTCCGTCTCTCTGCTGCTCCGTCGCCCTGTTGCTCCTTCGCTCTGTTGCTCAGTCTCTCTGTTGCTCCATCTCTCTGTGGCTCCGTCGCTCTGTTGCTGCGTCTCTCTGTTGCTCCGTCTCTCTGTTGCTACCTCTCTCTGTTGCTCAGTCGCTCTGTTGCTCCGTCTCTCTGTGGCTCCGTCGCTCTGTTGCTCCGTCGCCCTGTTGGTCCGTCGCCCTGTTGCTCCGTCGCCCTGTTGCTCCGTTGCACTGTTGCTCCGTCTCACTGTTGCTCCGTCGCTCTGTTGCTCCGTCTCCCTGCTGCTCCGTCGCTCTGTTGCTCCGTCTCTCTGTTGCTCCGTCTCTCTGTTGCTCCGTCTCTCTGTTGCTCCGTCGCTCTGTGGCTCCGTCGCTCTGTGGCTCCGTCGCTCTGTGGCTCCGTCGCTCTGTTGCTCCGTCTCTCTGTGGCTCCGTCTCTCTGTTGCTCCGTCGCTCTGTGGCTCCGTCGCTCTGTGGCTCCGTCGCTCTGTGGCTCCGTCGCTCTGTGGCTCCGTCGCCCTGTTGCTCCGTCTCTCTGTTGCTCCGTCTCCCTGCTGCTCCGTCGCTCTGTGGCTCCGTCGCCCTGTTGCTCCGTCGCTCTGTTTCTCCGTCTCTCTGTGGCTCCGTCGCTCTGTTGCTCCGTCTCTCTGTTGCTCCGTCCCTCTGTTGCTCCGTCTCTCTGTTGCTCCGTCTCTCTGTTGCTCCATCTCTCTGTTACTCCCTCGCTCTGTGGCTCCGTCGCTCTGTGGCTGCGTCGCTCTGTTGCTCCGTCACGTGCTCACTGTGTCGCTCTGTGGCTCCGTCGCTCTGTTGCTCCGTCTCTCTGTTACTCCCTCGCTCTGTGGCTCCGTCGCTCTGTGGCTGCGTCGCTCTGTTGCTCCGTCTCTCTGTTGCTCCGTCTCTCTGTTGCTCCGTCTCTCTGTTACTCCCTCGCTCTGTTACTCCCTCGCTCTGTGGCTCCGTCGCCCTGTTGCTCCGTCTCTCTGTTACTCCCTCGCTCTGTGGCTCCGTCGCTCTGTTGCTCCGTCTCCCTGCTGCTCCGTCTCTCTGTTACTCCCTCGCTCTGTGGCTCCGTCGCTCTGTTGCTCCGTCTCCCTTCTGCTCCGTCTCTCTGTTACTCCCCGCTCTGTGGCTCCGTCTCTCTGTTGCTCCGTCGCCCTGTTGCTCCGTCTCTCTGTTACTCCCTCGCTCTGTGGCTCCGTCGCTCTGTTGCTCCGTCGCTCTGTGGCTCCGTCGCTCTGTGGCTCCGTCGCTCTGTGGCTCCGTCGCTCTGTGGCTCCGTCGCCCTGTTGCTCCGTCGCTCTGTTTCTCCGTCTCTCTGTGGCTCCGTCGCTCTGTTGCTCCGTCTCTCTGTTGCTCCGTCCCTCTGTTGCTCCGTCTCTCTGTTGCTCCGTCTCTCTGTTGCTCCATCTCTCTGTTACTCCCCTCGCTCTGTGGCTCCGTCGCTCTGTGGCTGCGTCGCTCTGTTGCTCCGTCTCTCTGTTGCTCCGTCTCTCTGTTACTCCCTCGCTCTGTGGCTCCGTCGCTCTGTTGCTCCGTCTCTCTGTTACCTCCCTCGCTCTGTGGCTCCGTCGCTCTGTGGCTGCGTCGCTCTGTTGCTCCGTCTCTCTGTTGCTCCGTCTCTCTGTTGCTCCGTCTCTCTGTTACTCCCTCGCTCTGTTACTCCCTCGCTCTGTGGCTCCGTCGCCCTGTTGCTCCGTCTCTCTGTTACTCCCTCGCTCTGTGGCTCCGTCGCTCTGTTGCTCCGTCTCCCTGCTGCTCCGTCTCTCTGTTACTCCCTCGCTCTGTGGCTCCGTCGCTCTGTTGCTCCGTCTCCCTTCTGCTCCGTCTCTCTGTTACTCCTCGCTCTGTGGCTCCGTCTCTCTGTTGCTCCGTCGCCCTGTTGCTCCGTCTCTCTGTTACTCCCTCGCTCTGTGGCTCCGTCGCTCTGTTGCTCCGTCGCTCTGTGGCTCCGTCGCTCTGTGGCTCCGTCGCTCTGTGGCTCCGTCGCTCTGTGGCTCCGTCACTCTGTGGCTACGTCGCTCTGTTGCTCCGTCTCTCTGTTACTCCCTCGCTCTGTGGCTCCGTCGCTCTGTTGCTCCGTCTCCCTGCTGCTGCGTCGCTCTGTTGCTCCGTCGCTCTGTTGCTCCGTCGCTCTGTTGCTCCGTCTCCCTGCTGCTGCGTCGCTCTGTTGCTCCGTCGCTCTGTGGCTCCGTCGCTCTGTGGCTGCGTCGTTCTGTTGCTCCGTCTCCCTGCTGCTCCATCGCTCTGTTGCTCCGTCGCTCTGTTGCTCCATCTCCCTGCTGCTGCGTCGCTCTGTTGCTCCGTCGCTCTGTGGCTCCGTCGCTCTGTGCCTCCGTCGCTCTGTTGCTCCGTCGCTCTGTTGCTCCGTCGCTCTGTTGCTCCGTCGCTCTGTTGCTCCGTCTCTCTGTTGGTCCATCTCTCTGTTGCTCCGTCTCTCTGTTGCTCCGTCGCTCTGTTGCTTCCGTCTCCCTGTTGTTCCGTCGCCACCGTTGATCCGTTTCACTGTTGCTCCGTCTCTCTGTTGCTCCATCTCTCTGTTGCTCCGTCTCTCTGTTGCTCCACCTCTCTGTTGCTCCGTCTCTCTGCTGCTCCGTCGCTCTGTGGCTCCGTCGCTCTGTTGCTCCGTCTCTCTGTTGCTCCGTCGCTCTGTTGCTCCGTCGCTCAATGGCTCCGTCGCTCTGTGGCTCCGTCTCACTGTTGCTCCGTCGCTCTGTTGCTCCACCTCTCTGTTGCTCCGTCTCCATAATGCTCCGTCTCTCTTGCTCAGTCGCTCTGTTGCTCCCGTCGCCCTGTTGCTCCGTCTCTCTGTTGCTCTTTTGCTCCGTCGCTCTGTTGCTCTCCGTTGCACTCTTGCTCCGTTGCAACTGTTGCTCCGTCGCCCTGTTGCTCCGTCGCCCTGTTGCTCCGTCTCCCCTGTTGCTACTCCGTCGCCCTGTTGCTCCATCTCTCTGTTTCTCCGTCTCTCTGTTGCTCCATCGGCCTGTTGCTCCGTCGCCCTGTTGCTCCGTCGCCCTGTTGTTCCGACGCCCTGTTGCTCCGACGCCCCTATTGCTCCGTAGCCCTGTTGCTCCGTCGCCTTGTTGCTCCGTCGCCCTGTTGCTCCGTCGCCCTGTTGCTCCGTCGCACTGTTGCTGCCGTCGCCCTGTTGCTCCGTCGCCCTGTTTGCTCCGTCGCCCTGTTGTTCCGTCGCCCTGTTGCTCCGACGCCCTGTTGCTCCGTAGCCCTGTTGCTCCGTCGCCTTGTTGCTCCGTCGCCCTGTTGCTCCGTCGCCCTGTTGCTCCGTCGCCCTGTTGCTCCGTCGCCCTGTTGCTCCGTCGGCCTGTTGCTCCGTCGCCCTGTTGCTCCGTCGCCCTGTTGCTCCGTCGCTCTGTTACTCCGTCACATTGTTGCTCCGTCTCTCTGTTGCCTCTGTTGCTCGCGTCGCCCTGTTGTTCCGTCGCCCTGTTGCTCCGTCGCTCTGTTGCTCTGTTGCTCCGTCGCCTTGTTGCTCCGTCGCCCTGTTGCTTCCGTCGCCCTGTTGCTCCGTCTCTCTGTTGCTCCGTATCTCTGTTGCTCCGTCTCTCTGTTGCTCCCTCGCTCTGTTGCTCGTCTCTCTGTTTCTCCGTCTCTCCTGTTGCTCCGTGTCTCTGTTGCTCCGTCTCTATGTTGCTCCGTCTCTCTGTTCCTCCGTCTCTCTGTTGCTCCGTCTCTCTGCTGCTCCGTCTCTACTGTTGCTCTGTTGCTCCGTCGGCTCTGTGGCTCCGTCGCTCTGTGGCTCCGTCGGTCTGTTGCTCCGTCGCTCTGTTGCTCCGTCGTTCTGTTACTCCGTCTCTCAGCTGCTCCGTCTCTCTGTTGCTCCGTCGTTCTGTGGCTCCGTCGCTCTGTTGCTGCGTCTCCCTGTTCTTCCGTCGCTCCGTGGCTTGTCGCTCTGTGGCACCGTCGCTCTGTTGCTCCGTCTCTCTGTTGCTCCGTCTCTCTGTTGCTCCGTCGCTCTGTTGCTCCGTCGCTCTGTGGCTCCGTCGCTCTGTTGCTCCGTCGCTCTGTTGCTCCATCTCTCTGTTGCTCCGTCTCTCTGTTGCTCCGTCGCTCTGTTGCTCCGTCTCTCTGCTGCTCCGTCTCCATAATGCTCCGTCTCCATAATGCTCCGTCTCTCTGTTGCTCAGTTGCTCTGTTGCTCCGTCTCTCTGTTGCTCCGTCTCTCTGTTGCTCCGTCTCTCTGTTGCTCCGTCTCTCTGTTGCTCAGTGTCTCTGTTGCTCCGTCTCCCTGTTGCTCCGTCTCCCTGTTGCTCCGTCTCTCTGTTGCTCCGTCTCTCTGTTGCTCCGTCTCTCTGTTGCTCCGTCTCTCTGTTGCTCCGTCTCTCTGTTGCTCCGTCTCTCTGTTGCTCCGTCTCTCTGTTGCTCCGTCTCCCTGTTGCTCCGTCTCTCTGCTGCTCCGTCGCTCTGTTGCTCCGTCTCTCTGTTGCTCCGTCTCTCTGTTCCTCCGTCTCTCTGTTGCTCCGTCTCTCTGTTGCTCCGTCTCTCTGTTGCTCCGTCTCTCTGTTGCTCCGTCTCTCTGTTGCTCCGTCTCTCTGTTGCTCCGTCTCTCTGCTGCTCCGTCTCCATAATGCTGGGACTCTCTGTGGCTCCGTCGCTCTGTTGCTCCGTCGCTCTGTTGCTCCGTCTCCCTGTTGCTCCGTCTCTCTGTGGCTCCATCGCTCTGTGGCTCCGTCGCTCTGTGGCTCCGTCGCTCTGTGGCTCCGTCGCTCTGTTGCTCCGTCGCTCTGTTGCTCCGTCGCTCTGTTGCTCCGTCGTTCTGTTACTCCGTCTCTCTGCTGCTCCGTCTCTCTGTTGCTCCGTCGCTCTGTGGCTCCGTCGCTCTGTGGCTCCGTCGCTCTGTTGCTCCGTCGTTCTGTTACTCCGTCTCTCTGCTGCTCCGTCTCTCTGTTGCTCCGTCGTTCTGTGGCTCCGTCGCTCTGTTGCTGCGTCTCCCTGTTCTTCCGTCGCTCTGTTGCTCCCTATGTCTGCTGCTCCGTCTCCATAATGCTCCGTCTCTCTGTTGCTCAGTTGCTCTGTTGCTCCGTCTCTCTGTTGCTCCGTCTCTCTGTTGCTCCGTCTCTCTGTTGCTCCGTCTCTCTGTTGCTCAGTCTCTCTGTTGCTCCATCTCCCTGTTGCTCCGTCTCTCTGTTGCTCCGTCTCTCTGTTGCTCCGTCTCTCTGTTGCTCCGTCTCTCTGTTGCTCCGTCGCTCTGTTGCTCCGTCTCTCTGTTGCTCCGTCTCTCTGTTCCTCCGTCTCTCTGTTGCTCCGTCTCTCTGTTGCTCCGTCTCTCTGTTGCTCAGCCTCTCTGTTGCTCCGTCTCTCTGTTGCTCCGTCTCTCTGTTGCTCCGTCTCTCTGTTGCTCCGCCTCTCTGTTGCTCCGTCTCTCTGTTGCTCCGTCTCTCTGTTGCTCCGTCTCTCTGTTGCTCCGTCTCTCTGTTGCTCCGTCTCTCTGTTGCTCCGTCTCTCTGTTGCTCCGTCTCTCTGTTGCTCCGTCTCTCTGCTGCTCCGTCTCTCTGTTGCTCCGTCTCTCTGTTGCTCCGTCTCTCTGTTGCTCCGTCTCTCTGTTGCTCCGTCTCTCTGTTGCTCCGTCTCTCTGTTGCTCCGTCTCTCTGTTGCTCCGCCTCTCTGTTGCTCCGTCTCTATGTTGCTCCGTCTCTCTGTTGCTCCGTCTCTCTGTTGCTCCGCATCTCTGTTGCTCCGTCTCTCTGCTGCTCCGTCGCTCTGTTGCTCCGTCTCTCTGTTGCTCCGTCTCTCTGTTGCTCCGTCGCTCTGTTGCTCCGTCTCTCTGCTGCTCCGTCGCCCTGTTGCTCCTTCGCTGGGTTGCTGCGTCTCTCTGTTGCTCCGTCTCTCTGTTTCTCCGTCTCTCTGTTTCTCCCTCTCTCTGTTGCTCCGTCTCTCTGTGGCTCCGTCGCTCTGTTGCTCCGTCTCTCTGTTGCTCCGTCTCTCTGTTGCTCCATCTCTCTGTTGCTCCGTCTCCCTGCTGCTCCGTCGCTCTGTTGCTCCGTCTCTCTGTTGCTCCGTCTCTCTGTTGCTCCGTCTCTCTGTTGCTCCGTCGCTCTGTGGCTCCGTCGCTCTGTTGCTCCGTCTCTCTGTTGCTCCGTCTCTCTGTTGCTCCATCTCTCTGTTGCTCCGTCTCCCTGCTGCTCCGTCGCTCTGTTGCTCCGTCTCTCTGTTGCTCCGTCTCTCTGTTGCTCCGTCTCTCTGTTGCTCCGTCTCTCTGTTGCTCCGTCGCTCTGTGGCTCCGTCGCTCTGTGGCTCCGTCTCTCTGTTGCTCCGTCGCTCTGTGGCTCCGTCGCTCTGTGGCTCCGTCTCTCTGTTGCTCCGTCTCTCTGTTGCTCCGTCTCTCTGTGGCTCCGTCGCTGGGTTGCTCCGTCTCTCTGTTGCTCCGTCGCTCTGTGGCTCCGTCGCTCTGTTGCTCCGTCGCTCTGTTGCTTCGTCTCTCTGTTGCTCCGTCGCTCTGTTGCTCCGTCTCTCTGTTGCTCCGTCTCTCTGTGGCTCCGTCTCTCTGTTGCTCCGTCTCTCTGTTGCTCCATCTCTCTGTTGCTCCGTCTCCCTGCTGCTCCGTCGCTCTGTTGCTCCGTCTCTCTGTTGCTCCGTCTCTCTGTTGCTCCGTCTCTCTGTTGCTCCATCTCTCTGTTGCTCCGTCTCCCTGCTGCTCCGTCTCTCTGTTGCTCCGTCTCTCTGTTGCTCCGTCGCTCTGTTGCTCCGTCGCTCTGTTGCTCCGTCTCTCTGTTGCTCCGTCTCTCTGTTGCTCCATCTCTCTGTTGCTCCGTCTCCCTGCTGCTCCGTCGCTCTGTTGCTCCGTCTCTCTGTTGCTCCGTCTCTCTGTTGCTCCGTCTCTCTGTTGCTCCGTCTCTCTGTTGCTCCGTCGCTCTGTGGCTCCGTCGCTCTGTTGCTCCGTCTCTCTGTTCCTCCATCTCTCTGTTACTCCGTCGCTCTGTGGCTCCGTCGCTCTGTGGCTCCGTCTCTCTGTTGCTCCGTCGCTCTGTGGCTCCGTCTCTCTGTTGCTCCGTCGCTCTGTGGCTCCGTCGCTCTGTTGCTCCGTCTCTCTGTTCCTCCATCTCTCTGTTACTCCGTCGCTCTGTGGCTCCGTCGCTCTGTGGCTCCGTCTCTCTGTTGCTCCGTCTCTCTGTGGCTCCGTCGCTGGGTTGCTCCGTCTCTCTGTTGCTCCGTCGCTCTGTGGCTCCGTCGCTCTGTTGCTCCGTCTCTCTGTTGCTCCGTCTCTCTGTTTCTCCGTCGCTCTGTGGCTCCGTCGCTCCGTGGCTCCGTCGCACTGTTGCTCCGTCTCTCTGTTGCTCCGTCTCTCTGTTGCTCCGTCTCTCTGTTGCTCCGTCGCTCTGTTGCTCCGTCGCTCTGTGGCTCCGTCGCTCTGTGGCTCCGTCGCTCTGTGGCTCCGTCGCTCTGTTGCTCCGTCTCTCTGTTTCTCCGTCGCTCTGTGGCTCCGTCGCTCTGTGGCTCCGTCGCTCTGTTGCTCCGTCTCTCTGTTGCTCCGTCTCTCTGTTGCTCCGTCTCTCTGTTGCTCCGTCGCTCTGTTGCTCCGTCTCTCTGTTCTTCCCTCGCTCTGTGGCTCCGTCGCTCTGTGGCTCCGTCGCTCTGTGGCTCCGTCGCTCTGTGGCTCCGTCGCTCTGTGGCTCCGTCGCTCTGTTGCTCCGTCTCTCTGTGGCTCCGTCTCTCTGTTGCTCCGTCGCTCTGTGGCTCCGTCGCTCTGTGGCTCCGTCTCTCTGTTGCTCCGTCGCTCTGTTGCTCCGTCGCTCTGTGGCTCCGTCGCTCTGTTGCTCCGTCTCCCTGCTGCTCCGTCGCTCTGTTGCTCCATCTCTCTGTTGCTCCGTCTCTCTGTTGCTCCGTCTCTCTGTTGCTCCGTCTCCCTGCTGCTCCGTCGCTCTGTTGCTCCGTCTCTCTGTTGCTCCGTCTCTCTGTTGCTCCGTCTCTCTGTTGCTCAGCCTCTCTGTTGCTCCGTCTCTCTGTTGCTCCGTCTCTCTGTTGCTCCGTCTCTCTGTTGCTCCGCCTCTCTGTTGCTCCGTCTCTCTGTTGCTCCGTCTCTCTGTTGCTCCGTCTCTCTGTTGCTCCGTCTCTCTGTTGCTCCGTCTCTCTGTTGCTCCGTCTCTCTGTTGCTCCGTCTCTCTGTTGCTCCGTCTCTCTGCTGCTCCGTCTCTCTGTTGCTCCGTCTCTCTGTTGCTCCGTCTCTCTGTTGCTCCGTCTCTCTGTTGCTCCGTCTCTCTGTTGCTCCGTCTCTCTGTTGCTCAGTGTCTCTGTTGCTCCGTCTCCCTGTTGCTCCGTCTCCCTGTTGCTCCGTCTCTCTGTTGCTCCGTCTCTCTGTTGCTCCGTCTCTCTGTTGCTCCGTCTCTCTGTTGCTCCGTCTCTCTGTTGCTCCGTCTCTCTGTTGCTCCGTCTCTCTGTTGCTCCGTCTCTCTGTTGCTCCGTCTCCCTGTTGCTCCGTCTCTCTGCTGCTCCGTCGCTCTGTTGCTCCGTCTCTCTGTTGCTCCGTCTCTCTGTTCCTCCGTCTCTCTGTTGCTCCGTCTCTCTGTTGCTCCGTCTCTCTGTTGCTCCGTCTCTCTGTTGCTCCGTCTCTCTGTTGCTCCGTCTCTCTGTTGCTCCGTCTCTCTGTTGCTCCGTCTCTCTGCTGCTCCGTCTCCATAATGCTGGGACTCTCTGTGGCTCCGTCGCTCTGTTGCTCCGTCGCTCTGTTGCTCCGTCTCTCTGTTGCTCCGTCTCTCTGTTGCTCCGTCTCTCTGTTGCTCCGTGTCTCTGCTGCTCCGTCTCTCTGTTGCTCCGTCTCTCTGTTGCTCCGTCTCTCTGATGCTCCGTCTCTCTGTTGCTCCGTCTCTCTGTTGCTCCGTCTCTCTGTTGCTCCGTCTCTCTGTTGCTCCGCCTCTCTGTTGCTCCGTCTCTATGTTGCTCCGTCTCTCTGTTGCTCCGTCTCTCTGTTGCTCCGCCTCTCTGTTGCTCCGTCTCTCTGCTGCTCCGTCGCTCTGTTGCTCCGTCTCTCTGTTGCTCCGTCTCTCTGTGCCTCCGTCGCTGGGTTGCTGCGTCTCTCTGTTGCTCCGTCTCTCTGTTGCTCCGTCGCTCTGTTGCTCCGTCTCTCTGCTGCTCCGTCGCCCTGTTGCTCCTTCGCTCTGTTGCTCAGTCTCTCTGTTGCTCCATCTCTCTGTGGCTCCGTCGCTCTGTTGCTGCGTCTCTCTGTTGCTCCGTCTCTCTGTTGCTACCTCTCTCTGTTGCTCAGTCGCTCTGTTGCTCCGTCTCTCTGTGGCTCCGTCGCTCTGTTGCTCCGTCGCCCTGTTGGTCCGTCGCCCTGTCGCTCCGTCGCCCTGTTGCTCCGTTGCACTGTTGCTCCGTCTCACTGTTGCTCCGTCGCTCTGTTGCTCCGTCTCCCTGCTGCTCCGTCGCTCTGTTGCTCCGTCTCTCTGTTGCTCCGTCTCTCTGTTGCTCCGTCTCTCTGTTGCTCCGTCGCTCTGTGGCTCCGTCGCTCTGTGGCTCCGTCGCTCTGTGGCTCCGTCGCTCTGTTGCTCCGTCTCTCTGTGGCTCCGTCTCTCTGTTGCTCCGTCGCTCTGTGGCTCCGTCGCTCTGTGGCTAAGTCTCTCTGTGGCTCCGTCTCTCTGTGGCTCCGTCGCTCTGTTGCTCCGTCTCTCTGTTGCTCCGTCCCTCTGTTGCTCCGTCTCTCTGTTGCTCCATCTCTCTGTTGCTCCGTCTCTCTGTTGCTCCATCTCTCTGTTACTCCCTCGCTCTGTGGCTCCGTCGCTCTGTGGCTGCGTCGCTCTGTTGCTCCGTCTCTCTGTTGCTCCGTCTCTCTGTTACTCCCTCGCTCTGTGGCTCCGTCGCTCTGTTGCTCCGTCTCTCTGTTGCTCCGTCTCTCTGTTCCTCCGTCTCTCTGTTGCTCCGTCTCTCTGTTGCTCCGTCTCTCTGTTGCTCCGTCTCTCTGTTGCTCCGTCTCTCTGTTGCTCCGTCTCTCTGCTGCTCCGTCTCCATAATGCTGGGACTCTCTGTGGCTCCGTCGCTCTGTTGCTCCGTCGCTCTGTTGCTCCGTCTCTCTGTTGCTCCGTCTCTCTGTTGCTCCGTCGCTCTGTGGCTCCGTCGCTCTGTGGCTCCGTCGCTCTGTTGCTCCGTCGCTCTGTTGCTCCGTCGCTCTGTTGCTCCGTCGTTCTGTTACTCCGTCTCTCTGCTGTTCCGTCTCTCTGTTGCTCCGTCGCTCTGTGGCTCCGTCGCTCTGTGGCTCCGTCGCTCTGTTACTCCGTCGTTCTGTTACTCCGTCTCTCTGCTGCTCCGTCTCTCTGTTGCTCCGTCGTTCTGTGGCTCCGTCTCTCTGTTGCTCCGTCTCTCTGTTCTTCCGTCGCTCTGTTGCTCCGTATGTCTGCTGCTCCGTCTCCATAATGCTCCGTCGCTCTGTTGCTCAGTTGCTCTGTTGCTCCGTCTCTCTGTTGCTCCGTCTCTCTGTTGCTCCGTCTCTCTGTTGCTCCGTCTCTCTGTTGCTCCGTCCCTCTGTTGCTCCGTCTCTCTGTTGCTCAGTCTCTCTGTTGCTCCGTCTCCCTGTTGCTCCGTCTCCCTGTTGCTCCGTCTCTCTGTTGCTCCGTCTCTCTGTTGCTCCGTCTCTCTGTTGCTCCGTCTCTCTGTTGCTCCGTCTCTCTGTTGCTCCGTCTCTCTGTTGCTCCGTCTCTCTGTTGCTCCGTCTCTCTGTTGCTCCGTCTCTCTGTTGCTCCGTCTCTCTGCTGCTCCGTCGCTCTGTTACTCCGTCTCTCTGTTGCTCCGTCTCTCTGTTGCTCCGTCTCTCTGTTGCTCCGTCTCTCTGTTGCTCAGTCTCTCTGTTGCTCCGTCTCCCTGTTGCTCCGTCTCCCTGTTGCTCCGTCTCTCTGTTGCTCCGTCTCTCTGTTGCTCCGTCTCTCTGTTGCTCCGTCTCTCTGCTGCTCCGTCTCTCTGCTGCTCCGTCGCTCTGTTGCTCCGTCTCTATGTTGCTCCGTCTCTCTGTTGCTCCGTCTCTCTGTTGCTCCGTCTCTCTGTTGCTCCGCCTCTCTGTTGCTCCGTCTCTCTGTTGGTCCGTCTCTCTATTGCTCCGTCTCTCTGATGCTCCGCCTCTCTGTTGCTCCGTCTCTCTGTTGCTCCGTCTCTCTGTTCCTCCGTCTCTCTGTTGCTCCGTCTCTCTGTTGCTCCGTCTCTCTGTTGCTCCGTCTCTCTGTTGCTCCGTGTCTCTGCTGCTCCGTCTCTCTGTTGCTCCGTCTCTCTGTTGCTCCGTCTCTCTGTTGCTCCGTCTCTCTGTTGCTCCGTCTCTCTGTTGCTCCGTCTCTCTGTTGCTCCGTCTCTCTGTTGCTCCGTCTCTCTGTTGCTCCGTCTCTCTGTTGCTCCGCCTCTCTGTTGCTCCGTCTCTATGTTGCTCCGTCTCTCTGTTGCTCCGTCTCTCTGTTGCTCCGCCTCTCTGTTGCTCCGTCTCTCTGCTGCTCCGTCGCTCTGTTGCTCCGTCTCTCTGTTGCTCCGTCTCTCTGTGCCTCCGTCGCTGGGTTGCTGCGTCTCTCTGTTGCTCCGTCTCTCTGTTGCTCCGTCGCTCTGTTGCTCCGTCTCTCTGCTGCTCCGTCGCCCTGTTGCTCCTTCGCTCTGTTGCTCAGTCTCTCTGTTGCTCCATCTCTCTGTGGCTCCGTCGCTCTGTTGCTGCGTCTCTCTGTTGCTCCGTCTCTCTGTTGCTACCTCTCTCTGTTGCTCAGTCGCTCTGTTGCTCCGTCTCTCTGTGGCTCCGTCGCTCTGTTGCTCCGTCGCCCTGTTGGTCCGTCGCCCTGTTGCTCCGTCGCCCTGTTGCTCCGTTGCACTGTTGCTCCGTCTCACTGTTGCTCCGTCGCTCTGTTGCTCCGTCTCCCTGCTGCTCCGTCGCTCTGTTGCTCCGTCTCTCTGTTGCTCCGTCTCTCTGTTGCTCCGTCTCTCTGTTGCTCCGTCGCTCTGTGGCTCCGTCGCTCTGTGGCTCCGTCGCTCTGTGGCTCCGTCGCTCTGTTGCTCCGTCTCTCTGTGGCTCCGTCTCTCTGTTGCTCCGTCGCTCTGTGGCTCCGTCGCTCTGTGGCTCCGTCGCTCTGTGGCTCCGTCGCTCTGTGGCTCCGTCGCCCTGTTGCTCCGTCTCTCTGTTGCTCCGTCTCCCTGCTGCTCCGTCGCTCTGTGGCTCCGTCGCCCTGTTGCTCCGTCGCTCTGTTTCTCCGTCTCTCTGTGGCTCCGTCGCTCTGTTGCTCCGTCTCTCTGTTGCTCCGTCCCTCTGTTGCTCCGTCTCTCTGTTGCTCCGTCTCTCTGTTGCTCCGCCTCTCTGTTGCTCCGTCTCTCTGCTGCTCCGTCGCTCTGTTGCTCCGTCTCTCTGTTGCTCCGTCTCTCTGTGCCTCCGTCGCTGGGTTGCTGCGTCTCTCTGTTGCTCCGTCTCTCTGTTGCTCCGTCGCTCTGTTGCTCCGTCTCTCTGCTGCTCCGTCGCCCTGTTGCTCCTTCGCTCTGTTGCTCAGTCTCTCTGTTGCTCCATCTCTCTGTGGCTCCGTCGCTCTGTTGCTGCGTCTCTCTGTTGCTCCGTCTCTCTGTTGCTACCTCTCTCTGTTGCTCAGTCGCTCTGTTGCTCCGTCTCTCTGTGGCTCCGTCGCTCTGTTGCTCCGTTGCCCTGTTGGTCCGTCGCCCTGTCGCTCCGTCGCCCTGTTGCTCCGTTGCACTGTTGCTCCGTCTCACTGTTGCTCCGTCGCTCTGTTGCTCCGTCTCCCTGTTGCTCCGTCGCTCTGTGGCTCCGTCGCTCTGTTGCTCCGTCTCTCTGTGGCTCCGTCTCTCTGTTGCTCCGTCGCTCTGTGGCTCCGTCGCTCTGTGGCTAAGTCGCTCTGTGGCTCCGTCGCTCTGTGGCTCCGTCGCCCTGTTGCTCCGTCTCTCTGTTGCTCCGTCTCCCTGCTGCTCCGTCGCTCTGTGGCTCCGTCGCCCTGTTGCTCCGTCGCTCTGTTTCTCCGTCTCTCTGTGGCTCCGTCGCTCTGTTGCTCCGTCTCTCTGTTGCTCCGTCCCTCTGTTGCTCCGTCTCTCTGTTGCTCCGTCTCTCTGTTGCTCCATCTCTCTGTTACTCCCTCGCTCTGTGGCTCCGTCGCTCTGTGGCTGCGTCGCTCTGTTGCTCCGTCTCTCTGTTGCTCCGTCTCTCTGTTACTCCCTCGCTCTGTGGCTCCGTCGCTCTGTTGCTCCGTCTCTCTGTTGCTCCGTCTCTCTGTTCCTCCGTCTCTCTGTTGCTCCGTCTCTCTGTTGCTCCGTCTCTCTGTTGCTCCGTCTCTCTGTTGCTCCGTCTCTCTGTTGCTCCGTCTCTCTGCTGCTCCGTCTCCATAATGCTGGGACTCTCTGTGGCTCCGTCGCTCTGTTGCTCCGTCGCTCTGTTGCTCCGTCTCTCTGTTGCTCCGTCTCTCTGTGGCTCCGTCGCTCTGTGGCTCCGTCGCTCTGTGGCTCCGTCGCTCTGTTGCTCCGTCGCTCTGTTGCTCCGTCGCTCTGTTGCTCCGTCGTTCTGTTACTCCGTCTCTCTGCTGTTCCGTCTCTCTGTTGCTCCGTCGCTCTGTGGCTCCGTCGCTCTGTGGCTCCGTCGCTCTGTTACTCCGTCGTTCTGTTACTCCGTCTCTCTGCTGCTCCGTCTCTCTGTTGCTCCGTCGTTCTGTGGCTCCGTCTCTCTGTTGCTCCGTCTCTCTGTTCTTCCGTCGCTCTGTTGCTCCGTATGTCTGCTGCTCCGTCTCCATAATGCTCCGTCGCTCTGTTGCTCAGTTGCTCTGTTGCTCCGTCTCTCTGTTGCTCCGTCTCTCTGTTGCTCCGTCTCTCTGTTGCTCCGTCTCTCTGTTGCTCCGTCTCTCTGTTGCTCCGTCTCTCTGTTGCTCAGTCTCTCTGTTGCTCCGTCTCCCTGTTGCTCCGTCTCCCTGTTGCTCCGTCTCTCTGTTGCTCCGTCTCTCTGTTGCTCCGTCTCTCTGTTGCTCCGTCTCTCTGTTGCTCCGTCTCTCTGTTGCTCCGTCTCTCTGTTGCTCCGTCTCTCTGTTGCTCCGTCTCTCTGTTGCTCCGTCTCTCTGCTGCTCCGTCGCTCTGTTGCTCCGTCTCTCTGTTGCTCCGTCTCTCTGTTGCTCCGTCTCTCTGTTGCTCCGTCTCTCTGTTGCTCAGTCTCTCTGTTGCTCCGTCTCCCTGTTGCTCCGTCTCCCTGTTGCTCCGTCTCTCTGTTGCTCCGTCTCTCTGTTGCTCCGTCTCTCTGCTGCTCCGTCTCTCTGCTGCTCCGTCGCTCTGTTGCTCCGTCTCTATGTTGCTCCGTCTCTCTGTTGCTCCGTCTCTCTGTTGCTCCGTCTCTCTGTTGCTCCGCCTCTCTGTTGCTCCGTCTCTCTGTTGGTCCGTCTCTCTATTGCTCCGTCTCTCTGATGCTCCGCCTCTCTGTTGCTCCGTCTCTCTGTTGCTCCGTCTCTCTGTTCCTCCGTCTCTCTGTTGCTCCGTCTCTCTGTTGCTCCGTCTCTCTGTTGCTCCGTCTCTCTGTTGCTCCGTCTCTCTGTTGCTCCGTCTCTCTGTTGCTCCGTCTCTCTGTTGCTCCGTCTCTCTGTTGCTCCGTCTCTCTGTTGCTCCGTCTCTCTGTTGCTCCGTCTCCCTGTTGCTCCGTCTCTCTGCTGCTCCGTCGCTCTGTTGCTCCGTCTCTCTGTTGCTCCGTCTCTCTGTTCCTCCGTCTCTCTGTTGCTCCGTCTCTCTGTTGCTCCGTCTCTCTGTTGCTCCGTCTCTCTGTTGCTCCGTCTCTCTGTTGCTCCGTCTCTCTGTTGCTCCGTCTCTCTGTTGCTCCGTCTCTCTGCTGCTCCGTCTCCATAATGCTGGGACTCTCTGTGGCTCCGTCGCTCTGTTGCTCCGTCGCTCTGTTGCTCCGTCTCTCTGTTGCTCCGTCTCTCTGTTGCTCCGTCTCTCTGTTGCTCCGTGTCTCTGCTGCTCCGTCTCTCTGTTGCTCCGTCTCTCTGTTGCTCCGTCTCTCTGATGCTCCGTCTCTCTGTTGCTCCGTCTCTCTGTTGCTCCGTCTCTCTGTTGCTCCGTCTCTCTGTTGCTCCGCCTCTCTGTTGCTCCGTCTCTATGTTGCTCCGTCTCTCTGTTGCTCCGTCTCTCTGTTGCTCCGCCTCTCTGTTGCTCCGTCTCTCTGCTGCTCCGTCGCTCTGTTGCTCCGTCTCTCTGTTGCTCCGTCTCTCTGTGCCTCCGTCGCTGGGTTGCTGCGTCTCTCTGTTGCTCCGTCTCTCTGTTGCTCCGTCGCTCTGTTGCTCCGTCTCTCTGCTGCTCCGTCGCCCTGTTGCTCCTTCGCTCTGTTGCTCAGTCTCTCTGTTGCTCCATCTCTCTGTGGCTCCGTCGCTCTGTTGCTGCGTCTCTCTGTTGCTCCGTCTCTCTGTTGCTACCTCTCTCTGTTGCTCAGTCGCTCTGTTGCTCCGTCTCTCTGTGGCTCCGTCGCTCTGTTGCTCCGTCGCCCTGTTGGTCCGTCGCCCTGTCGCTCCGTCGCCCTGTTGCTCCGTTGCACTGTTGCTCCGTCTCACTGTTGCTCCGTCGCTCTGTTGCTCCGTCTCCCTGCTGCTCCGTCGCTCTGTTGCTCCGTCTCTCTGTTGCTCCGTCTCTCTGTTGCTCCGTCTCTCTGTTGCTCCGTCGCTCTGTGGCTCCGTCGCTCTGTGGCTCCGTCGCTCTGTGGCTCCGTCGCTCTGTTGCTCCGTCTCTCTGTGGCTCCGTCTCTCTGTTGCTCCGTCGCTCTGTGGCTCCGTCGCTCTGTGGCTAAGTCGCTCTGTAGCTCCGTCTCTCTGTGGCTCCGTCGCTCTGTTGCTCCGTCTCTCTGTTGCTCCGTCCCTCTGTTGCTCCGTCTCTCTGTTGCTCCGTCTCTCTGTTGCTCCGTCTCTCTGTTGCTCCATCTCTCTGTTACTCCCTCGCTCTGTGGCTCCGTCGCTCTGTGGCTGCGTCGCTCTGTTGCTCCGTCTCTCTGTTGCTCCGTCTCTCTGTTACTCCCTCGCTCTGTGGCTCCGTCGCTCTGTTGCTCCGTCTCTCTGTTGCTCCGTCTCTCTGTTCCTCCGTCTCTCTGTTGCTCCGTCTCTCTGTTGCTCCGTCTCTCTGTTGCTCCGTCTCTCTGTTGCTCCGTCTCTCTGTTGCTCCGTCTCTCTGCTGCTCCGTCTCCATAATGCTGGGACTCTCTGTGGCTCCGTCGCTCTGTTGCTCCGTCGCTCTGTTGCTCCGTCTCTCTGTTGCTCCGTCTCTCTGTTGCTCCGTCGCTCTGTGGCTCCGTCGCTCTGTGGCTCCGTCGCTCTGTTGCTCCGTCGCTCTGTTGCTCCGTCGCTCTGTTGCTCCGTCGTTCTGTTACTCCGTCTCTCTGCTGTTCCGTCTCTCTGTTGCTCCGTCGCTCTGTGGCTCCGTCGCTCTGTGGCTCCGTCGCTCTGTTACTCCGTCGTTCTGTTACTCCGTCTCTCTGCTGCTCCGTCTCTCTGTTGCTCCATCGTTCTGTGGCTCCGTCTCTCTGTTGCTCCGTCTCTCTGTTCTTCCGTCGCTCTGTTGCTCCGTATGTCTGCTGCTCCGTCTCCATAATGCTCCGTCGCTCTGTTGCTCAGTTGCTCTGTTGCTCCGTCTCTCTGTTGCTCTGTCTCTCTGTTGCTCCGTCTCTCTGTTGCTCCGTCTCTCTGTTGCTCCGTCTCTCTGTTGCTCCGTCTCTCTGTTGCTCAGTCTCTCTGTTGCTCCGTCTCCCTGTTGCTCCGTCTCCCTGTTGCTCCGTCTCTCTGTTGCTCCGTCTCTCTGTTGCTCCGTCTCTCTGTTGCTCCGTCTCTCTGTTGCTCCGTCTCTCTGTTGCTCCGTCTCTCTGTTGCTCCGTCTCTCTGTTGCTCCGTCTCTCTGTTGCTCCGTCTCTCTGTTGCTCCGTCTCTCTGCTGCTCCGTCGCTCTGTTACTCCGTCTCTCTGTTGCTCCGTCTCTCTGTTGCTCCGTCTCTCTGTTGCTCCGTCTCTCTGTTGCTCAGTCTCTCTGTTGCTCCGTCTCCCTGTTGCTCCGTCTCCCTGTTGCTCCGTCTCTCTGTTGCTCCGTCTCTCTCTTGCTCCGTCTCTCTGTTGCTCCGTCTCTCTGCTGCTCCGTCTCTCTGCTGCTCCGTCGCTCTGTTGCTCCGTCTCTATGTTGCTCCGTCTCTCTGTTGCTCCGTCTCTCTGTTGCTCCGTCTCTCTGTTGCTCCGCCTCTCTGTTGCTCCGTCTCTCTGTTGGTCCGTCTCTCTATTGCTCCGTCTCTCTGATGCTCCGCCTCTCTGTTGCTCCGTCTCTCTGTTGCTCCGTCTCTCTGTTCCTCCGTCTCTCTGTTGCTCCGTCTCTCTGTTGCTCCGTCTCTCTGTTGCTCCGTCTCTCTGTTGCTCCGTGTCTCTGCTGCTCCGTCTCTCTGTTGCTCCGTCTCTCTGTTGCTCCGTCTCTCTGTTGCTCCGTCTCTCTGTTGCTCCGTCTCTCTGTTGCTCCGTCTCTCTGTTGCTCCGTCTCTCTGTTGCTCCGTCTCTCTGTTGCTCCGTCTCTCTGTTGCTCCGCCTCTCTGTTGCTCCGTCTCTATGTTGCTCCGTCTCTCTGTTGCTCCGTCTCTCTGTTGCTCCGCCTCTCTGTTGCTCCGTCTCTCTGCTGCTCCGTCGCTCTGTTGCTCCGTCTCTCTGTTGCTCCGTCTCTCTGTGCCTCCGTCGCTGGGTTGCTGCGTCTCTCTGTTGCTCCGTCTCTCTGTTGCTCCGTCGCTCTGTTGCTCCGTCTCTCTGCTGCTCCGTCGCCCTGTTGCTCCTTCGCTCTGTTGCTCAGTCTCTCTGTTGCTCCATCTCTCTGTGGCTCCGTCGCTCTGTTGCTGCGTCTCTCTGTTGCTCCGTCTCTCTGTTGCTACCTCTCTCTGTTGCTCAGTCGCTCTGTTGCTCCGTCTCTCTGTGGCTCCGTCGCTCTGTTGCTCCGTCGCCCTGTTGGTCCGTCGCCCTGTTGCTCCGTCGCCCTGTTGCTCCGTTGCACTGTTGCTCCGTCTCACTGTTGCTCCGTCGCTCTGTTGCTCCGTCTCCCTGCTGCTCCGTCGCTCTGTTGCTCCGTCTCTCTGTTGCTCCGTCTCTCTGTTGCTCCGTCTCTCTGTTGCTCCGTCGCTCTGTGGCTCCGTCGCTCTGTGGCTCCGTCGCTCTGTGGCTCCGTCGCTCTGTTGCTCCGTCTCTCTGTGGCTCCGTCTCTCTGTTGCTCCGTCGCTCTGTGGCTCCGTCGCTCTGTGGCTCCGTCGCTCTGTGGCTCCGTCGCTCTGTGGCTCCGTCGCCCTGTTGCTCCGTCTCTCTGTTGCTCCGTCTCCCTGCTGCTCCGTCGCTCTGTGGCTCCGTCGCCCTGTTGCTCCGTCGCTCTGTTTCTCCGTCTCTCTGTGGCTCCGTCGCTCTGTTGCTCCGTCTCTCTGTTGCTCCGTCCCTCTGTTGCTCCGTCTCTCTGTTGCTCCGTCTCTCTGTTGCTCCGCCTCTCTGTTGCTCCGTCTCTCTGCTGCTCCGTCGCTCTGTTGCTCCGTCTCTCTGTTGCTCCGTCTCTCTGTGCCTCCGTCGCTGGGTTGCTGCGTCTCTCTGTTGCTCCGTCTCTCTGTTGCTCCGTCGCTCTGTTGCTCCGTCTCTCTGCTGCTCCGTCGCCCTGTTGCTCCTTCGCTCTGTTGCTCAGTCTCTCTGTTGCTCCATCTCTCTGTGGCTCCGTCGCTCTGTTGCTGCGTCTCTCTGTTGCTCCGTCTCTCTGTTGCTACCTCTCTCTGTTGCTCAGTCGCTCTGTTGCTCCGTCTCTCTGTGGCTCCGTCGCTCTGTTGCTCCGTTGCCCTGTTGGTCCGTCGCCCTGTCGCTCCGTCGCCCTGTTGCTCCGTTGCACTGTTGCTCCGTCTCACTGTTGCTCCGTCGCTCTGTTGCTCCGTCTCCCTGTTGCTCCGTCGCTCTGTGGCTCCGTCGCTCTGTTGCTCCGTCTCTCTGTGGCTCCGTCTCTCTGTTGCTCCGTCGCTCTGTGGCTCCGTCGCTCTGTGGCTAAGTCGCTCTGTGGCTCCGTCGCTCTGTGGCTCCGTCGCCCTGTTGCTCCGTCTCTCTGTTGCTCCGTCTCCCTGCTGCTCCGTCGCTCTGTGGCTCCGTCGCCCTGTTGCTCCGTCGCTCTGTTTCTCCGTCTCTCTGTGGCTCCGTCGCTCTGTTGCTCCGTCTCTCTGTTGCTCCGTCCCTCTGTTGCTCCGTCTCTCTGTTGCTCCGTCTCTCTGTTGCTCCATCTCTCTGTTACTCCCTCGCTCTGTGGCTCCGTCGCTCTGTGGCTGCGTCGCTCTGTTGCTCCGTCTCTCTGTTGCTCCGTCTCTCTGTTACTCCCTCGCTCTGTGGCTCCGTCGCTCTGTTGCTCCGTCTCTCTGTTGCTCCGTCTCTCTGTTCCTCCGTCTCTCTGTTGCTCCGTCTCTCTGTTGCTCCGTCTCTCTGTTGCTCCGTCTCTCTGTTGCTCCGTCTCTCTGTTGCTCCGTCTCTCTGCTGCTCCGTCTCCATAATGCTGGGACTCTCTGTGGCTCCGTCGCTCTGTTGCTCCGTCGCTCTGTTGCTCCGTCTCTCTGTTGCTCCGTCTCTCTGTGGCTCCGTCGCTCTGTGGCTCCGTCGCTCTGTGGCTCCGTCGCTCTGTTGCTCCGTCGCTCTGTTGCTCCGTCGTTCTGTTACTCCGTCTCTCTGCTGTTCCGTCTCTCTGTTGCTCCGTCGCTCTGTGGCTCCGTCGCTCTGTGGCTCCGTCGCTCTGTTACTCCGTCGTTCTGTTACTCCGTCTCTCTGCTGCTCCGTCTCTCTGTTGCTCCGTCGTTCTGTGGCTCCGTCTCTCTGTTGCTCCGTCTCTCTGTTCTTCCGTCGCTCTGTTGCTCCGTATGTCTGCTGCTCCGTCTCCATAATGCTCCGTCGCTCTGTTGCTCAGTTGCTCTGTTGCTCCGTCTCTCTGTTGCTCCGTCTCTCTGTTGCTCCGTCTCTCTGTTGCTCCGTCTCTCTGTTGCTCCGTCTCTCTGTTGCTCCGTCTCTCTGTTGCTCAGTCTCTCTGTTGCTCCGTCTCCCTGTTGCTCCGTCTCCCTGTTGCTCCGTCTCTCTGTTGCTCCGTCTCTCTGTTGCTCCGTCTCTCTGTTGCTCCGTCTCTCTGTTGCTCCGTCTCTCTGTTGCTCCGTCTCTCTGTTGCTCCGTCTCTCTGTTGCTCCGTCTCTCTGTTGCTCCGTCTCTCTGCTGCTCCGTCGCTCTGTTGCTCCGTCTCTCTGTTGCTCCGTCTCTCTGTTGCTCCGTCTCTCTGTTGCTCCGTCTCTCTGTTGCTCAGTCTCTCTGCTGCTCCGTCTCCCTGTTGCTCCGTCTCCCTGTTGCTCCGTCTCTCTGTTGCTCCGTCTCTCTGTTGCTCCGTCTCTCTGCTGCTCCGTCTCTCTGCTGCTCCGTCGCTCTGTTGCTCCGTCTCTATGTTGCTCCGTCTCTCTGTTGCTCCGTCTCTCTGTTGCTCCGTCTCTCTGTTGCTCCGCCTCTCTGTTGCTCCGTCTCTCTGTTGGTCCGTCTCTCTATTGCTCCGTCTCTCTGATGCTCCGCCTCTCTGTTGCTCCGTCTCTCTGTTGCTCCGTCTCTCTGTTCCTCCGTCTCTCTGTTGCTCCGTCTCTCTGTTGCTCCGTCTGTCTGTTGCTCCGTCTCTCTGTTGCTCCGTGTCTCTGCTGCTCCGTCTCTCTGTTGCTCCGTCTCTCTGTTGCTCCGTCTCTCTGTTGCTCCGTCTCTCTGTTGCTCCATCTCTCTGTTGCTCCGTCTCTCTGTTGCTCCGTCTCTCTGTTGCTCCGCCTCTCTCTTGCTCCGTCTCTATGTTGCTCCGTCTCTCTGTTGCTCCGTCTCTCTGTTGCTCCGCCTCTCTGTTGCTCCGTCTCTCTGCTGCTCCGTCGCTCTGTTGCTCCGTCTCTCTGTTGCTCCGTCTCTCTGTGCCTCCGTCGCTGGTTGCTGCGTCTCTCTGTTGCTTCCGTCTCTCTGTTGCTCCGTCGCTCTGTTGCTCCGTCTCTCTGCTGCTCCGTCGCCCTGTTGCTCCTTCGCTCTGTTGCTCAGTCTCTCTGGTTGCTCCATCTCTCTGTGGCTCCGTCGCTCTGTTGCTGGCTCTCTCTGTTGCTCCGTCTCTCTGTTGCTACCTCTCTCTGTTGCTCAGTCGCTCTGTTGCTCCGTCTCTCTGTGGCTCCGTCGCTCTGTTGCTCCGTCGCCCTGTTGGTCCGTCGCCCTTGTTGCTCCGTCGCCCTGTTGCTCCGTTGCACTGTTGCTCCGTCTCAACTGTTGCTCCGTCGCTCTGTTGCTCCGTCTCCCTGCTGCTCCGTCGCTCTGTTGCTCC
Organism: Prionace glauca; assembly: GCA_037974335.1. Taxonomy (NCBI): domain Eukaryota; kingdom Metazoa; phylum Chordata; class Chondrichthyes; order Carcharhiniformes; family Carcharhinidae; genus Prionace; species Prionace glauca. The sequence goes on along the minus strand of CM075729.1, from coordinate 94,371,756 downwards.
GTCTCTCTGTTGCTCCGTCTCTCTGTTGCTCCGTCTCTCTGTTGCTCCGTCGCTCTGTGGCTCCGTCGCTCTGTGGCTCCGTCGCTCTGTGGCTCCGTCGCTCTGTTGCTCCGTCTCTCTGTGGCTCCGTCTCTCTGTTGCTCCGTCGCTCTGTGGCTCCGTAGCTCTGTGGCTCCGTCGCTCTGTGGCTCCGTCGCTCTGTGGCTCCGTCGCCCTGTTGCTCCGTCTCTCTGTTGCTCCGTCTCCCTGCTGCTTCCGTCGCTCTGTGGCTCCGTCGCCCTGTTGCTCCGTCGCTCTGTTTCTCCGTCTCTCTGTGGCTCCGTCGCTCTGTTGCTCCGTCTCTCTGTTGCTTCCGTCCCTCTGTTGCTCCGTCTCTCTGTTGCTCCGTCTCTCTGTTGCTCCATCTCTCTGTTACTCCCTCGCTCTGTGGCTCCGTCGCTCTGTGGCTGCGTCGCTCTGTTGCTCCGTCTCTCTGTTGCTCCGTCTCTCTGTTACTCCCTCGCTCTGTGGCTCCCGTCGCTCTGTTGCTCCGTCTCTCTGTTACTCCCTCGCTCTGTGGCTCCGTCGCTCTGTGGCTGCGTCGCTCTGTTGCTCCGTCTCTCTGTTGCTCCGTCTCTCTGTTGCTCCGTCTCTCTCTGTACTACTCCCTCGCTCTGTTACTCCCTCGCTCTGTGGCTCCGTCGCCCTGTTGCTCCGTCTCTCTGTTACTCCCTCGCTCTGTGGCTCCGTCGCTCTGTTGCTCCGTCTCCCTGCTGCTCCGTCTCTCTGTTACTCCCTCGCTCTGTGGCTCCGTCGCTCTGTTGCTCCGTCTCCCTTCTGCTCCGTCTCTCTCTGTTACTCCCTCGCTCTGTGGCTCCGTCTCTCTGTTGCTCCGTCGCCCTGTTGCTCTCCGTCTCTCTGTTACTCCCTCGCTCTGTGGCTCCGTGCGCTCTGTTGCTCCGTCGCTCTGTGGCTCCGTCGCTCTGTGGCTCCGTCGCTCTGTGGCTCCGTCGCTCTGTGGCTACGTCGCTCTGTTGCTCCGTCTCCCTGCTGCTCCGTCGCTCTGTTGCTCCGTCGCCCTGTTGCTCCGTCTCTCTGTTACTTCCCTCGCTCTGTGGCTCCGTCGCTCTGTTGCTCCGTCTCCCTGCTGCTGCGTCGCTCTGTTGCTCCGTCGCTCTGTTGCTCCGTCGCTCTGTTGCTCCGTCTCCCTGCTGCTGCGTCGCTCTGTTGCTACCGTCGCTCTGTGGCTCCGTCGCTCTGTGGCTGCGTCGCTCTGTTGCTCCGTCTCCCTGCTGCTCCATCGCTCTGTTGCTCCGTCGCTCTGTTGCTCCATTTCCCTGCTGCTGCGTCGCTCTGTTGCTCCGTCGCTCTGTGGCTCCGTCGCTCTGTGCCTCCGTCGCTCTGTTGCTCGTCCGCCTCTGTTGCTCCGTCGCTCTGTTGCTCCGTCGCTCTGTTGCTCCGTCTCTCTGTTGGTCCATCTCTCTGTTGCTCCGTCTCTCTGTTGCTCCGTCGCTCTGTTGCCTCCGTCTCCCTGTTGTTCCGTCGCCCCGTTGATCCGTTTCACTGTTGCTCCGTCTCTCTGTTGCTCCATCTCTCTGTTGCTCCGTCTCTCTGTTGCTCCACCTCTCTGTTGCTCCGTCTCTCTGCTGCTCCGTCGCTCTGTGGCTCCGTCGCTCTGTTGCTCCGTCTCTCTGTTGCTCCGTCGCTCTGTTGCTCCGTCGCTCAATGGCTCCGTCGCTCTGTGGCTCCGTCTCACTGTTGCTCCGTCGCTCTGTTGCTCCACCTCTCTGTTGCTCCGTCTCCATAATGCTCCGTCTCTCTTGCTCAGTCGCTCTGTTGCTCCGTCGCCCTGTTGCTCCGTCTCTCTGTTGCTCTTTTCACGTGCTCACTGTGTCGCTCTGTTGCTCCGTTGCACTCTTGCTCCGTTGCACTGTTGCTCCGTCGCCCTGTTGCTCCGTCGCCCTGTTGCTCCGTCTCCCTGTTGCTCCGTCGCCCTGTTGCTCCATCTCTCTGTTTCTCCGTCTCTCTGTTGCTCCATCGGCCTGTTGCTCCGTCGCCCTGTTGCTCCGTCGCCCTGTTGTTCCGACGCCCTGTTGCTCCGACGCCCTATTGCTCCGTAGCCCTGTTGCTCCGTCGCCTTGTTGCTCCGTCGCCCTGTTGCTCCGTCGCCCTGTTGCTCCGTCGCACTGTTGCTCCGTCGCCCTGTTGCTCCGTCGCCCTGTTGCTCCGTCGCCCTGTTGTTCCGTCGCCCTGTTGCTCCGACGCCCTGTTGCTCCGTAGCCCTGTTGCTCCGTCGCCTTGTTGCTCCGTCGCCCTGTTGCTCCGTCGCCCTGTTGCTCCGTCGCCCTGTTGCTCCGTCGCCCTGTTGCTCCGTCGGCCTGTTGCTCCGTCGCCCTGTTGCTCCGTCGCCCTGTTGCTCCGTCGCTCTGTTACTCCGTCACATTGTTGCTCCGTCTCTCTGTTGCTCTGTTGCTCCGTCGCCCTGTTGTTCCGTCGCCCTGTTGCTCCGTCGCTCTGTTGCTCTGTTGCTCCGTCGCCTTGTTGCTCCGTCGCCCTGTTGCTCCGTCGCCCTGTTGCTCCGTCTCTCTGTTGCTCCGTATCTCTGTTGCTCCGTCTCTCTGTTGCTCCCTCGCTCTGTTGCTCCGTCTCTCTGTTTCTCCGTCTCTCTGTTGCTCCGTGTCTCTGTTGCTCCGTCTCTATGTTGCTCCGTCTCTCTGTTCCTCCGTCTCTCTGTTGCTCCGTCTCTCTGCTGCTCCGTCTCTCTGTTGCTCTGTTGCTCCGTCGCTCTGTGGCTCCGTCGCTCTGTGGCTCCGTCGGTCTGTTGCTCCGTCGCTCTGTTGCTCCGTCGTTCTGTTACTCCGTCTCTCAGCTGCTCCGTCTCTCTGTTGCTCCGTCGTTCTGTGGCTCCGTCGCTCTGTTGCTGCGTCTCCCTGTTCTTCCGTCGCTCCGTGGCTTGTCGCTCTGTGGCACCGTCGCTCTGTTGCTCCGTCTCTCTGTTGCTCCGTCTCTCTGTTGCTCCGTCGCTCTGTTGCTCCGTCGCTCTGTGGCTCCGTCGCTCTGTTGCTCCGTCGCTCTGTTGCTCCATCTCTCTGTTGCTCCGTCTCTCTGTTGCTCCGTCGCTCTGTTGCTCCGTCTCTCTGCTGCTCCGTCTCCATAATGCTCCGTCTCTCTGTTGCTCAGTTGCTCTGTTGCTCCGTCTCTCTGTTGCTCCGTCTCTCTGTTGCTCCGTCTCTCTGTTGCTCCGTCTCTCTGTTGCTCAGTGTCTCTGTTGCTCCGTCTCCCTGTTGCTCCGTCTCCCTGTTGCTCCGTCTCTCTGTTGCTCCGTCTCTCTGTTGCTCCGTCTCTCTGTTGCTCCGTCTCTCTGTTGCTCCGTCTCTCTGTTGCTCCGTCTCTCTGTTGCTCCGTCTCCCTGTTGCTCCGTCTCCCTGTTGCTCCGTCTCTCTGTTGCTCCGTCTCTCTGTTGCTCCGTCTCTCTGCTGCTCCGTCTCTCTGCTGCTCCGTCGCTCTGTTGCTCCGTCTCTATGTTGCTCCGTCTCTCTGTTGCTCCGTCTCTCTGTTGCTCCGTCTCTCTGTTGCTCCGCCTCTCTGTTGCTCCGTCTCTCTGTTGGTCCGTCTCTCTATTGCTCCGTCTCTCTGATGCTCCGCCTCTCTGTTGCTCCGTCTCTCTGTTGCTCCGTCTCTCTGTTCCTCCGTCTCTCTGTTGCTCCGTCTCTCTGTTGCTCCGTCTCTCTGTTGCTCCGTCTCTCTGTTGCTCCGTGTCTCTGCTGCTCCGTCTCTCTGTTGCTCCGTCTCTCTGTTGCTCCGTCTCTCTGTTGCTCCGTCTCTCTGTTGCTCCATCTCTCTGTTGCTCCGTCTCTCTGTTGCTCCGTCTCTCTGTTGCTCCGCCTCTCTGTTGCTCCGTCTCTATGTTGCTCCGTCTCTCTGTTGCTCCGTCTCTCTGTTGCTCCGCCTCTCTGTTGCTCCGTCTCTCTGCTGCTCCGTCGCTCTGTTGCTCCGTCTCTCTGTTGCTCCGTCTCTCTGTGCCTCCGTCGCTGGGTTGCTGCGTCTCTCTGTTGCTCCGTCTCTCTGTTGCTCCGTCGCTCTGTTGCTCCGTCTCTCTGCTGCTCCGTCGCCCTGTTGCTCCTTCGCTCTGTTGCTCAGTCTCTCTGTTGCTCCATCTCTCTGTGGCTCCGTCGCTCTGTTGCTGCGTCTCTCTGTTGCTCCGTCTCTCTGTTGCTACCTCTCTCTGTTGCTCAGTCGCTCTGTTGCTCCGTCTCTCTGTGGCTCCGTCGCTCTGTTGCTCCGTCGCCCTGTTGGTCCGTCGCCCTGTTGCTCCGTCGCCCTGTTGCTCCGTTGCACTGTTGCTCCGTCTCACTGTTGCTCCGTCGCTCTGTTGCTCCGTCTCCCTGCTGCTCCGTCGCTCTGTTGCTCCGTCTCTCTGTTGCTCCGTCTCTCTGTTGCTCCGTCTCTCTGTTGCTCCGTCGCTCTGTGGCTCCGTCGCTCTGTGGCTCCGTCGCTCTGTGGCTCCGTCGCTCTGTTGCTCCGTCTCTCTGTGGCTCCGTCTCTCTGTTGCTCCGTCGCTCTGTGGCTCCGTCGCTCTGTGGCTCCGTCGCTCTGTGGCTCCGTCGCTCTGTGGCTCCGTCGCCCTGTTGCTCCGTCTCTCTGTTGCTCCGTCTCCCTGCTGCTCCGTCGCTCTGTGGCTCCGTCGCCCTGTTGCTCCGTCGCTCTGTTTCTCCGTCTCTCTGTGGCTCCGTCGCTCTGTTGCTCCGTCTCTCTGTTGCTCCGTCCCTCTGTTGCTCCGTCTCTCTGTTGCTCCGTCTCTCTGTTGCTCCATCTCTCTGTTACTCCCTCGCTCTGTGGCTCCGTCGCTCTGTGGCTGCGTCGCTCTGTTGCTCCGTCTCTCTGTTGCTCCGTCTCTCTGTTACTCCCTCGCTCTGTGGCTCCGTCGCTCTGTTGCTCCGTCTCTCTGTTACTCCCTCGCTCTGTGGCTCCGTCGCTCTGTGGCTGCGTCGCTCTGTTGCTCCGTCTCTCTGTTGCTCCGTCTCTCTGTTGCTCCGTCTCTCTGTTACTCCCTCGCTCTGTTACTCCCTCGCTCTGTGGCTCCGTCGCCCTGTTGCTCCGTCTCTCTGTTACTCCCTCGCTCTGTGGCTCCGTCGCTCTGTTGCTCCGTCTCCCTGCTGCTCCGTCTCTCTGTTACTCCCTCGCTCTTGTGGCTCCGTCGCTCTGTTGCTCCGTCTCCCTTCTGCTCCGTCTCTCTGTTACTCCCTCGCTCTGTGGCTCCGTCTCTCTGTTGCTCCGTCGCCCTGTTGCTCCGTCTCTCTGTTACTCCCTCGCTCTGTGGCTCCGTCGCTCTGTTGCTCCGTCGCTCTGTGGCTCCGTCGCTCTGTGGCTCCGTCGCTCTGTGGCTCCGTCGCTCTGTGGCTCCGTCACTCTGTGGCTACGTCGCTCTGTTGCTCCGTCTCCCTGCTGCTCCGTCGCTCTGTTGCTCCGTCGCCCTGTTGCTCCGTCTCTCTGTTACTCCCTCGCTCTCTGGCTCCGTCGCTCTGTTGCTCCGTCTCCCTGCTGCTGCGTCGCTCTGTTGCTCCGTCGCTCTGTTGCTCCGTCGCTCTGTTGCTCCGTCTCCCTGCTGCTGCGTCGCTCTGTTGCTCCGTCGCTCTGTGGCTCCGTCGCTCTGTGGCTGCGTCGCTCTGTTGCTCCGTCTCCCTGCTGCTCCATCGCTCTGTTGCTCCGTCGCTCTGTTGCTCCATCTCCCTGCTGCTGCGTCGCTCTGTTGCTCCGTCGCTCTGTGGCTCCGTCGCTCTGTGCCTCCGTCGCTCTGTTGCTCCGTCACTCTGTTGCTCCGTCGCTCTGTTGCTCCGTCGCTCTGTTGCTCCGTCTCTCTGTTGGTCCATCTCTCTGTTGCTCCGTCTCTCTGTTGCTCCGTCGCTCTGTTGCTCCGTCTCCCTGTTGTTCCGTCGCCCCGTTGATCCGTTTCACTGTTGCTCCGTCTCTCTGTTGCTCCATCTCTCTGTTGCTCCGTCTCTCTGTTGCTCCACCTCTCTGTTGCTCCGTCTCTCTGCTGCTCCGTCGCTCTGTGGCTCCGTCGCTCTGTTGCTCCGTCTCTCTGTTGCTCCGTCGCTCTGTTGCTCCGTCGCTCAATGGCTCCGTCGCTCTGTGGCTCCGTCTCACTGTTGCTCCGTCGCTCTGTTGCTCCACCTCTCTGTTGCTCCGTCTCCATAATGCTCCGTCTCTCTTGCTCAGTCGCTCTGTTGCTCCGTCGCCCTGTTGCTCCGTCTCTCTGTTGCTCTTTTGCTCCGTCGCTCTGTTGCTCCGTTGCACTCTTGCTCCGTTGCACTGTTGCTCCGTCGCCCTGTTGCTCCGTCGCCCTGTTGCTCCGTCTCCCTGTTGCTCCGTCGCCCTGTTGCTCCATCTCTCTGTTTCTCCGTCTCTCTGTTGCTCCATCGGCCTGTTGCTCCGTCGCCCTGTTGCTCCGTCGCCCTGTTGTTCCGACGCCCTGTTGCTCCGACGCCCTATTGCTCCGTAGCCCTGTTGCTCCGTCGCCTTGTTGCTCCGTCGCCCTGTTGCTCCGTCGCCCTGTTGCTCCGTCGCACTGTTGCTCCGTCGCCCTGTTGCTCCGTCGCCCTGTTGCTCCGTCGCCCTGTTGTTCCGTCGCCCTGTTGCTCCGACGCCCTGTTGCTCCGTAGCCCTGTTGCTCCGTCGCCTTGTTGCTCCGTCGCCCTGTTGCTCCGTCGCCCTGTTGCTCCGTCGCCCTGTTGCTCCGTCGCCCTGTTGCTCCGTCGGCCTGTTGCTCCGTCGCCCTGTTGCTCCGTCGCCCTGTTGCTCCGTCGCTCTGTTACTCCGTCACATTGTTGCTCCGTCTCTCTGTTGCTCTGTTGCTCCGTCGCCCTGTTGTTCCGTCGCCCTGTTGCTCCGTCGCTCTGTTGCTCTGTTGCTCCGTCGCCTTGTTGCTCCGTCGCCCTGTTGCTCCGTCGCCCTGTTGCTCCGTCTCTCTGTTGCTCCGTATCTCTGTTGCTCCGTCTCTCTGTTGCTCCCTCGCTCTGTTGCTCCGTCTCTCTGTTTCTCCGTCTCTCTGTTGCTCCGTGTCTCTGTTGCTCCGTCTCTATGTTGCTCCGTCTCTCTGTTCCTCCGTCTCTCTGTTGCTCCGTCTCTCTGCTGCTCCGTCTCTCTGTTGCTCTGTTGCTCCGTCGCTCTGTGGCTCCGTCGCTCTGTGGCTCCGTCGGTCTGTTGCTCCGTCGCTCTGTTGCTCCGTCGTTCTGTTACTCCGTCTCTCAGCTGCTCCGTCTCTCTGTTGCTCCGTCGTTCTGTGGCTCCGTCGCTCTGTTGCTGCGTCTCCCTGTTCTTCCGTCGCTCCGTGGCTTGTCGCTCTGTGGCACCGTCGCTCTGTTGCTCCGTCTCTCTGTTGCTCCGTCTCTCTGTTGCTCCGTCGCTCTGTTGCTCCGTCGCTCTGTGGCTCCGTCGCTCTGTTGCTCCGTCGCTCTGTTGCTCCATCTCTCTGTTGCTCCGTCTCTCTGTTGCTCCGTCGCTCTGTTGCTCCGTCTCTCTGCTGCTCCGTCTCCATAATGCTCCGTCTCTCTGTTGCTCAGTTGCTCTGTTGCTCCGTCTCTCTGTTGCTCCGTCTCTCTGTTGCTCCGTCTCTCTGTTGCTCCGTCTCTCTGTTGCTCAGTGTCTCTGTTGCTCCGTCTCCCTGTTGCTCCGTCTCCCTGTTGCTCCGTCTCTCTGTTGCTCCGTCTCTCTGTTGCTCCGTCTCTCTGTTGCTCCGTCTCTCTGTTGCTCCGTCTCTCTGTTGCTCCGTCTCTCTGTTGCTCCGTCTCTCTGTTGCTCCGTCTCTCTGTTGCTCCGTCTCCCTGTTGCTCCGTCTCTCTGCTGCTCCGTCGCTCTGTTGCTCCGTATCTCTGTTGCTCCGTCTCTCTGTTCCTCCGTCTCTCTGTTGCTCCGTCTCTCTGTTGCTCCGTCTCTCTGTTGCTCCGTCTCTCTGTTGCTCCGTCTCTCTGTTGCTCCGTCTCTCTGTTGCTCCGTCTCTCTGCTGCTCCGTCTCCATAATGCTGGGACTCTCTGTGGCTCCGTCGCTCTGTTGCTCCGTCGCTCTGTTGCTCCGTCTCCCTGTTGCTCCGTCTCTCTGTGGCTCCGTCGCTCTGTGGCTCCGTCGCTCTGTGGCTCCGTCGCTCTGTGGCTCCGTCGCTCTGTTGCTCCGTCGCTCTGTTGCTCCGTCGCTCTGTTGCTCCGTCGTTCTGTTACTCCGTCTCTCTGCTGCTCCGTCTCTCTGTTGCTCCGTCGCTCTGTGGCTCCGTCGCTCTGTGGCTCCGTCGCTCTGTTGCTCCGTCGTTCTGTTACTCCGTCTCTCTGCTGCTCCGTCTCTCTGTTGCTCCGTCGTTCTGTGGCTCCGTCGCTCTGTTGCTGCGTCTCCCTGTTCTTCCGTCGCTCTGTTGCTCCCTATGTCTGCTGCTCCGTCTCCATAATGCTCCGTCTCTCTGTTGCTCAGTTGCTCTGTTGCTCCGTCTCTCTGTTGCTCCGTCTCTCTGTTGCTCCGTCTCTCTGTTGCTCCGTCTCTCTGTTGCTCAGTCTCTCTGTTGCTCCATCTCCCTGTTGCTCCGTCTCTCTGTTGCTCCGTCTCTCTGTTGCTCCGTCTCTCTGTTGCTCCGTCTCTCTGTTGCTCCGTCGCTCTGTTGCTCCGTCTCTCTGTTGCTCCGTCTCTCTGTTCCTCCGTCTCTCTGTTGCTCCGTCTCTCTGTTGCTCCGTCTCTCTGTTGCTCAGCCTCTCTGTTGCTCCGTCTCTCTGTTGCTCCGTCTCTCTGTTGCTCCGTCTCTCTGTTGCTCCGCCTCTCTGTTGCTCCGTCTCTCTGTTGCTCCGTCTCTCTGTTGCTCCGTCTCTCTGTTGCTCCGTCTCTCTGTTGCTCCGTCTCTCTGTTGCTCCGTCTCTCTGTTGCTCCGTCTCTCTGTTGCTCCGTCTCTCTGCTGCTCCGTCTCTCTGTTGCTCCGTCTCTCTGTTGCTCCGTCTCTCTGTTGCTCCGTCTCTCTGTTGCTCCGTCTCTCTGTTGCTCCGTCTCTCTGTTGCTCCGTCTCTCTGTTGCTCCGCCTCTCTGTTGCTCCGTCTCTATGTTGCTCCGTCTCTCTGTTGCTCCGTCTCTCTGTTGCTCCGCATCTCTGTTGCTCCGTCTCTCTGCTGCTCCGTCGCTCTGTTGCTCCGTCTCTCTGTTGCTCCGTCTCTCTGTTGCTCCGTCGCTCTGTTGCTCCGTCTCTCTGCTGCTCCGTCGCCCTGTTGCTCCTTCGCTGGGTTGCTGCGTCTCTCTGTTGCTCCGTCTCTCTGTTTCTCCGTCTCTCTGTTTCTCCCTCTCTCTGTTGCTCCGTCTCTCTGTGGCTCCGTCGCTCTGTTGCTCCGTCTCTCTGTTGCTCCGTCTCTCTGTTGCTCCATCTCTCTGTTGCTCCGTCTCCCTGCTGCTCCGTCGCTCTGTTGCTCCGTCTCTCTGTTGCTCCGTCTCTCTGTTGCTCCGTCTCTCTGTTGCTCCGTCGCTCTGTGGCTCCGTCGCTCTGTTGCTCCGTCTCTCTGTTCCTCCATCTCTCTGTTGCTCCGTCGCTCTGTGACTCCGTCGCTCTGTGGCTCCGTCTCTCTGTTGCTCCGTCGCTCTGTGGCTCCGTCGCTCTGTGGCTCCGTCTCTCTGTTGCTCCGTCTCTCTGTGGCTCCGTCGCTGGGTTGCTCCGTCTCTCTGTTGCTCCGTCGCTCTGTGGCTCCGTCGCTCTGTTGCTCCGTCGCTCTGTTGCTCCGTCTCTCTGTTGCTCCGTCGCTCTGTTGCTCCGTCTCTCTGTTGCTCCGTCTCTCTGTGGCTCCGTCGCTCTGTTGCTCCGTCTCTCTGTTGCTCCGTCTCTCTGTTGCTCCATCTCTCTGTTGCTCCGTCTCCCTGCTGCTCCGTCGCTCTGTTGCTCCGTCTCTCTGTTGCTCCGTCTCTCTGTTGCTCCGTCTCTCTGTTGCTCCGTCTCTCTGTTGCTCCGTCGCTCTGTGGCTCCGTCGCTCTGTTGCTCCGTCTCTCTGTTCCTCCATCTCTCTGTTGCTCCGTCGCTCTGTGGCTCCGTCGCTCTGTGGCTCCGTCTCTCTGTTGCTCCGTCGCTCTGTGGCTCCGTCGCTCTGTGGCTCCGTCTCTCTGTTGCTCCGTCTCTCTGTTGCTCCGTCGCTCTGTTGCTCCGTCTCTCTGTTGCTCCGTCGCTCTGTGGCTCCGTCGCTCTGTTGCTCCGTCTCTCTGTTGCTCCGTCTCTCTGTTTCTCCGTCGCTCTGTGGCTCCGTCGCTCCGTGGCTCCGTCGCACTGTTGCTCCGTCTCTCTGTTGCTCCGTCTCTCTGTTGCTCCGTCTCTCTGTTGCTCCGTCGCTCTGTTGCTCCGTCGCTCTGTGGCTCCGTCGCTCTGTGGCTCCGTCGCTCTGTGGCTCCGTCGCTCTGTTGCTCCGTCTCTCTGTTTCTCCGTCGCTCTGTGGCTCCGTCGCTCTGTGGCTCCGTCGCTCTGTTGCTCCGTCTCTCTGTTGCTCCGTCTCTCTGTTGCTCCGTCTCTCTGTTGCTCCGTCGCTCTGTTGCTCCGTCGCTCTGTGGCTCCGTCGCTCTGTGGCTCCGTCGCTCTGTGGCTCCGTCGCTCTGTTGCTCCGTCTCTCTGTGGCTCCGTCTCTCTGTTGCTCCGTCGCTCTGTGGCTCCGTCGCTCTGTGGCTCCGTCTCTCTGTTGCTCCGTCGCTCTGTTGCTCCGTCGCTCTGTGGCTCCGTCGCTCTGTTGCTCCGTCTCCCTGCTGCTCCGTCGCTCTGTTGCTCCATCTCTCTGTTGCTCCGTCTCTCTGTTGCTCCGTCTCTCTGTTGCTCCGTCTCCCTGCTGCTCCGTCGCTCTGTTGCTCCGTCTCTCTGTTGCTCCGTCTCTCTGTTGCTCCGTCTCTCTGTTGCTCAGCCTCTCTGTTGCTCCGTCTCTCTGTTGCTCCGTCTCTCTGTTGCTCCGTCTCTCTGTTGCTCCGCCTCTCTGTTGCTCCGTCTCTCTGTTGCTCCGTCTCTCTGTTGCTCCGTCTCTCTGTTGCTCCGTCTCTCTGTTGCTCCGTCGCTCTGTTGCTCCGTCGCTCTGTGGCTCCGTCGCTCTGTGGCTCCGTCGCTCTGTGGCTCCGTCGCTCTGTTGCTCCGTCTCTCTGTTTCTCCGTCGCTCTGTGGCTCCGTCGCTCTGTGGCTCCGTCGCTCTGTTGCTCCGTCTCTCTGTTGCTCCGTCTCTCTGTTGCTCCGTCTCTCTGTTGCTCCGTCGCTCTGTTGCTCCGTCGCTCTGTGGCTCCGTCGCTCTGTGGCTCCGTCGCTCTGTGGCTCCGTCGCTCTGTTGCTCCGTCTCTCTGTGGCTCCGTCTCTCTGTTGCTCCGTCGCTCTGTGGCTCCGTCGCTCTGTGGCTCCGTCTCTCTGTTGCTCCGTCGCTCTGTTGCTCCGTCGCTCTGTGGCTCCGTCGCTCTGTTGCTCCGTCTCCCTGCTGCTCCGTCGCTCTGTTGCTCCATCTCTCTGTTGCTCCGTCTCTCTGTTGCTCCGTCTCTCTGTTGCTCCGTCTCCCTGCTGCTCCGTCGCTCTGTTGCTCCGTCTCTCTGTTGCTCCGTCTCTCTGTTGCTCCGTCTCTCTGTTGCTCAGCCTCTCTGTTGCTCCGTCTCTCTGTTGCTCCGTCTCTCTGTTGCTCCGTCTCTCTGTTGCTCCGCCTCTCTGTTGCTCCGTCTCTCTGTTGCTCCGTCTCTCTGTTGCTCCGTCTCTCTGTTGCTCCGTCTCTCTGTTGCTCCGTCTCTCTGTTGCTCCGTCTCTCTGTTGCTCCGTCTCTCTGTTGCTCCGTCTCTCTGTTGCTCCGTCTCTCTGCTGCTCCGTCTCTCTGTTGCTCCGTCTCTCTGTTGCTCCGTCTCTCTGTTGCTCCGTCTCTCTGTTGCTCCGTCTCTCTGTTGCTCCGTCTCTCTGTTGCTCCGTCTCTCTGTTGCTCCGTCTCTCTGCTGCTCCGTCTCCATAATGCTGGGACTCTCTGTGGCTCCGTCGCTCTGTTGCTCCGTCGCTCTGTTGCTCCGTCTCTCTGTTGCTCCGTCTCTCTGTGGCTCCGTCGCTCTGTGGCTCCGTCGCTCTGTGGCTCCGTCGCTCTGTGGATCCGTCGCTCTGTTGCTCCGTCGCTCTGTTGCTCCGTCGCTCTGTTGCTCCGTCGTTCTGTTACTCCGTCTCTCTGCTGCTCCGTCTCTCTGTTGCTCCGTCGCTCTGTGGCTCCGTCGCTCTGTTGCTGCGTCTCCCTGTTCTTCCGTCGCTCTGTTGCTCCCTATGTATGCTGCTCCGTCTCCATAATGCTCCGTCTCTCTGTTGCTCAGTTGCTCTGTTGCTCCGTCTCTCTGTTGCTCCGTCTCTCTGTTGCTCCGTCTCTCTGTTGCTCCGTCTCTCTGTTGCTGCGTCTCTCTGTTGCTCCGTCTCTCTGTTGCTCCGTCTCTCTGTTGCTCCGTCTCTCTGTTGCTCCGTCTCTCTGTTGCTCCGTCTCTCTGTTGCTCCGTCTCTCTGCTGCTCCGTCTCTCTGCTGCTCCGTCGCTCTGTTGCTCCGTCTCTCTGTTGCTCCGTCTCTCTGTTGCTCCGTCTCTCTGTTGCTCCGTCTCTCTGTTGCTCAGTCTCTCTGTTGCTCCGTCTCCCTGTTGCTCCGTCTCTCTGTTGCTCCGTCTCTCTGTTGCTCCGTCTCTCTGTTGCTCCGTCTCTCTGTTGCTCCGTCTCTCTGTTGCTCCGTCTCTCTGTTGCTCCGTCTCTCTGTTGCTCCGTCTCTCTGTTGCTCCGTCTTTCTGTTGCTCCGTCTCTCTGCTGCTCCGTCGCTCTGTTGCTCCGTCTCTCTGTTGCTCCGTCTCTCTGTTGCTCCGTCTCTCTGTTGCTCCGTCTCTCTGTTGCTCAGTCTCCCTGTTGCTCCGTCTCCCTGTTGCTCCGTCTCTCTGTTGCTCCGTCTCTCTGCTGCTCCGTCTCTCTGTTGCTCAGTCTCCCTGTTGCTCCGTCTCCCTGTTGCTCCGTCTCTCTGTTGCTCCGTCTCTCTGCTGCTCCGTCTCTCTGTTGCTCCGTCTCTCTGTTGCTCCGTCTCTCTGCTGCTCCGTCGCTCTGTTGCTCCGTCTCTCTGTTGCTCCGTCTCTCTGTTGCTCCGTCTCTCTGTTGCTCCGTCTCTCTGTTGCTCAGTCTCCCTGTTGCTCCGTCTCCCTGTTGCTCCGTCTCTCTGTTGCTCCGTCTCTCTGCTGCTCCGTCTCTCTGTTGCTCCGTCTCTCTGTTGCTCCGCCTCTCTGTTGCTCCGTCTCTCTGTTGGTCCGTCTCTCTGTTGCTCCATCTCTCTGTTGCTCCGTCTCCCTGCTGCTCCGTCGCTCTGTTGCTCCGTCTCTCTGTTGCTCCGTCTCTCTGTTGCTCCGTCTCTCTGTTGCTCCGTCGCTCTGTGGCTCCGTCGCTCTGTTGCTCCGTCTCTCTGTTCCTCCGTCTCTCTGTTGCTCCGTCGCTCTGTGGCTCCGTCGCTCTGTGGCTCCGTCTCTCTGTTGCTCCGTCGCTCTGTGGCTCCGTCGCTCTGTGGCTCCGTCTCTCTGTTGCTCCGTCTCTCTGTGGCTCCGTCGCTGGGTTGCTCCGTCTCTCTGTTGCTCCGTCGCTCTGTGGCTCCGTCGCTCTGTTGCTCCGTCGCTCTGTTGCTCCGTCTCTCTGTTGCTCCGTCGCTCTGTTGCTCCGTCTCTCTGTTGCTCCGTCTCTCTGTGGCTCCGTCGCTCTGTTGCTCCGTCTCTCTGTTGCTCCGTCTCTCTGTTGCTCCATCTCTCTGTTGCTCCGTCTCCCTGCTGCTCCGTCGCTCTGTTGCTCCGTCTCTCTGTTGCTCCGTCTCTCTGTTGCTCCGTCTCTCTGTTGCTCCGTCTCTCTGTTGCTCCGTCGCTCTGTGGCTCCGTCGCTCTGTTGCTCCGTCTCTCTGTTCCTCCATCTCTCTGTTGCTCCGTCGCTCTGTGGCTCCGTCGCTCTGTGGCTCCGTCTCTCTGTTGCTCCGTCGCTCTGTGGCTCCGTCGCTCTGTGGCTCCGTCTCTCTGTTGCTCCGTCTCTCTGTGGCTCCGTCGCTGGGTTGCTCCGTCTCTCTGTTGCTCCGTCGCTCTGTGGCTCCGTCGCTCTGTTGCTCCGTCTCTCTGTTGCTCCGTCTCTCTGTTTCTCCGTCGCTCTGTGGCTCCGTCGCTCCGTGGCTCCGTCGCACTGTTGCTCCGTCTCTCTGTTGCTCCGTCTCTCTGTTGCTCCGTCTCTCTGTTGCTCCGTCGCTCTGTGGCTCCGTCGCTCTGTGGCTCCGTCGCTCTGTGGCTCCGTCGCTCTGTTGCTCCGTCTCTCTGTTTCTCCGTCGCTCTGTGGCTCCGTCGCTCTGTGGCTCCGTCGCTCTGTTGCTCCGTCTCTCTGTTGCTCCGTCTCTCTGTTGCTCCGTCTCTCTGTTGCTCCGTCGCTCTGTTGCTCCGTCGCTCTGTGGCTCCGTCGCTCTGTGGCTCCGTCGCTCTGTGGCTCCGTCGCTCTGTTGCTCCGTCTCTCTGTGGCTCCGTCTCTCTGTTGCTCCGTCGCTCTGTGGCTCCGTCGCTCTGTGGCTCCGTCTCTCTGTTGCTCCGTCGCTCTGTTGCTCCGTCGCTCTGTGGCTCCGTCGCTCTGTTGCTCCGTCTCCCTGCTGCTCCGTCGCTCTGTTGCTCCATCTCTCTGTTGCTCCGTCTCTCTGTTGCTCCGTCTCCCTGTTGCTCCGTCTCCCTGCTGCTCCGTCGCTCTGTTGCTCCGTCTCTCTGTTGCTCCGTCTCTCTGTTGCTCCGTCTCTCTGTTACTCCCTCGCTCTGTGGCTCCGTCGCTCTGTGGCTGCGTCGCTCTGTTGCTCCGTCTCTCTGTTGCTCCGTCTCTCTGTTACTCCCTCGCTCTGTGGCTCCGTCGCCCTGTGGCTGCGGCGCTCTGTTGCTCCGTCTCTCTGTTGCTCCGTCTCTCTGTTGCTCCGTCTCCCTGCTGCTCCGTCGCTCTGTTGCTCCGTCTCTCTGTTGCTCCGTCTCTCTGTTGCTCCGTCTCTCTGTTACTCCCTCGCTCTGTGGCTCCGTCGCTCTGTGGCTGCGTCGCTCTGTTGCTCCGTCTCTCTGTTGCTCCGTCTCTCTGTTACTCCCTCGCTCTGTGGCTCCGTCGCTCTGTTGCTCCGTCTCTCTGTTACTCCCTCGCTCTGTGGCTGCGTCGCTCTGTTGCTCCGTCTCTCTGTTGCTCCGTCTCTCTGTTGCTCCGTCTCTCTGTTACTCCCTCGCTCTGTTACTCCCTCGCTCTGTGGCTCCGTCGCCCTGTTGCTCCGTCTCTCTGTTACTCCCTCGCTCTGTGGCTCCGTCGCTCTGTTGCTCCGTCTCCCTGCTGCTGCGTCGCTCTGTTGCTCCGTCTCCCTGCTGCTCCGTCGCTCTGTTGCTCCGTCTCTCTGTTGCTCCGTCTCTCTGCTGCTCCGTCTCCATAATGCTGGGACTCTCTGTGGCTCCGTCGCTCTGTTGCTCCGTCGCTCTGTTGCTCCGTCACCCTGTGGCTCCGTCGCTCTGTGGCTCCGTCGCTCTGTGGCTCCGTCGCTCTGTTGCTCCGTCGCTCTGTTGCTCCGTCGCTCTGTTGCTCCGTCGTTCTGTTACTCCGTCTCTCTGCTGTTCCGTCTCTCTGTTGCTCCGTCGCTCTGTGGCTCCGTCGCTCTGTTGCTCCGTCGTTCTGTTACTCCGTCTCTCTGCTGCTCCGTCTCTCTGTTGCTCCGTCGTTCTGTGGCTCCGTCTCTCTGTTGCTCCGTCTCTCTGTTCTTCCGTCGCTCTGTTGCTCCGTATGTCTGCTGCTCCGTCTCCATAATGCTCCGTCGCTCTGTTGCTCAGTTGCTCTGTTGCTCCGTCTCTCTGTTGCTCCGTCTCTCTGTTGCTCCGTCTTTCTGTTGCTCCGTCTCTCTGTTGCTCCGTCTCTCTGTTGCTCCGTCTCTCTGTTGCTCCGTCTCTCTGTTGCTCCGTCTCTCTGCTGCTCCGTCGCTCTGTTGCTCCGTCTCTCTGTTGCTCCGTCTCTCTGTTGCTCCGTCGCTCTGTTGCTCCGTCTCTCTGCTGCTCCGTCTCCATAATGCTCCGTCTCTCTGTTGCTCAGTTGCTCTGTTGCTCCGTCTCTCTGTTGCTCCGTCTCTCTGTTGCTCCGTCTCTCTGTTGCTCCGTCTCTCTGTTGCTCCGTCTCTCTGTTGCTCAGTGTCTCTGTTGCTCCGTCTCCCTGTTGCTCCGTCTCCCTGTTGCTCCGTCTCTCTGTTGCTCCGTCTCTCTGTTGCTCCGTCTCTCTGTTGCTCCGTCTCTCTGTTGCTCCGTCTCTCTGTTGCTCCGTCTCTCTGTTGCTCCGTCTCTCTGTTGCTCCGTCTCTCTGTTGCTCCGTCTCTCTGTTGCTCCGTCTCCCTGTTGCTCCGTCTCTCTGCTGCTCCGTCGCTCTGTTGCTCCGTCTCTCTGTTGCTCCGTCTCTCTGTTGCTCAGTCTCTCTGTTGCTCCGTCGCTCTGTTGCTCCGTCGCTCTGTGGCTCCGTCGCTCTGTGGCTCCGTCGCTCTGTGGCTCCGTCGCTCTGTTGCTCCGTCTCTCTGTTTCTCCGTCGCTCTGTGGCTCCGTCGCTCTGTGGCTCCGTCGCTCTGTTGCTCCGTCTCTCTGTTGCTCCGTCTCTCTGTTGCTCCGTCTCTCTGTTGCTCCGTCGCTCTGTTGCTCCGTCGCTCTGTGGCTCCGTCGCTCTGTGGCTCCGTCGCTCTGTGGCTCCGTCGCTCTGTTGCTCCGTCTCTCTGTGGCTCCGTCTCTCTGTTGCTCCGTCGCTCTGTGGCTCCGTCGCTCTGTGGCTCCGTCTCTCTGTTGCTCCGTCGCTCTGTTGCTCCGTCGCTCTGTGGCTCCGTCGCTCTGTTGCTCCGTCTCCCTGCTGCTCCGTCGCTCTGTTGCTCCATCTCTCTGTTGCTCCGTCTCTCTGTTGCTCCGTCTCTCTGTTGCTCCGTCTCCCTGCTGCTCCGTCGCTCTGTTGCTCCGTCTCTCTGTTGCTCCGTCTCTCTGTTGCTCCGTCTCTCTGTTGCTCAGCCTCTCTGTTGCTCCGTCTCTCTGTTGCTCCGTCTCTCTGTTGCTCCGTCTCTCTGTTGCTCCGCCTCTCTGTTGCTCCGTCTCTCTGTTGCTCCGTCTCTCTGTTGCTCCGTCTCTCTGTTGCTCCGTCTCTCTGTTGCTCCGTCTCTCTGTTGCTCCGTCTCTCTGTTGCTCCGTCTCTCTGTTGCTCCGTCTCTCTGTTGCTCCGTCTCTCTGCTGCTCCGTCTCTCTGTTGCTCCGTCTCTCTGTTGCTCCGTCTCTCTGTTGCTCCGTCTCTCTGTTGCTCCGTCTCTCTGTTGCTCCGTCTCTCTGTTGCTCCGTCTCTCTGTTGCTCCGTCTCTCTGCTGCTCCGTCTCCATAATGCTGGGACTCTCTGTGGCTCCGTCGCTCTGTTGCTCCGTCGCTCTGTTGCTCCGTCTCTCTGTTGCTCCGTCTCTCTGTGGCTCCGTCGCTCTGTGGCTCCGTCGCTCTGTGGCTCCGTCGCTCTGTGGATCCGTCGCTCTGTTGCTCCGTCGCTCTGTTGCTCCGTCGCTCTGTTGCTCCGTCGTTCTGTTACTCCGTCTCTCTGCTGCTCCGTCTCTCTGTTGCTCCGTCGCTCTGTGGCTCCGTCGCTCTGTTGCTGCGTCTCCCTGTTCTTCCGTCGCTCTGTTGCTCCCTATGTATGCTGCTCCGTCTCCATAATGCTCCGTCTCTCTGTTGCTCAGTTGCTCTGTTGCTCCGTCTCTCTGTTGCTCCGTCTCTCTGTTGCTCCGTCTCTCTGTTGCTCCGTCTCTCTGTTGCTGCGTCTCTCTGTTGCTCCGTCTCTCTGTTGCTCCGTCTCTCTGTTGCTCCGTCTCTCTGTTGCTCCGTCTCTCTGTTGCTCCGTCTCTCTGTTGCTCCGTCTCTCTGCTGCTCCGTCTCTCTGCTGCTCCGTCGCTCTGTTGCTCCGTCTCTCTGTTGCTCCGTCTCTCTGTTGCTCCGTCTCTCTGTTGCTCCGTCTCTCTGTTGCTCAGTCTCTCTGTTGCTCCGTCTCCCTGTTGCTCCGTCTCTCTGTTGCTCCGTCTCTCTGTTGCTCCGTCTCTCTGTTGCTCCGTCTCTCTGTTGCTCCGTCTCTCTGTTGCTCCGTCTCTCTGTTGCTCCGTCTCTCTGTTGCTCCGTCTCTCTGTTGCTCCGTCTTTCTGTTGCTCCGTCTCTCTGCTGCTCCGTCGCTCTGTTGCTCCGTCTCTCTGTTGCTCCGTCTCTCTGTTGCTCCGTCTCTCTGTTGCTCCGTCTCTCTGTTGCTCAGTCTCCCTGTTGCTCCGTCTCCCTGTTGCTCCGTCTCTCTGTTGCTCCGTCTCTCTGCTGCTCCGTCTCTCTGTTGCTCAGTCTCCCTGTTGCTCCGTCTCCCTGTTGCTCCGTCTCTCTGTTGCTCCGTCTCTCTGCTGCTCCGTCTCTCTGTTGCTCCGTCTCTCTGTTGCTCCGTCTCTCTGCTGCTCCGTCGCTCTGTTGCTCCGTCTCTCTGTTGCTCCGTCTCTCTGTTGCTCCGTCTCTCTGTTGCTCCGTCTCTCTGTTGCTCAGTCTCCCTGTTGCTCCGTCTCCCTGTTGCTCCGTCTCTCTGTTGCTCCGTCTCTCTGCTGCTCCGTCTCTCTGTTGCTCCGTCTCTCTGTTGCTCCGCCTCTCTGTTGCTCCGTCTCTCTGTTGGTCCGTCTCTCTGTTGCTCCATCTCTCTGTTGCTCCGTCTCCCTGCTGCTCCGTCGCTCTGTTGCTCCGTCTCTCTGTTGCTCCGTCTCTCTGTTGCTCCGTCTCTCTGTTGCTCCGTCGCTCTGTGGCTCCGTCGCTCTGTTGCTCCGTCTCTCTGTTCCTCCGTCTCTCTGTTGCTCCGTCGCTCTGTGGCTCCGTCGCTCTGTGGCTCCGTCTCTCTGTTGCTCCGTCGCTCTGTGGCTCCGTCGCTCTGTGGCTCCGTCTCTCTGTTGCTCCGTCTCTCTGTGGCTCCGTCGCTGGGTTGCTCCGTCTCTCTGTTGCTCCGTCGCTCTGTGGCTCCGTCGCTCTGTTGCTCCGTCGCTCTGTTGCTCCGTCTCTCTGTTGCTCCGTCGCTCTGTTGCTCCGTCTCTCTGTTGCTCCGTCTCTCTGTGGCTCCGTCGCTCTGTTGCTCCGTCTCTCTGTTGCTCCGTCTCTCTGTTGCTCCATCTCTCTGTTGCTCCGTCTCCCTGCTGCTCCGTCGCTCTGTTGCTCCGTCTCTCTGTTGCTCCGTCTCTCTGTTGCTCCGTCTCTCTGTTGCTCCGTCTCTCTGTTGCTCCGTCGCTCTGTGGCTCCGTCGCTCTGTTGCTCCGTCTCTCTGTTCCTCCATCTCTCTGTTGCTCCGTCGCTCTGTGGCTCCGTCGCTCTGTGGCTCCGTCTCTCTGTTGCTCCGTCGCTCTGTGGCTCCGTCGCTCTGTGGCTCCGTCTCTCTGTTGCTCCGTCTCTCTGTGGCTCCGTCGCTGGGTTGCTCCGTCTCTCTGTTGCTCCGTCGCTCTGTGGCTCCGTCGCTCTGTTGCTCCGTCTCTCTGTTGCTCCGTCTCTCTGTTTCTCCGTCGCTCTGTGGCTCCGTCGCTCCGTGGCTCCGTCGCACTGTTGCTCCGTCTCTCTGTTGCTCCGTCTCTCTGTTGCTCCGTCTCTCTGTTGCTCCGTCGCTCTGTGGCTCCGTCGCTCTGTGGCTCCGTCGCTCTGTGGCTCCGTCGCTCTGTTGCTCCGTCTCTCTGTTTCTCCGTCGCTCTGTGGCTCCGTCGCTCTGTGGCTCCGTCGCTCTGTTGCTCCGTCTCTCTGTTGCTCCGTCTCTCTGTTGCTCCGTCTCTCTGTTGCTCCGTCGCTCTGTTGCTCCGTCGCTCTGTGGCTCCGTCGCTCTGTGGCTCCGTCGCTCTGTGGCTCCGTCGCTCTGTTGCTCCGTCTCTCTGTGGCTCCGTCTCTCTGTTGCTCCGTCGCTCTGTGGCTCCGTCGCTCTGTGGCTCCGTCTCTCTGTTGCTCCGTCGCTCTGTTGCTCCGTCGCTCTGTGGCTCCGTCGCTCTGTTGCTCCGTCTCCCTGCTGCTCCGTCGCTCTGTTGCTCCATCTCTCTGTTGCTCCGTCTCTCTGTTGCTCCGTCTCCCTGTTGCTCCGTCTCCCTGCTGCTCCGTCGCTCTGTTGCTCCGTCTCTCTGTTGCTCCGTCTCTCTGTTGCTCCGTCTCTCTGTTACTCCCTCGCTCTGTGGCTCCGTCGCTCTGTGGCTGCGTCGCTCTGTTGCTCCGTCTCTCTGTTGCTCCGTCTCTCTGTTACTCCCTCGCTCTGTGGCTCCGTCGCCCTGTGGCTGCGGCGCTCTGTTGCTCCGTCTCTCTGTTGCTCCGTCTCTCTGTTGCTCCGTCTCCCTGCTGCTCCGTCGCTCTGTTGCTCCGTCTCTCTGTTGCTCCGTCTCTCTGTTGCTCCGTCTCTCTGTTACTCCCTCGCTCTGTGGCTCCGTCGCTCTGTGGCTGCGTCGCTCTGTTGCTCCGTCTCTCTGTTGCTCCGTCTCTCTGTTACTCCCTCGCTCTGTGGCTCCGTCGCTCTGTTGCTCCGTCTCTCTGTTACTCCCTCGCTCTGTGGCTGCGTCGCTCTGTTGCTCCGTCTCTCTGTTGCTCCGTCTCTCTGTTGCTCCGTCTCTCTGTTACTCCCTCGCTCTGTTACTCCCTCGCTCTGTGGCTCCGTCGCCCTGTTGCTCCGTCTCTCTGTTACTCCCTCGCTCTGTGGCTCCGTCGCTCTGTTGCTCCGTCTCCCTGCTGCTGCGTCGCTCTGTTGCTCCGTCTCCCTGCTGCTCCGTCGCTCTGTTGCTCCGTCTCTCTGTTGCTCCGTCTCTCTGCTGCTCCGTCTCCATAATGCTGGGACTCTCTGTGGCTCCGTCGCTCTGTTGCTCCGTCGCTCTGTTGCTCCGTCACCCTGTGGCTCCGTCGCTCTGTGGCTCCGTCGCTCTGTGGCTCCGTCGCTCTGTTGCTCCGTCGCTCTGTTGCTCCGTCGCTCTGTTGCTCCGTCGTTCTGTTACTCCGTCTCTCTGCTGTTCCGTCTCTCTGTTGCTCCGTCGCTCTGTGGCTCCGTCGCTCTGTTGCTCCGTCGTTCTGTTACTCCGTCTCTCTGCTGCTCCGTCTCTCTGTTGCTCCGTCGTTCTGTGGCTCCGTCTCTCTGTTGCTCCGTCTCTCTGTTCTTCCGTCGCTCTGTTGCTCCGTATGTCTGCTGCTCCGTCTCCATAATGCTCCGTCGCTCTGTTGCTCAGTTGCTCTGTTGCTCCGTCTCTCTGTTGCTCCGTCTCTCTGTTGCTCCGTCTTTCTGTTGCTCCGTCTCTCTGTTGCTCCGTCTCTCTGTTGCTCCGTCTCTCTGTTGCTCCGTCTCTCTGTTGCTCCGTCTCTCTGCTGCTCCGTCGCTCTGTTGCTCCGTCTCTCTGTTGCTCCGTCTCTCTGTTGCTCCGTCGCTCTGTTGCTCCGTCTCTCTGCTGCTCCGTCTCCATAATGCTCCGTCTCTCTGTTGCTCAGTTGCTCTGTTGCTCCGTCTCTCTGTTGCTCCGTCTCTCTGTTGCTCCGTCTCTCTGTTGCTCCGTCTCTCTGTTGCTCCGTCTCTCTGTTGCTCAGTGTCTCTGTTGCTCCGTCTCCCTGTTGCTCCGTCTCCCTGTTGCTCCGTCTCTCTGTTGCTCCGTCTCTCTGTTGCTCCGTCTCTCTGTTGCTCCGTCTCTCTGTTGCTCCGTCTCTCTGTTGCTCCGTCTCTCTGTTGCTCCGTCTCTCTGTTGCTCCGTCTCTCTGTTGCTCCGTCTCTCTGTTGCTCCGTCTCCCTGTTGCTCCGTCTCTCTGCTGCTCCGTCGCTCTGTTGCTCCGTCTCTCTGTTGCTCCGTCTCTCTGTTCCTCCGTCTCTCTGTTGCTCCGTCTCTCTGTTGCTCCGTCTCTCTGTTGCTCCGTCTCTCTGTTGCTCCGTCTCTCTGTTGCTCCGTCTCTCTGCTGCTCCGTCTCCATAATGCTGGGACTCTCTGTGGCTCCGTCGCTCTGTTGCTCCGTCGCTCTGTTGCTCCGTCTCTCTGTTGCTCCGTCTCTCTGTGGCTCCGTCGCTCTGTGGCTCCGTCGCTCTGTGGCTCCGTCGCTCTGTGGATCCGTCGCTCTGTTGCTCCGTCGCTCTGTTGCTCCGTCGCTCTGTTGCTCCGTCGTTCTGTTACTCCGTCTCTCTGCTGCTCCGTCTCTCTGTTGCTCCGTCGCTCTGTGGCTCCGTCGCTCTGTTGCTGCGTCTCCCTGTTCTTCCGTCGCTCTGTTGCTCCCTATGTATGCTGCTCCGTCTCCATAATGCTCCGTCTCTCTGTTGCTCAGTTGCTCTGTTGCTCCGTCTCTCTGTTGCTCCGTCTCTCTGTTGCTCCGTCTCTCTGTTGCTCCGTCTCTCTGTTGCTCCGTCTCTCTGTTGCTCCGTCTCTCTGTTGCTCCGTCTCTCTGTTGCTCCGTCTCTCTGTTGCTCCGTCTCTCTGTTGCTCCGTCTCTCTGTTGCTCCGTCTCTCTGCTGCTCCGTCTCTCTGCTGCTCCGTCGCTCTGTTGCTCCGTCTCTCTGTTGCTCCGTCTCTCTGTTGCTCCGTCTCTCTGTTGCTCC
The DNA here is from genome assembly GCA_037974335.1 of Prionace glauca. Taxonomy (NCBI): domain Eukaryota; kingdom Metazoa; phylum Chordata; class Chondrichthyes; order Carcharhiniformes; family Carcharhinidae; genus Prionace; species Prionace glauca. Next base: position 94,349,224 of record CM075729.1, on the reverse strand, counting down.
GTCTCTCTGTTGCTCAGTCTCTCTGTTGCTCCGTCTCCCTGTTGCTCCGTCTCTCTGTTGCTCCGTCTCTCTGTTGCTCCGTCTCTCTGTTGCTCCGTCTCTCTGTTGCTCCGTCTCTCTGTTGCTCCGTCTCTCTGTTGCTCCGTCTCTCTGTTGCTCCGTCTCTCTGTTGCTCCGTCTCTCTGTTGCTCCGTCTCTCTGCTGCTCCGTCGCTCTGTTGCTCCGTCTCTCTGTTGCTCCGTCTCTCTGTTGCTCCGTCTCTCTGTTGCTCCGTCTCTCTGTTGCTCAGTCTCCCTGTTGCTCCGTCTCCCTGTTGCTCCGTCTCTCTGTTGCTCCGTCTCTCTGCTGCTCCGTCTCTCTGCTGCTCCGTCGCTCTGCTGCTCCGTCTCTCTGTTGCTCCGTCTCTCTGTTGCTCCGTCTCTCTGTTGCTCCGTCTCTCTGTTGCTCCGCCTCTCTGTTGCTCCGTCTCTCTGTTGGTCCGTCTCTCTGTTGCTCCGTCTCTCTGATGCTCCGCCTCTCTGTTGCTCCGTCTCTCTGTTGCTCCGTCTCTCTGTTGCTCCGTCTCTCTGTTGCTCCGTCTCTCTGTTGCTCCGTCTCTCTGCTGCTCCGTGTCTCTGCTGCTCCGTCTCTCTGTTGCTCCGTCTCTCTGTTGCTCCGTCTCTCTGTTGCTCCGTCTCTCTGTTGCTCCGTCTCTCTGTTGCTCCGTCTCTCTGTTGCTCCGCCTCTCTGTTGCTCCGTCTCTATGTTGCTCCGTCTCTCTGTTGCTCCGTCTCTCTGTTGCTCCGCCTCTCTGTTGCTCCGTCTCTCTGCTGCTCCGTCGCTCTGTTGCTCCGTCTCTCTGTTGCTCCGTCTCTCTGTGCCTCCGTCGCTGGGTTGCTGCGTCTCTCTGTTGCTCCGTCTCTCTGTTGCTCCGTCGCTCTGCTGTTCCGTCTCTCTGTTGCTCCGTCGCTCTGTGGCTCCGTCGCTCTGTGGCTCCGTCGCTCTGTTCCTCCGTCGTTCTCTTACTCCGTCTCTCTGCTGCTCCGTCTCTCTGTTGCTCCGTCGTTCTGTGGCTCCGTCTCTCTGTTGCTCCGTCTCTCTGTTCTTCCGTCGCTCTGTTGCTCCGTATGTCTGCTGCTCCGTCTCCATAATGCTCCGTCGCTCTGTTGCTCAGTTGCTCTGTTGCTCCGTCTCTCTGTTGCTCCGTCTCTCTGTTGCTCCGTCTCTCTGTTGCTCCGTCTCTCTGTTGCTCCGTCTCTCTGTTGCTCCGTCTCTCTGTTGCTCAGTCTCTCTGTTGCTCCGTCTCCCTGTTGCTCCGTCTCCCTGTTGCTCCGTCTCTCTGTTGCTCCGTCTCTCTGTTGCTCCGTCTCTCTGTTGCTCCGTCTCTCTGTTGCTCCGTCTCTCTGTTGCTCCGTCTCTCTGTTGCTCCGTCTCTCTGTTGCTCCGTCTCTCTGTTGCTCCGTCTCTCTGTTGCTCCGTCTCTCTGCTGCTCCGTCGCTCTGTTGCTCCGTCTCTCTGTTGCTCCGTCTCTCTGTTGCTCCGTCTCTCTGTTGCTCCGTCTCTCTGTTGCTCAGTCTCTCTGTTGCTCCGTCTCCCTGTTGCTCCGTCTCCCTGTTGCTCCGTCTCTCTGTTGCTCCGTCTCTCTGTTGCTCCGTCTCTCTGTTGCTCCGTCTCTCTGCTGCTCCGTCTCTCTGCTGCTCCGTCGCTCTGTTGCTCCGTCTCTATGTTGCTCCGTCTCTCTGTTGCTCCGTCTCTCTGTTGCTCCGTCTCTCTGTTGCTCCGCCTCTCTATTGCTCCGTCTCTCTGTTGGTCCGTCTCTCTATTGCTCCGTCTCTCTGATGCTCCGCCTCTCTGTTGCTCCGTCTCTCTGTTGCTCCGTCTCTCTGTTGCTCCGTCTCTCTGTTCCTCCGTCTCTCTGTTGCTCCGTCTCTCTGTTGCTCCGTCTCTCTGTTGCTCCGTCTCTCTGTTGCTCCGTGTCTCTGCTGCTCCGTCTCTCTGTTGCTCCGTCTCTCTGTTGCTCCGTCTCTCTGTTGCTCCGTCTCTCTGTTGCTCCGTCTCTCTGTTGCTCCGTCTCTCTGTTGCTCCGTCTCTCTGTTGCTCCGCCTCTCTGTTGCTCCGTCTCTATGTTGCTCCGTCTCTCTGTTGCTCCGTCTCTCTGTTGCTCCGCCTCTCTGTTGCTCCGTCTCTCTGCTGCTCCGTCGCTCTGTTGCTCCGTCTCTCTGTTGCTCCGTCTCTCTGTGCCTCCGTCGCTGGGTTGCTGCGTCTCTCTGTTGCTCCGTCTCTCTGTTGCTCCGTCGCTCTGTTGCTCCGTCTCTCTGCTGCTCCGTCGCCCTGTTGCTCCTTCGCTCTGTTGCTCAGTCTCTCTGTTGCTCCATCTCTCTGTGGCTCCGTCGCTCTGTTGCTGCGTCTCTCTCTTGCTCCGTCTCTCTGTTGCTACCTCTCTCTGTTGCTCAGTCGCTCTGTTGCTCCGTCTCTCTGTGGCTCCGTCGCTCTGTTGCTCCGTCGCCCTGTTGGTCCGTCGCCCTGTTGCTCCGTCGCCCTGTTGCTCCGTTGCACTGTTGCTCCGTCTCACTGTTGCTCCGTCGCTCTGTTGCTCCGTCTCCCTGCTGCTCCGTCGCTCTGTTGCTCCGTCTCTCTGTTGCTCCGTCTCTCTGTTGCTCCGTCGCTCTGTGGCTCCGTCGCTCTGTGGCTCCGTCGCTCTGTGGCTCCGTCGCTCTGTTGCTCCGTCTCTCTGTGGCTCCGTCTCTCTGTTGCTCCGTCGCTCTGTGGCTCCGTCGCTCTGTGGCTCCGTCGCTCTGTGGCTCCGTCGCTCTGTGGCTCCGTCGCCCTGTTGCTCCGTCTCTCTGTTGCTCCGTCTCCCTGCTGCTCCGTCGCTCTGTGGCTCCGTCGCCCTGTTGCTCCGTCGCTCTGTTTCTCCGTCTCTCTGTGGCTCCGTCGCTCTGTTGCTCCGTCTCTCTGTTGCTCCGTCCCTCTGTTGCTCCGTCTCTCTGTTGCTCCGTCTCTCTGTTGCTCCATCTCTCTGTTACTCCCTCGCTCTGTGGCTCCGTCGCTCTGTGGCTGCGTCGCTCTGTTGCTCCGTCTCTCTGTTGCTCCGTCTCTCTGTTACTCCCTCGCTCTGTGGCTCCGTCGCTCTGTTGCTCCGTCTCTCTGTTACTCCCTCGCTCTGTGGCTCCGTCGCTCTGTGGCTGCGTCGCTCTGTTGCTCCGTCTCTCTGTTGCTCCGTCTCTCTGTTGCTCCGTCTCTCTGTTACTCCCTCGCTCTGTTACTCCCTCGCTCTGTGGCTCCGTCGCCCTGTTGCTCCGTCTCTCTGTTACTCCCTCGCTCTGTGGCTCCGTCGCTCTGTTGCTCCGTCTCCCTGCTGCTCCGTCTCTCTGTTACTCCCTCGCTCTGTGGCTCCGTCGCTCTGTTGCTCCGTCTCCCTTCTGCTCCGTCTCTCTGTTACTCCCTCGCTCTGTGGCTCCGTCTCTCTGTTGCTCCGTCGCCCTGTTGCTCCGTCTCTCTGTTACTCCCTCGCTCTGTGGCTCCGTCGCTCTGTTGCTCCGTCGCTCTGTGGCTCCGTCGCTCTGTGGCTCCGTCGCTCTGTGGCTCCGTCGCTCTGTGGCTCCGTCACTCTGTGGCTACGTCGCTCTGTTGCTCCGTCTCCCTGCTGCTCCGTCGCTCTGTTGCTCCGTCGCCCTGTTGCTCCGTCTCTCTGTTACTCCCTCGCTCTGTGGCTCCGTCGCTCTGTTGCTCCGTCTCCCTGCTGCTGCGTCGCTATGTTGCTCCGTCGCTCTGTTGCTCCGTCGCTCTGTTGCTCCGTCTCCCTGCTGCTGCGTCGCTCTGTTGCTCCGTCGCTCTGTGGCTCCGTCGCTCTGTGGCTGCGTCGCTCTGTTGCTCCGTGGCCCTGTTGCTCCGTCGCTCTGTTGCTCCGTCTCCCTGCTGCTCCATCGCTCTGTTGCTCCGTCGCTCTGTTGCTCCATCTCCCTGCTGCTGCGTCGCTCTGTTGCTCCGTCGCTCTGTGGCTCCGTCGCTCTGTGCCTCCGTCGCTCTGTTGCTCCGTCGCTCTGTTGCTCCGTCGTTCTGTTACTCCGTCTCTCAGCTGCTCCGTCTCTCTGTTGCTCCGTCGTTCTGTGGCTCCGTCGCTCTGTTGCTGCGTCTCCCTGTTCTTCCGTCGCTCCGTGGCTTGTCGCTCTGTGGCACCGTCGCTCTGTTGCTCCGTCTCTCTGTTGCTCCGTCTCTCTGTTGCTCCGTCGCTCTGTTGCTCCGTCGCTCTGTGGCTCCGTCGCTCTGTTGCTCCGTCGCTCTGTTGCTCCATCTCTCTGTTGCTCCGTCTCTCTGTTGCTCCGTCGCTCTGTTGCTCCGTCTCTCTGTTGCTCCGTCTCCATAATGCTCCGTCTCTCTGTTGCTCAGTTGCTCTGTTGCTCCGTCTCTCTGTTGCTCCGTCTCTCTGTTGCTCCGTCTCTCTGTTGCTCCGTCTCTCTGTTGCTCAGTGTCTCTGTTGCTCCGTCTCCCTGTTGCTCCGTCTCCCTGTTGCTCCGTCTCTCTGTTGCTCCGTCTCTCTGTTGCTCCGTCTCTCTGTTGCTCCGTCTCTCTGTTGCTCCGTCTCTCTGTTGCTCCGTCTCTCTGTTGCTCCGTCTCTCTGTTGCTCCGTCTCTCTGTTGCTCCGTCTCCCTGTTGCTCCGTCTCTCTGCTGCTCCGTCGCTCTGTTGCTCCGTCTCTCTGTTGCTCCGTCTCTCTGTTCCTCCGTCTCTCTGTTGCTCCGTCTCTCTGTTGCTCCGTCTCTCTGTTGCTCCGTCTCTCTGTTGCTCCGTCTCTCTGTTGCTCCGTCTCTCTGTTGCTCCGTCTCTCTGCTGCTCCGTCTCCATAATGCTGGGACTCTCTGTGGCTCCGTCGCTCTGTTGCTCCGTCGCTCTGTTGCTCCGTCTCCCTGTTGCTCCGTCTCTCTGTGGCTCCGTCGCTCTGTGGCTCCGTCGCTCTGTGGCTCCGTCGCTCTGTGGCTCCGTCGCTCTGTTGCTCCGTCGCTCTGTTGCTCCGTCGCTCTGTTGCTCCGTCGTTCTGTTACTCCGTCTCTCTGCTGCTCCGTCTCTCTGTTGCTCCGTCGCTCTGTGGCTCCGTCGCTCTGTGGCTCCGTCGCTCTGTTGCTCCGTCGTTCTGTTACTCCGTCTCTCTGCTGCTCCGTCTCTCTGTTGCTCCGTCGTTCTGTGGCTCCGTCGCTCTGTTGCTGCGTGTCCCTGTTCTTCCGTCGCTCTGTTGCTCCCTATGTCTGCTGCTCCGTCTCCATAATGCTCCGTCTCTCTGTTGCTCAGTTGCTCTGTTGCTCCGTCTCTCTGTTGCTCCGTCTCTCTGTTGCTCCGTCTCTCTGTTGCTCCGTCTCTCTGTTGCTCAGTCTCTCTGTTGCTCCATCTCCCTGTTGCTCCGTCTCTCTGTTGCTCCGTCTCTCTGTTGCTCCGTCTCTCTGTTGCTCCGTCGCTCTGTTGCTCCGTCTCTCTGTTGCTCCGTCTCTCTGTTCCTCCGTCTCTCTGTTGCTCCGTCTCTCTGTTGCTCCGTCTCTCTGTTGCTCAGCCTCTCTGTTGCTCCGTCTCTCTGTTGCTCCGTCTCTCTGTTGCTCCGTCTCTCTGTTGCTCCGCCTCTCTGTTGCTCCGTCTCTCTGTTGCTCCGTCTCTCTGTTGCTCCGTCTCTCTGTTGCTCCGTCTCTCTGTTGCTCCGTCTCTCTGTTGCTCCGTCTCTCTGTTGCTCCGTCTCTCTGTTGCTCCGTCTCTCTGCTGCTCCGTCTCTCTGTTGCTCCGTCTCTCTGTTGCTCCGTCTCTCTGTTGCTCCGTCTCTCTGTTGCTCCGTCTCTCTGTTGCTCCGTCTCTCTGTTGCTCCGTCTCTCTGTTGCTCCGCCTCTCTGTTGCTCCGTCTCTATGTTGCTCCGTCTCTCTGTTGCTCCGTCTCTCTGTTGCTCCGCATCTCTGTTGCTCCGTCTCTCTGCTGCTCCGTCGCTCTGTTGCTCCGTCTCTCTGTTGCTCCGTCTCTCTGTGGCTCCGTCGCTGGGTTGCTGCGTCTCTCTGTTGCTCCGTCTCTCTGTTGCTCCGTCGCTCTGTTGCTCCGTCTCTCTGCTGCTCCGTCGCCCTGTTGCTCCTTCGCTGGGTTGCTGCGTCTCTCTGTTGCTCCATCTCTCTGTTTCTCCGTCTCTCTGTTTCTCCCTCTCTCTGTTGCTCCGTCTCTCTGTGGCTCCGTCGCTCTGTTGCTCCGTCTCTCTGTTGCTCCGTCTCTCTGTTGCTCCATCTCTCTGTTGCTCCGTCTCCCTGCTGCTCCGTCGCTCTGTTGCTCCGTCTCTCTGTTGCTCCGTCTCTCTGTTGCTCCGTCTCTCTGTTGCTCCGTCGCTCTGTGGCTCCGTCGCTCTGTTGCTCCGTCTCTCTGTTCCTCCGTCGCTCTGTGGCTCCGTCGCTCTTTGGCTCCGTCTCTCTGTTGCTCCGTCTCTCTGTTGCTCCGTCTCTCTGTTGCTCCGTCGCTCTGTTGCTCCGTCGCTCTGTTGCTCCATCTCTCTGTTGCTCCGTCTCCCTGCTGCTCCGTCGCTCTGTTGCTCCGTCTCTCTGTTGCTCCGTCTCTCTGTTGCTCCGTCTCTCTGTTGCTCCGTCGCTCTGTGGCTCCGTCGCTCTGTGGCTCCGTCTCTCTGTTGCTCCGTCGCTCTGTGGCTCCGTCGCTCTGTGGCTCCGTCTCTCTGTTGCTCCGTCTCTCTGTGGCTCCGTCGCTGGGTTGCTCCGTCTCTCTGTTGCTCCGTCGCTCCGTGGCTTGTCGCTCTGTGGCACCGTCGCTCTGTTGCTCCGTCTCTCTGTTGCTCCGTCTCTCTGTTGCTCCGTCGCTCTGTTGCTCCGTCGCTCTGTGGCTCCGTCGCTCTGTTGCTCCAACTCTCTGTTGCTCCGTCTCTCTGTTGCTCCATCGCTCTGTTGCTCCGTCTCTCTGCTGCTCCGTCTCCATAATGCTCCGTCTCTCTGTTGCTCAGTTGCTCTGTTGCTCCGTCTCTCTGTTGCTCCGTCTCTCTGTTGCTCCGTCTCTCTGTTGCTCCGTCTCTCTGTTGCTCAGTGTCTCTGTTGCTCCGGCTCCCTGTTGCTCCGTCTCCCTGTTGCTCCGTCTCTCTGTTGCTCCGTCTCTCTGTTGCTCCGTCTCTCTGTTGCTCCGTCTCTCTGTTGCTCCGTCTCTCTGTTGCTCCGTCTCTCTGTTGCTCCGTCTCTCTGTTGCTCCGTCTCCCTGTTGCTCCGTCTCTCTGCTGCTCCGTCGCTCTGTTGCTCCGTCTCTCTGTTGCTCCGTCTCTCTGTTCCTCCGTCTCTCTGTTGCTCCGTCTCTCTGTTGCTCCGTCTCTCTGTTGCTCCGTCTCTCTGTTGCTCCGTCTCTCTGTTGCTCCGTCTCTCTGCTGCTCCGTTGCTATGTTGCTCCGTCTCTCTGTTGCTCCGTCTCTCTGTTCCTCCGTCTCTCTGTTGCTCCGTCTCTCTGTTGCTCCGTCTCTCTGTTGCTCCGTCGCTCTGTTGCTCCGTCTCTCTGTTGCTCCACCTCTCTGTTGCTCCGTCTCTCTGTTGCTCCGTCGCCCTGTTGCTCCGTCGCTCTGTTGCTCCGTCTCTCTGTTGCTCCGTCTCTCTGTGGCTCCGTCGCTCTGTTGCTCCGTCTCTCTGTTGCTCCGTCGCTCTGTTGCTCCGTCTCTCTGTTGCTCCGTCTCTCTGTTGCTTCGTCGTTCTGTGGCTCCGTCTCTCTGTTGCTCCGTCTCTCTGTTCTTCCGTCGCTCTGTTGCTCCGTATGTCTGCTGCTCCGTCTCCATAATGCTCCGTCGCTCTGTTGCTCAGTTGCTCTGTTGCTCCGTCTCTCTGTTGCTCCGTCTCTCTGTTGCTCCGTCTCTCTGTTGCTCCGTCTCTCTGTTGCTCCGTCTCTCTGTTGCTCCGTCTCTCTGTTGCTCCGTCTCTCTGTTGCTCCGTCTCTCTGTTGCTCCGTCTCTCTGCTGCTCCGTCGCTCTGTTGCTCCGTCTCTCTGTTGCTCCGTCTCTCTGTTGCTCCGTCTCTCTGTTGCTCCGTCTCTCTGTTGCTCAGTCTCTCTGTTGCTCCGTCTCCCTGTTGCTCCGTCTCCCTGTTGCTCCGTCTCTCTGTTGCTCCGTCTCTCTGTTGCTCCGTCTCTCTGTTGCTCCGTCTCTCTGTTGCTCCGTCTCTCTGTTGCTCCGTCTCTCTCTTGCTCCGTCTCTCTGTTGCTCCGTCTCTCTGCTGCTCCGTCGCTCTGTTGCTCCGTCTCTCTGTTGCTCCGTCTCTCTGTTGCTCCGTCTCTCTGTTGCTCAGTCTCTCTGTTGCTCCGTCTCCCTGTTGCTCCGTCTCTCTGTTGCTCCGTCTCTCTGTTGCTCCGTCTCTCTGTTGCTCCGTCTCTCTGTTGCTCCGTCTCTCTGCTGCTCCGTCGCTCTGTTGCTCCGTCTCTCTGTTGCTCCGTCTCTCTGTTGCTCCGTCTCTCTGTTGCTCCGTCTCTCTGTTGCTCCGCCTCTCTGTTGCTCCGTCCCTCTGTTGGTCCGTCTCTCTATTGCTCCGTCTCTCTGATGCTCCGCCTCTCTGTTGCTCCGTCTCTCTGTTGCTCCGTCTCTCTGTTGCTCCGTCTCTCTGTTGCTCCGTCTCTCTGTTGCTCCATCTCTCTGTTACTCCCTCGCTCTGTGGCTCCGTCGCTCTGTGGCTGCGTCGCTCTGTTGCTCCGTCTCTCTGTTGCTCCGTCTCTCTGTTACTCCCTCGCTCTGTGGCTCCGTCGCTCTGTTGCTCCGTCTCTCTGTTACTCCCTCGCTCTGTGGCTCCGTCGCTCTGTGGCTGCGTCGCTCTGTTGCTCCGTCTCTCTGTTGCTCCGTCTCTCTGTTGCTCCGTCTCTCTGTTACTCCCTCGCTCTGTTACTCCCTCGCTCTGTGGCTCCGTCGCCCTGTTGCTCCGTCTCTCTGTTACTCCCTCGCTCTGTGGCTCCGTCGCTCTGTTGCTCCGTCTCCCTGCTGCTCCGTCTCTCTGTTACTCCCTCGCTCTGTGGCTCCGTCGCTCTGTTGCTCCGTCTCCCTTCTGCTCCGTCTCTCTGTTACTCCCTCGCTCTGTGGCTCCGTCTCTCTGTTGCTCCGTCGCCCTGTTGCTCCGTCTCTCTGTTACTCCCTCGCTCTGTGGCTCCGTCGCTCTGTTGCTCCGTCGCTCTGTGGCTCCGTCGCTCTGTGGCTCCGTCGCTCTGTGGCTCCGTCACTCTGTGGCTACGTCGCTCTGTTGCTCCGTCTCCCTGCTGCTCCGTCGCTCTGTTGCTCCGTCGCCCTGTTGCTCCGTCTCTCTGTTACTCCCTCGCTCTGTGGCTCCGTCGCTCTGTTGCTCCGTCTCCCTGCTGCTGCGTCGCTATGTTGCTCCGTCGCTCTGTTGCTCCGTCGCTCTGTTGCTCCGTCTCCCTGCTGCTGCGTCGCTCTGTTGCTCCGTCGCTCTGTGGCTCCGTCGCTCTGTGGCTGCGTCGCTCTGTTGCTCCGTCTCCCTGCTGCTCCATCGCTCTGTTGCTCCGTCGCTCTGTTGCTCCATCTCCCTGCTGCTGCGTCGCTCTGTTGCTCCGTCGCTCTGTGGCTCCGTCGCTCTGTGCCTCCGTCGCTCTGTTGCTCCGTCGCTCTGTTGCTCCGTCGCTCTGTTGCTCCGTCGCTCTGTTGCTCCGTCTCTCTGTTGGTCCATCTCTCTGTTGCTCCGTCTCTCTGTTGCTCCGTCGCTCTGTTGCTCCGTCTCCCTGTTGTTCCGTCGCCCCGTTGATCCGTTTCACTGTTGCTCCGTCTCTCTGTTGCTCCATCTCTCTGTTGCTCCGTCTCTCTGTTGCTCCACCTCTCTGTTGCTCCGTCTCTCTGCTGCTCCGTCGCTCTGTGGCTCCGTCGCTCTGTTGCTCCGTCTCTCTGTTGCTCCGTCGCTCTGTTGCTCCGTCGCTCAATGGCTCCGTCGCTCTGTGGCTCCGTCTCACTTTTGCTCCGTCGCTCTGTTGCTCCACCTCTCTGCTGCTCCGTCTCCATAATGCTCCGTCTCTCTTGCTCAGTCGCTCTGTTGCTCCGTCGCCCTGTTGCTCCGTTGCACTCTTGCTCCGTTGCACTGTTGCTCCGTCGCCCTATTGCTCCGTAGCCCTGTTGCTCCGTCGCCTTGTTGCTCCGTCGCCCTGTTGCTCCGTCGCCCTGTTGCTCCGTCGCACTGTTGCTCCGTCGCCCTGTTGCTCCGTCGCCCTGTTGCTCCGTCGCCCTGTTGTTCCGTCGCCCTGTTGCTCCGACGCCCTGTTGCTCCGTAGCCCTGTTGCTCCGTCGCCTTGTTGCTCCGTCGCCCTGTTGCTCCGTCGCCCTGTTGCTCCGTCGCCCTGTTGCTCCGTCGCCCTGTTGCTCCGTCGGCCTGTTGCTCCGTCGCCCTGTTGCTCCGTCGCCCTGTTGCTCCGTCGCTCTGTTACTCCGTCACATTGTTGCTCCGTCTCTCTGTTGCTCTGTTGCTCCGTCGCCCTGTTGTTCCGTCGCCCTGTTGCTCCGTCGCTCTGTTGCTCTGTTGCTCCGTCGCCTTGTTGCTCCGTCGCCCTGTTGCTCCGTCGCCCTGTTGCTCCGTCTCTCTGTTGCTCCGTATCTCTGTTGCTCCGTCTCTCTGTTGCTCCCTCGCTCTGTTGCTCCGTCTCTCTGTTTCTCCGTCTCTCTGTTGCTCCGTGTCTCTGTTGCTCCGTCTCTATGTTGCTCCGTCTCTCTGTTCCTCCGTCTCTCTGTTGCTCCGTCTCTCTGCTGCTCCGTCTCTCTGTTGCTCTGTTGCTCCGTCGCTCTGTGGCTCCGTCGCTCTGTGGCTCCGTCGGTCTGTTGCTCCGTCGCTCTGTTGCTCCGTCGTTCTGTTACTCCGTCTCTCAGCTGCTCCGTCTCTCTGTTGCTCCGTCGTTCTGTGGCTCCGTCGCTCTGTTGCTGCGTCTCCCTGTTCTTCCGTCGCTCCGTGGCTTGTCGCTCTGTGGCACCGTCGCTCTGTTGCTCCGTCTCTCTGTTGCTCCGTCTCTCTGTTGCTCCGTCGCTCTGTTGCTCCGTCGCTCTGTGGCTCCGTCGCTCTGTTGCTCCGTCGCTCTGTTGCTCCATCTCTCTGTTGCTCCGTCTCTCTGTTGCTCCGTCGCTCTGTTGCTCCGTCTCTCTGTTGCTCCGTCTCCATAATGCTCCGTCTCTCTGTTGCTCAGTTGCTCTGTTGCTCCGTCTCTCTGTTGCTCCGTCTCTCTGTTGCTCCGTCTCTCTGTTGCTCCGTCTCTCTGTTGCTCAGTGTCTCTGTTGCTCCGTCTCCCTGTTGCTCCGTCTCCCTGTTGCTCCGTCTCTCTGTTGCTCCGTCTCTCTGTTGCTCCGTCTCTCTGTTGCTCCGTCTCTCTGTTGCTCCGTCTCTCTGTTGCTCCGTCTCTCTGTTGCTCCGTCTCTCTGTTGCTCCGTCTCCCTGTTGCTCCGTCTCTCTGCTGCTCCGTCGCTCTGCTGCTCCGTCTCTCTGTTGCTCCGTCTCTCTGTTCCTCCGTCTCTCTGTTGCTCCGTCTCTCTGTTGCTCCGTCTCTCTGTTGCTCCGTCTCTCTGTTGCTCCGTCTCTCTGTTGCTCCGTCTCTCTGTTGCTCCGTCTCTCTGCTGCTCCGTCTCCATAATGCTGGGACTCTCTGTGGCTCCGTCGCTCTGTTGCTCCGTCGCTCTGTTGCTCCGTCTCCCTGTTGCTCCGTCTCTCTGTGGCTCCGTCGCTCTGTGGCTCCGTCGCTCTGTGGCTCTGTCGCTCTGTGGCTCCGTCGCTCTGTTGCTCCGTCGCTCTGTTGCTCCGTCGCTCTGTTGCTCCGTCGTTCTGTTACTCCGTCTCTCTGCTGCTCCGTCTCTCTGTTGCTCCGTCGCTCTGTGGCTCCGTCGCTCTGTGGCTCTGTTGCTCCGTCGTTCTGTTACTCCGTCTCTCTGCTGCTCCGTCTCTCTGTTGCTCCGTCGTTCTGTGGCTCCGTCGCTCTGTTGCTGCGTGTCCCTGTTCTTCCGTCGCTCTGTTGCTCCCTATGTCTGCTGCTCCGTCTCCATAATGCTCCGTCTCTCTGTTGCTCAGTTGCTCTGTTGCTCCGTCTCTCTGTTGCTCCGTCTCTCTGTTGCTCCGTCTCTCTGTTGCTCCGTCTCTCTGTTGCTCAGTCTCTCTGTTGCTCCATCTCCCTGTTGCTGCGTCTCTCTGTTGCTCCGTCTCTCTGTTGCTCCGTCTCTCTGTTGCTCCGTCGCTCTGTTGCTCCGTCTCTCTGTTGCTCCGTCTCTCTGTTCCTCCGTCTCTCTGTTGCTCCGTCTCTCTGTTGCTCCGTCTCTCTGTTGCTCAGCCTCTCTGTTGCTCCGTCTCTCTGTTGCTCCGTCTCTCTGTTGCTCCGTCTCTCTGTTGCTCCGCCTCTCTGTTGCTCCGTCTCTCTGTTGCTCCGTCTCTCTGTTGCTCCGTCTCTCTGTTGCTCCGTCTCTCTGTTGCTCCGTCTCTCTGTTGCTCCGTCTCTCTGTTGCTCCGTCTCTCTGTTGCTCCGTCTCTCTGCTGCTCCGTCTCTCTGTTGCTCCGTCTCTCTGTTGCTCCGTCTCTCTGTTGCTCCGTCTCTCTGTTGCTCCGTCTCTCTGTTGCTCCGTCTCTCTGTTGCTCCGTCTCTCTGTTGCTCCGCCTCTCTGTTGCTCCGTCTCTATGTTGCTCCGTCTCTCTGTTGCTCCGTCTCTCTGTTGCTCCGCATCTCTGTTGCTCCGTCTCTCTGCTGCTCCGTCGCTCTGTTGCTCCGTCTCTCTGTTGCTCCGTCTCTCTGTGGCTCCGTCGCTGGGTTGCTGCGTCTCTCTGTTGCTCCGTCTCTCTGTTGCTCCGTCGCTCTGTTGCTCCGTCTCTCTGCTGCTCCGTCGCCCTGTTGCTCCTTCGCTGGGTTGCTGCGTCTCTCTGTTGCTCCATCTCTCTGTTTCTCCGTCTCTCTGTTTCTCCCTCTCTCTGTTGCTCCGTCTCTCTGTGGCTCCGTCGCTCTGTTGCTCCGTCTCTCTGTTGCTCCGTCTCTCTGTTGCTCCATCTCTCTGTTGCTCCGTCTCCCTGCTGCTCCGTCGCTCTGTTGCTCCGTCTCTCTGTTGCTCCGTCTCTCTGTTGCTCCGTCTCTCTGTTGCTCCGTCGCTCTGTGGCTCCGTCGCTCTGTTGCTCCGTCTCTCTGTTCCTCCGTCGCTCTGTGGCTCCGTCGCTCTGTGGCTCCGACTCTCTGTTGCTCCGTCTCTCTGTTGCTCCGTCTCTCTGTTGCTCCGTCGCTCTGTTGCTCCGTCGCTCTGTTGCTCCATCTCTCTGTTGCTCCGTCTCCCTGCTGCTCCGTCGCTCTGTTGCTCCGTCTCTCTGTTGCTCCGTCTCTCTGTTGCTCCGTCTCTCTGTTGCTCCGTCGCTCTGTGGCTCCGTCGCTCTGTGGCTCCGTCTCTCTGTTGCTCCGTCGCTCTGTGGCTCCGTCGCTCTGTGGCTCCGTCTCTCTGTTGCTCCGTCTCTCTGTGGCTCCGTCGCTGGGTTGCTCCGTCTCTCTGTTGCTCCGTCGCTCCGTGGCTTGTCGCTCTGTGGCACCGTCGCTCTGTTGCTCCGTCTCTCTGTTGCTCCGTCTCTCTGTTGCTCCGTCGCTCTGTTGCTCCGTCGCTCTGTGGCTCCGTCGCTCTGTTGCTCCGACTCTCTGTTGCTCCGTCTCTCTGTTGCTCCATCGCTCTGTTGCTCCGTCTCTCTGCTGCTCCGTCTCCATAATGCTCCGTCTCTCTGTTGCTCAGTTGCTCTGTTGCTCCGTCTCTCTGTTGCTCCGTCTCTCTGTTGCTCCGTCTCTCTGTTGCTCCGTCTCTCTGTTGCTCAGTGTCTCTGTTGCTCCGGCTCCCTGTTGCTCCGTCTCCCTGTTGCTCCGTCTCTCTGTTGCTCCGTCTCTCTGTTGCTCCGTCTCTCTGTTGCTCCGTCTCTCTGTTGCTCCGTCTCTCTGTTGCTCCGTCTCTCTGTTGCTCCGTCTCTCTGTTGCTCCGTCTCCCTGTTGCTCCGTCTCTCTGCTGCTCCGTCGCTCTGTTGCTCCGTCTCTCTGTTGCTCCGTCTCTCTGTTCCTCCGTCTCTCTGTTGCTCCGTCTCTCTGTTGCTCCGTCTCTCTGTTGCTCCGTCTCTCTGTTGCTCCGTCTCTCTGTTGCTCCGTCTCTCTGCTGCTCCGTTGCTCTGTTGCTCCGTCTCTCTGTTGCTCCGTCTCTCTGTTCCTCCGTCTCTCTGTTGCTCCGACTCTCTGTTGCTCCGTCTCTCTGTTGCTCCGTCGCTCTGTTGCTCCGTCTCTCTGTTGCTCCACCTCTCTGTTGCTCCGTCTCTCTGTTGCTCCGTCGCCCTGTTGCTCCGTCGCTCTGTTGCTCCGTCTCTCTGTTGCTCCGTCTCTCTGTGGCTCCGTCGCTCTGTTGCTCCGTCTCTCTGTTGCTCCGTCGCTCTGTTGCTCCGTCTCTCTGTTGCTCCGTCTCTCTGTGGCTCCGTCGCTCTGTTGCTCCGTCTCTCTGTTGCTCCGTCTCTCTGTTGCTTCGTCGTTCTGTGGCTCCGTCTCTCTGTTGCTCCGTCTCTCTGTTCTTCCGTCGCTCTGTTGCTCCGTATGTCTGCTGCTCCGTCTCCATAATGCTCCGTCGCTCTGTTGCTCAGTTGCTCTGTTGCTCCGTCTCTCTGTTGCTCCGTCTCTCTGTTGCTCCGTCTCTCTGTTGCTCCGTCTCTCTGTTGCTCCGTCTCTCTGTTGCTCCGTCTCTCTGTTGCTCCGTCTCTCTGTTGCTCCGTCTCTCTGTTGCTCCGTCTCTCTGCTGCTCCGTCGCTCTGTTGCTCCGTCTCTCTGTTGCTCCGTCTCTCTGTTGCTCCGTCTCTCTGTTGCTCCGTCTCTCTGTTGCTCAGTCTCTCTGTTGCTCCGTCTCCCTGTTGCTCCGTCTCCCTGTTGCTCCGTCTCTCTGTTGCTCCGTCTCTCTGTTGCTCCGTCTCTCTGTTGCTCCGTCTCTCTGTTGCTCCGTCTCTCTGTTGCTCCGTCTCTCTGTTGCTCCGTCTCTCTCTTGCTCCGTCTCTCTGTTGCTCCGTCTCTCTGCTGCTCCGTCGCTCTGTTGCTCCGTCGCTCTGTTGCTCCGTCTCTCTGTTGCTCCGTCTCTCTGTTGCTCCGTCTCTCTGTTGCTCAGTCTCTCTGTTGCTCCGTCTCCCTGTTGCTCCGTCTCTCTGTTGCTCCGTCTCTCTGTTGCTCCGTCTCTCTGTTGCTCCGTCTCTCTGTTGCTCCGTCTCTCTGCTGCTCCGTCTCTCTGCTGCTCCGTCGCTCTGTTGCTCCGTCTCTCTGTTGCTCCGTCTCTCTGTTGCTCCGTCTCTCTGTTGCTCCGTCTCTCTGTTGCTCCGCCTCTCTGTTGCTCCGTCCCTCTGTTGGTCCGTCTCTCTATTGCTCCGTCTCTCTGATGCTCCGCCTCTCTGTTGCTCCGTCTCTCTGTTGCTCCGTCTCTCTGTTGCTCCGTCTCTCTGTTGCTCCGTCTCTCTGTTGCTCCGTCTCTCTGTTGCTCCGTCTCTCTGTTGCTCCGTGTCTCTGCTGCTCCGTCTCTCTGTTGCTCCGTCTCTCTGTTGCTCCGTCTCTCTGTTGCTCCGTCTCTCTGTTGCTCCGTCTCTCTGTTGCTCCGTCTCTCTGTTGCTCCGTCTCTCTGTTGCTCCGCCTCTCTGTTGCTCCGTCTCTATGTTGCTCCGTCTCTCTGTTGCTCCGTCTCTCTGTTGCTCCGCCTCTCTGTTGCTCCGTCTCTCTGCTGCTCCGTCGCTCTGTTGCTCCGTCTCTCTGTTGCTCCGTCTCTCTGTGCCTCCGTCGCTGGGTTGCTGCGTCTCTCTGTTGCTCCGTCTCTCTGTTGCTCCGTCGCTCTGTTGCTCCGTCTCTCTGCTGCTCCGTCGCCCTGTTGCTCCTTCGCTCTGTTGCTCAGTCTCTCTGTTGCTCCATCTCTCTGTGGCTCCGTCGCTCTGTTGCTGCGTCTCTCTGTTGCTCAGTCGCTCTGTTGCTCCGTCTCTCTGTGGCTCCGTCGCTCTGTTGCTCCGTCGCCCTGTTGGTCCGTTGCCCTGTTGCTCCGTCGCCCTGTTGCTCCGTTGCACTGTTGCTCCGTCTCACTGTTGCTCCGTCGCTCTGTTGCTCCGTCTCCCTGCTGCTCCGTCGCTCTGTTGCTCCGTCTCTCTGTTGCTCCGTCTCTCTGTTGCTCCGTCTCTCTGTTGCTCCGTCGCTCTGTGGCTCCGTCGCTCTGTGGCTCCGTCGCTCTGTGGCTCCGTCGCTCTGTTGCTCCGTCTCTCTGTGGCTCCGTCTCTCTGTTGCTCCGTCGCTCTGTGGCTCCGTCGCTCTGTGGCTCCGTCGCTCTGTGGCTCCGTCGCTCTGTGGCTCCGTCTCTCTGTTGCTCCGTCTCTCTGTTGCTCCGTCGCTCTGTTGCTCCGTCTCTCTGCTGCTCCGTCTCCATAATGCTCCGTCTCTCTGTTGCTCAGTTGCTCTGTTGCTCCGTCTCTCTGTTGCTCCGTCCCTCTGTTGCTCCGTCTCTCTGTTGCTCCGTCTCTCTGTTGCTCCATCTCTCTGTTACTCCCTCGCTCTGTGGCTCCGTCGCTCTGTGGCTGCGTCGCTCTGTTGCTCCGTCTCTCTGTTGCTCCGTCTCTCTGTTACTCCCTCGCTCTGTGGCTCCGTCGCTCTGTTGCTCCGTCTCTCTGTTACTCCCTCGCTCTGTGGCTCCGTCGCTCTGTGGCTGCGTCGCTCTGTTGCTCCGTCTCTCTGTTGCTCCGTCTCTCTGTTGCTCCGTCTCTCTGTTACTCCCTCGCTCTGTTACTCCCTCGCTCTGTGGCTCCATCGCCCTGTTGCTCCGTCTCTCTGTTACTCCCTCGCTCTGTGGCTCCGTCGCTCTGTTGCTCCGTCTCCCTGCTGCTCCGTCTCTCTGTTACTCCCTCGCTCTGTGGCTCCGTCGCTCTGTTGCTCCGTCTCCCTGCTGCTCCGTCTCTCTGTTACTCCCTCGCTCTGTGGCTCCGTCTCTCTGTTGCTCCGTCGCCCTGTTGCTCCGTCTCTCTGTTATCCCTCGCTCTGTGGCTCCGTCGCTCTGTTGCTCCGTCGCTCTGTGGCTCCGTCGCTCTGTGGCTCCGTCGCTCTGTGGCTCCGTCGCTCTGTGGCTGCGTCGCTCTGTTGCTCCGTCTCCCTGCTGCTCCGTCGCTCTGTTGCTCCGTCGCCCTGTTGCTCCGTCTCTCTGTTACTCCCTCGCTCTGTGGCTCCGTCGCTCTGTTGCTCCGTCTCCCTGCTGCTGCGTCGCTCTGTTGCTCCGTCGTTCTGTTTCTCCGTCGCTCTGTTGCTCCGTCTCCCTGCTGCTCCATCGCTCTGTTGCTCCGTCGCTCTGTTGCTCCGTCTCCCTGCTGCTGCGTCGCTCTGTTGCTCCGTCGCTCTGTGGCTCCGTCGCTCTGTGCCTCCGTCGTTCTGTTGCTCCGTCGCTCTGTTGCTCCGTCTCTCTGTTGCTCCGTCTCTCTGTTGCTCCGTCTCTCTGTTGGTCCATCTCTCTGTTGCTCCGTCTCTCTCTTGCTCAGTCGCTCTGTTGCTCCGTCGCCCTGTTGCTCCGTCGCTCTGTTGCTCTTTTGCTCCGTCGCTCTGTGGCTCCGTCGCTCTGTGGCTCCGTCTCTATGTTGCTCCGTCTCTCTGTTCCTCCGTCTCTCTGTTGCTCCGTCTCTCTGCTGCTCCGTCTCTCTGTTGCTCTGTTGCTCCGTCGCTCTGTGGCTCCGTCGCTCTGTGGCTCCGTCGGTCTGTTGCTCCGTCGCTCTGTTGCTCCGTCGTTCTGTGGCTCCGTCGCTCTGTTGCTGCGTCTCCCTGTTCTTCCGTCGCTCCGTGGCTTGTCGCTCTGTGGCACCGTCGCTCTGTTGCTCCGTCTCTCTGTTGCTCCGTCTCTCTGTTGCTCCGTCGCTCTGTTGCTCCGTCGCTCTGTGGCTCCGTCTCTCTGTTGCTCCGTCTCTCTGTTGCTCCGTCGCTCTGTTGCTCCGTCTCTCTGCTGCTCCGTCTCCATAATGCTCCGTCTCTCTGTTGCTCAGTTGCTCTGTTGCTCCGTCTCTCTGTTGCTCCGTCTCTCTGTTGCTCCGTCTCTCTGTTGCTCCGTCTCTCTGTTGCTCAGTGTCTCTGTTGCTCCGTCTCCCTGTTGCTCCGTCTCTCTGTTGCTCCGTCTCTCTGTTGCTCCGTCTCTCTGTTGCTCCGTCTCTCTGTTCCTCCGTCTCTCTGTTCCTCCGTCTCTCTGTTGCTCCGTCTCTCTGTTGCTCCGTCTCTCTGTTGCTCCGTCTCTCTGTTGCTCCGTCTCTCTGCTGCTCCGTTGCTCTGTTGCTCCGTCTCTCTGTTGCTCCTTCTCTCTGTTGCTCCGTCGCTCTGCTGCTCCGTCTCTCTGTTGCTCCACCTCTCTGTTGCTCCGTCTCTCTGTTGCTCCGTCGCCCTGTTGCTCCGTCGCTCTGTTGCTCCGTCTCTCTGTTGCTCCGTCTCTCTGTGGCTCCGTCGCTCTGTTGCTCCGTCTCTCTGTTGCTCCGTCGCTCTGTTGCTCCGTCTCTCTGTTGCTCCGTCTCTCTGTGGCTCCGTCGCTCTGTTGCTCCGTCTCTCTGTTGCTCCGTCTCTCTGTTGCTCCGTCTCTCTGTGGCTCCGTCGCTCTGTTGCTCCGTCTCTCTGCTGCTCCGTCGCTCTGTTGCTCCGTCGCTCTGTTGCTCCGTCTCTCTGTTGCTCCGTCTCTCTGTTGCTCCGTCTCTCTGTTGCTCCGTCTCTCTGTTGCTCAGTCGCTCTGTTGCTCCGTCTCTCTGTGGCTCCGTCTCTCTGTTGCTCCATCTCTTTGTTGCTCCGTCTCTCTGTTGCTCCGTCTCTTTGTTGCTCCGTCTCTCTGTTGCTCCGTCGCTCTGTGGCTCCGTCGCTCTGTGGCTCCGTCGCTCTGTGGCTGCGTCGCTCCGTTGCTCTGTCGCCCTGTTGCTCCATCGCCCTGTTGCTCCGTCGCCCTATTGCTCCGTTGCACTGTTGCTCCGTTGCACTGTTGCTCCGTCGCCCTTTTGGTCCGTCGCCCTGTTGCTCCGTCTCCCTGTTGCTCCGTCGCCCTGTTGCTCCGTCTCTCTGTTTCTCCGTCGCCCTGTTGCTCCGTCGCCCTGTTGCTCCGTCGCCCTGTTGTTCCGTCGCCCTGTTGTTCCGTCTCCCTGTTGCTCCGTCGCCCTGTTGCTCCGTCGCCCTGTTGCTCCGTCGCCCTGTTGCTCCGTCGCCCTGTTGCTCCGTCGCCCTGTTGCTCCGTCGCTCTGTGGCTCCGTCTCTCTGTTACTCCGTCTCTCTGTTGCTCCGTCTCTCTGTTGGTCCGTATCTCTGTTGCTCCGTCTCTCTGTTGCTCCGTCTCTCTGTTGGTCCGTATCTCTCTTGCTCCGTCGCTCTGTTGCTCCGTCTCTCTGTTGCTCCCTCGCTCTGTTGCTCCGTCTCTCTGTTTCTCCGTCTCTCTGTTGCTCCGCCTCTCTGTTGCTCCGTCTCTCTTTTGCTCCGTCTCTCTGTTGCTCTGTCTCTCTGTCCCTCCGTCTCTCTGTTGCTCCGTCTCTCTGTTGCTCCGTCTCTCTGTTGCTCCGTCTCTCTGCTGCTCCGTCTCCATAATGCTGGGACTCTCTGTTGCTCCGTCTCTCTGTTGCTTCGTCGCTCTGTTGCTCCGTCGCTCTGTGGCTCCGTCTCTCTGCTGCTCCATCTCCGTAATGCTCCATCTCTCTGTGGCTCCGTCGCTCTGTTGTTCCGTCTCTCTGTGGCTCCGTCTCTCTGTTGCTCTGTCGCTCTGTGGCTCCGTCGCTCTGTTGCTCCGTCGCTCTGTTACTCCGTCGCTCTGTTGCTCCGTCTCTCTGTTGCTCCGTCTCTCTCTTGCTCCGTCTCTCTGTTGCTCCGTCTCTCTGTTGCTCCCTCGCTCTGTTGCTCCGTCTCTCTGTTGCTCCGTCTCTCTGTTGCTCCGTCTCTCTGTTGCTCCGTCTCTCTCTTGCTCCGTCTCTCTGTTGCTCTGTCTCTCTGTTCCTCCGTCTCTCTGTTGCTCCGTCTCTCTGTTGCTCCGTCGCTCTGTGGCTCCGTCGCCCTGTTGCTCCGTCGCTCTGTTTCTCCGTCTCTCTGTGGCTCCGTCGCTCTGTTGCTCCGTCGCTCTGTGGCTCCGTCTCTCTGTTGCTCCGTCTCTCTGTTGCTCCGTCGCTCTGTTGCTCCGTCTCTCTGCTGCTCCGTCTCCATAATGCTCCGTCTCTCTGTTGCTCAGTTGCTCTGTTGCTCCGTCTCTCTGTTGCTCCGTCCCTCTGTTGCTCCGTCTCTCTGTTGCTCCGTCTCTCTGTTGCTCCATCTCTCTGTTACTCCCTCGCTCTGTGGTTCCGTCGCTCTGTGGCTGCGTCGCTCTGTTGCTCCGTCTCTCTGTTGCTCCGTCTCTCTGTTACTCCCTCGCTCTGTGGCTCCGTCGCTCTGTTGCTCCGTCTCTCTGTTACTCCCTCGCTCTGTGGCTCCGTCGCTCTGTGGCTGCGTCGCTCTGTTGCTCCGTCTCTCTGTTGCTCCGTCTCTCTGTTACTCCCTCGCTCTGTTACTCCCTCGCTCTGTGGCTCCATCGCCCTGTTGCTCCGTCTCTCTGTTACTCCCTCGCTCTGTGGCTCCGTCGCTCTGTTGCTCCGTCTCCCTGCTGCTCCGTCTCTCTGTTACTCCCTCGCTCTGTGGCTCCGTCGCTCTGTTGCTCCGTCTCCCTGCTGCTCCGTCTCTCTGTTACTCCCTCGCTCTGTGGCTCCGTCTCTCTGTTGCTCCGTCGCCCTGTTGCTCCGTCTCTCTGTTACTCCCTCGCTCTGTGGCTCCGTCGCTCTGTTGCTCCGTCGCTCTGTGGCTCCGTCGCTCTGTGGCTCCGTCGCTCTGTGGCTCCGTCGCTCTGTGGCTGCGTCGCTCTGTTGCTCCGTCTCCCTGCTGCTCCGTCGCTCTGTTGCTCCGTCGCCTTGTTGCTCCGTCTCTCTGTTACTCCATCGCTCTGTGGCTCCGTGGCTCTGTTGCTCCGTCTCCCTGCTGCTGCGTCGCTCTGTTGCTCCGTCGTTCTGTTTCTCCGTCGCTCTGTTGCTCCGTCTCCCTGCTGCTCCATCGCTCTGTTGCTCCGTCGCTCTGTTGCTCCGTCTCCCTGCTGCTGCGTCGCTCTGTTGCTCCGTCGCTCTGTGGCTCCGTCGCTCTGTGCCTCCGTCGCTCTGTTGCTCCATCGCTCTGTTGCTCCGTCGCTCTGTTGCTCCGTCTCTCTGTTGCTCCGTCTCTCTGTTGCTCCGTCTCTCTGTTGGTCCATCTCTCTGTTGCTCCGTCTCTCTGTTGCTCCGTCGCTCTGTTGCTCCGTCTCTCTGTTGCTCCGTCTCTCTGTGGCTCCGTCGCTCTGTTGCTCCGTCTCTCTGTTGCTCCGTCGCTCTGTTGCTCCGTCTCTCTGTTGCTCCGTCTCTCTGTGGCTCCGTCGCTCTGTTGCTCCGTCTCTCTGTTGCTCCGTCTCTCTGTTGCTCCGTCTCTCTGTGGCTCCGTCGCTCTGTTGCTCCGTCTCTCTGTTGCTCAGTCGCTCTGTTGCTCCGTCTCTCTGTGGCTCCGTCTCTCTGTTGCTCCATCTCTTTGTTGCTCCGTCTCTCTGTTGCTCCGTCTCTTTGTTGCTCCGTCTCTCTGTGGCTCCGTCGCTCTGTTGCTGCGTCTCTCTGCTGCTCCGTCGCCCTGTTGCTCCGTCGCTCTGTTGCTCAGTCTCTCTGTTGCTCCGTCTCTCTGTGGCTCCGTCGCTCTGTTGCTGCGTCTCTCTGTTGCTCGGTCTCTCTGTTGCTCCGTCGCTCTGTGGCTCCGTCGCTCTGTGGCTCCGTCACTCTGTGGCTGCGTCGCTCCGTTGCTCTGTCGCCCTGTTGCTCCATCGCCCTGTTGCTCCGTCGCCCTGTTGCTCCGTTGCACTATTGCTCCGTTGCACTGTTGCTCCGTCGCCCTTTTGGTCCGTCGCCCTGTTGCTCCGTCTCCCTGTTGCTCCGTCGCCCTGTTGCTCCGTCTCTCTGTTTCTCCGTCGCCCTGTTGCTCCGTCGCCCTGTTGCTCCGTCGCCCTGTTGTTCCGTCGCCCTGTTGTTCCGTCTCCCTGTTGCTCCGTCGCCCTGTTGCTCCGTCGCCCTGTTGCTCCGTCGCCCTGTTGCTCCGTCGCCCTGTTGCTCCGTCGCCCTGTTGCTCCGTCGCCCTGTTGCTCCGTCGCTCTGTGGCTCCGTCTCTCTGTTACTCCGTCTCTCTGTTGCTCCGTCTCTCTGTTGGTCCGTATCTCTGTTGCTCCGTCTCTCTGTTGCTCCGTCTCTCTGTTGGTCCGTATCTCTCTTGCTCCGTCGCTCTGTTGCTCCGTCTCTCTGTTGCTCCCTCGCTCTGTTGCTCCGTCTCTCTGTTTCTCCGTCTCTCTGTTGCTCCGCCTCTCTGTTGCTCCGTCTCTCTTTTGCTCCGTCTCTCTGTTGCTCTGTCTCTCTGTCCCTCCGTCTCTCTGTTGCTCCGTCTCTCTGTTGCTCCGTCTCTCTGTTGCTCCGTCTCTCTGCTGCTCCGTCTCCATAATGCTGGGACTCTCTGTTGCTCCGTCTCTCTGTTGCTTCGTCGCTCTGTTGCTCCGTCGCTCTGTGGCTCCGTCTCTCTGCTGCTCCATCTCCGTAATGCTCCATCTCTCTGTGGCTCCGTCGCTCTGTTGTTCCGTCTCTCTGTGGCTCCGTCTCTCTGTTGCTCTGTCGCTCTGTGGCTCCGTCGCTCTGTTGCTCCGTCGCTCTGTTGCTCCGTCGCTCTGTTGCTCCGTCTCTCTGTTGCTCCGTCTCTCTCTTGCTCCGTCTCTCTCTTGCTCCGTCTCTCTGTTGCTCCGTCTCTCTGTTGCTCCGTCTCTCTGTTGCTCCGTCTCTCTGTTGCTCCGTCTCTCTGTTGCTCCGTCTCTCTGTTGCTCCGTCTCTCTGTTGCTCTGTCTCTCTGTTCCTCCGTCTCTCTGTTGCTCCGTCTCTCTGTTGCTCCGTCTCTCTGTTGCTCCCTCGCTCTGTTGCTCCGTCTCTCTGTTGCTCCGTCTCTCTGTTGCTCCGTCTCTCTGTTGCTCCGTCTCTCTGTTGCTCCGTCTCTCTGTTCCTCCGTCTCTCTGTTGCGCCATTGTTGTGTGGCTGCGTTGCTCTGTTACTCCGTCACATTGTTACTCCGTCACATTGTTGCTCCGTCACTCTGTTGCTCTGTTGCTCCGTCGTCTGTTGCACCATTGTTGTGTGGCTGCGTTGCTCTGTTACTCCGTCACATTGTTGCTCTGTCACTCTGTTGCTCCGTCGCTCTGTTGCTCCGTCGCCCTGTTGCTCTGTCGCCCTGTTGCTCCGTCGCCCTGTTGCTCCGTCGCCCTGTTGCTCCGTCGCCCTGTTGCTCCGTCGCCCTGTTGCTCCGTCGCTCTGTTGCTCCGTCGCTCTGTTGCACCGTCTCTCTGTTGCTCCGTCTGTTTGTTGCTCCGTCTCTCTGTTGCTCTGTCTCTCTGTTGCTCCGTCGCTCTGTTGCTCCGTCGCTCTGTGGCTCCGTCGCTCTGTTGCTCCGTCGCTCTGTTGCTCCGTCTCTCTGTTGCTCCGTCGCTCTGTCGCTCCGTCGCTCTGTTGCTCTGTCGCTCTGTGGCTCCGTCGCTCTGTGGCTCCGTCGCTCTGTTGCTCCGTCTCTCTGTTGGTCCATCTCTCTGTTGCTCCGTCTCTCTGTTGCTCTGTCTCACTGTTGCTCCGTCTCTCTGTTGCTCCGTCTCTCTGTTGCTCAGTCTCTCTGTTGCTCCGTCTCCCTGTTGCTCCGTCTCGCTGTCGCTCCGTCTCTCTGTCGCTCCGTCTCTCTGCCGCTCCGTCTCTCTGCCGCTCCGTCTCTCTGTTGCTCCGTCTCTCTGTTGCTCCCTCGCTCTGTTGCTCCGTCTCTCTGATTCTCCGTCTCTCTGTTGCTCCCTCGCTCTGTTGCTCCGTCTCTCTGTTTCTCCGTCTCTCTGTTGCTCCGTCTCTCTGTTGCTCCGTCTCTCTGTTGCTCCGTCTCTCTGTTGCTCCCACTCTCTGTTGCTCCGTCTCTCTGTAGCTCCGTCTCTCTGTTGCTCCGTCTCTCTGTTGCTCCGTCTCTCTGTTTCTCCGTCTCTCTGTTGCTCCGTCTCTCTGTTGCTCCGTCTCTCTGTTTCTCCGTCTCTCTGTTGCTCCGTCTCTCTGTTGCTCCGTCTCTCTGTTGCTCCGTCTCTCTGTTGCTCCGTCTCTCTGTTCCTCCGTCTCACTGTTCCTCCGTCTCTTGGTTGCTCCGTCTCTCTGTTGCTCCGTCGCTCTGTTGCTCCGTCGCTCTGTTGATCCGTCTCTCTGTTGCTCCGTCTCTCTGTTGCTCCGTCTCTCTGTTGCTCCGTCGCTCTGTTGCTCCGTCGCTCTGTTGCTCCGTCTCTCTGTTGCTCCGTTTCTCTGTTGCTCTGTCGCTCTGTTGCTCTGTGGCTCTGTTGCTCTGTCGCTCTGTTGCTCTGTCGCTCTGTTGCTCTGTGGCTCTGTCGCTCTGTGGCTCCGTCGCTCTGTGGCTCCGTCGCTCTGTTGCTCCGTCTCTCTGTTGCTCCGTCACTCTCTTGCTCCGTCTCTCTGCTGCTCCGTCTCCATAATGCTCCGTCTCTCTGTTGCTCAGTCGCTCTGTTGCTCCGTCGCTCACTTGCTCCGTCTCTCTGTTGCTCCGTCTCTCTGTTGCTGCATCTCTCTGTTGCTCCGTCTCTCTGTTGGTCCATCTCTCTGTTGCTCCGTCTCTCTGTTGCTCCGTCTCTCTGTTGCTCCGTCTCTCTGTTGCTCCGTCTCTCTGTTGCTCAGTCTCTCTGTTGCTCCGTCTCCCTGTTGCTCCCTCGCTCTGTTGCTCCGTCTCTCTGTTTCTCCGTCTCTCTGTTGCTCCGTCTCTCTGTTGCTCCGTCTCTCTGTTGCTCCCACTCTCTGTTGCTCCCTCTCTCTGTTGCTCCGTCTCTCTGTTGCTCCGTCTCTCTGTTGCTCCGTCTCTCTGTTTCTCCGTCTCTCTGTTGCTCCGTGTCTCTGTTGCTCCGTCTCTCTGTTGCTCCGTCTCTCTGTTGCTCCCTCTCTCTGTTGCTCCGTCTCTCTGTTGCTCCGTCTCTCTGTTGCTCCGTCTCTCTGTTGCTCCGTCGCTCTCTGGCTCCGTCTCACTGTTGCTCCGTCGCTCTGTTGCTCAGTCTCTCTGTTGCTCCGTCGTTCTGTGGCTCCGTCGCTCTTTTGCTCAGTCTCTCTGTTGCTCCGTCTCTCTGTTGCTCCGTCGCTCTGTTGCTCCATCTCTCTGCTGCTCCGTCTCTCTGTTGCTCAGTCGCTCTGTTGCTCCGTCGCTCTGTTGCTCCGTCTCTCTGTTGCTCCGTTGCACTGTTGCTCCGTCTCTCTGTTTCTCCGCCTCTCTGTTGCTCCGTCGGCCTGTTGTTCCGTCGCCCTGTTGCTCCGACGCCCTGTTGCTCCGTAGCCATGTTGCTCCGTCGCCTTGTTGCTCAGTCACCCTGTTGCTCCGTCGCCCTGTTGTTCCGTCTCTCTGTTTCTCCGCCTCTCTGTTGCTCCGTCGGCCTGTTGTTCCGTCGCTCTGTTGCTCCGTCGCCCTGTTGCTCCGTAGCCATGTTGCTCCGTCGCCTTGTTGCTCAGTCGCCCTGTTGCTCCGTCGCCCTGTTTCTCCGTCGCCCTGTTGCTCCGTCGCCCTGTTGCTCCGTCGCCCTGTTGCTCCGTCGCTCTGTTACTCCGTCACATTGTTGCTCCGTCACTCTGTTGCTCCGTCGCTCTGTTGCTCTGTTGCTCCGTCGCCCTGTTGCTCCGTCGCCCTGTTGCTCCTTCGCTCTGTTACTCCCTCGCTCTGTGGCTCCGTCTCTCTGTTGCTCCGTCGTCCTGTTGCTCCGTCTCTCTGTTACTCCCTCGCTCTGTGGCTCCGTCGCTCTGTTGCTCCGTCGCTCTGTGGCTCCCTCTCTCTGTGGCTCCGTCGCTCTGTGGCTGCGTCGCTCTGTTGCTCCGTCTCCCTGCTGCTCCGTCGCTCTGTTGCTCCGTCGCCCTGTTGCTCCGTCTCTCTGTTACTCCCTCGCTCTGTGGCTCCGTCGCTCTGTTGCTCCGTCTCCCTGCTGCTGCGTCGCTCTGTTGCTCCGTCGTTCTGTTTCTCCGTCGCTCTGTTGCTCCGTCTCCCTGCTGCTCCATCGCTCTGTTGCTCCGTCGCTCTGTTGCTCCGTCTCCCTGCTGCTGCGTCGCTCTGTTGCTCCGTCGCTCTGTGGCTCCGTTGCTCTGTGCCTCCGTCGCTCTGTTGCTCCATCGCTCTGTTGCTCCGTCGCTCT
The DNA here is from genome assembly GCA_037974335.1 of Prionace glauca. NCBI lineage: Eukaryota > Metazoa > Chordata > Chondrichthyes > Carcharhiniformes > Carcharhinidae > Prionace > Prionace glauca. Next base: position 94,323,057 of record CM075729.1, on the reverse strand, counting down.
GTTGCTCCGTCTCTCTGTTGCTCCGTCGCTCTGTTGCTCCGTCTCCCTGTTGTTCCGTCGCCCCGTTGATCCGTTTCACTGTTGCTCCGTCTCTCTGTTGCTCCATCTCTCTGTTGCTCCGTCTCTCTGTTGCTCCACCTCTCTGTTGCTCCGTCTCTCTGCTGCTCCGTCGCTCTGTGGCTCCGTCGCTCTGTTGCTCCGTCTCTCTGTTGCTCCGTCTCTCTGTTGCTCCGTCTCTCTGTTGCTCCGTCTCTCTGTTGCTCCGTCTCTCTGTTGCTCCGCCTCTCTGTTGCTCCGTCCCTCTGTTGGTCCGTCTCTCTATTGCTCCGTCTCTCTGATGCTCCGCCTCTCTGTTGCTCCGTCTCTCTGTTGCTCCGTCTCTCTGTTGCTCCGTCTCTCTGTTGCTCCGTCTCTCTGTTGCTCCGTCTCTCTGTTGCTCCGTCTCTCTGTTGCTCCGTGTCTCTGCTGCTCCGTCTCTCTGTTGCTCCGTCTCTCTGTTGCTCCGTCTCTCTGTTGCTCCGTCTCTCTGTTGCTCCGTCTCTCTGTTGCTCCGTCTCTCTGTTGCTCCGTCTCTCTGTTGCTCCGCCTCTCTGTTGCTCCGTCTCTATGTTGCTCCGTCTCTCTGTTGCTCCGTCTCTCTGTTGCTCCGCCTCTCTGTTGCTCCGTCTCTCTGCTGCTCCGTCGCTCTGTTGCTCCGTCTCTCTGTTGCTCCGTCTCTCTGTGCCTCCGTCGCTGGGTTGCTGCGTCTCTCTGTTGCTCCGTCTCTCTGTTGCTCCGTCGCTCTGTTGCTCCGTCTCTCTGCTGCTCCGTCGCCCTGTTGCTCCTTCGCTCTGTTGCTCAGTCTCTCTGTTGCTCCATCTCTCTGTGGCTCCGTCGCTCTGTTGCTGCGTCTCTCTGTTGCTCAGTCGCTCTGTTGCTCCGTCTCTCTGTGGCTCCGTCGCTCTGTTGCTCCGTCGCCCTGTTGGTCCGTTGCCCTGTTGCTCCGTCGCCCTGTTGCTCCGTTGCACTGTTGCTCCGTCTCACTGTTGCTCCGTCGCTCTGTTGCTCCGTCTCCCTGCTGCTCCGTCGCTCTGTTGCTCCGTCTCTCTGTTGCTCCGTCTCTCTGTTGCTCCGTCTCTCTGTTGCTCCGTCGCTCTGTGGCTCCGTCGCTCTGTGGCTCCGTCGCTCTGTGGCTCCGTCGCTCTGTTGCTCCGTCTCTCTGTGGCTCCGTCTCTCTGTTGCTCCGTCGCTCTGTGGCTCCGTCGCTCTGTGGCTCCGTCGCTCTGTGGCTCCGTCGCTCTGTGGCTCCGTCTCTCTGTTGCTCCGTCTCTCTGTTGCTCCGTCGCTCTGTTGCTCCGTCTCTCTGCTGCTCCGTCTCCATAATGCTCCGTCTCTCTGTTGCTCAGTTGCTCTGTTGCTCCGTCTCTCTGTTGCTCCGTCCCTCTGTTGCTCCGTCTCTCTGTTGCTCCGTCTCTCTGTTGCTCCATCTCTCTGTTACTCCCTCGCTCTGTGGCTCCGTCGCTCTGTGGCTGCGTCGCTCTGTTGCTCCGTCTCTCTGTTGCTCCGTCTCTCTGTTACTCCCTCGCTCTGTGGCTCCGTCGCTCTGTTGCTCCGTCTCTCTGTTACTCCCTCGCTCTGTGGCTCCGTCGCTCTGTGGCTGCGTCGCTCTGTTGCTCCGTCTCTCTGTTGCTCCGTCTCTCTGTTGCTCCGTCTCTCTGTTACTCCCTCGCTCTGTTACTCCCTCGCTCTGTGGCTCCATCGCCCTGTTGCTCCGTCTCTCTGTTACTCCCTCGCTCTGTGGCTCCGTCGCTCTGTTGCTCCGTCTCCCTGCTGCTCCGTCTCTCTGTTACTCCCTCGCTCTGTGGCTCCGTCGCTCTGTTGCTCCGTCTCCCTGCTGCTCCGTCTCTCTGTTACTCCCTCGCTCTGTGGCTCCGTCTCTCTGTTGCTCCGTCGCCCTGTTGCTCCGTCTCTCTGTTATCCCTCGCTCTGTGGCTCCGTCGCTCTGTTGCTCCGTCGCTCTGTGGCTCCGTCGCTCTGTGGCTCCGTCGCTCTGTGGCTCCGTCGCTCTGTGGCTGCGTCGCTCTGTTGCTCCGTCTCCCTGCTGCTCCGTCGCTCTGTTGCTCCGTCGCCCTGTTGCTCCGTCTCTCTGTTACTCCCTCGCTCTGTGGCTCCGTCGCTCTGTTGCTCCGTCTCCCTGCTGCTGCGTCGCTCTGTTGCTCCGTCGTTCTGTTTCTCCGTCGCTCTGTTGCTCCGTCTCCCTGCTGCTCCATCGCTCTGTTGCTCCGTCGCTCTGTTGCTCCGTCTCCCTGCTGCTGCGTCGCTCTGTTGCTCCGTCGCTCTGTGGCTCCGTCGCTCTGTGCCTCCGTCGTTCTGTTGCTCCGTCGCTCTGTTGCTCCGTCTCTCTGTTGCTCCGTCTCTCTGTTGCTCCGTCTCTCTGTTGGTCCATCTCTCTGTTGCTCCGTCTCTCTCTTGCTCAGTCGCTCTGTTGCTCCGTCGCCCTGTTGCTCCGTCGCTCTGTTGCTCTTTTGCTCCGTCGCTCTGTGGCTCCGTCGCTCTGTGGCTCCGTCTCTATGTTGCTCCGTCTCTCTGTTCCTCCGTCTCTCTGTTGCTCCGTCTCTCTGCTGCTCCGTCTCTCTGTTGCTCTGTTGCTCCGTCGCTCTGTGGCTCCGTCGCTCTGTGGCTCCGTCGGTCTGTTGCTCCGTCGCTCTGTTGCTCCGTCGTTCTGTGGCTCCGTCGCTCTGTTGCTGCGTCTCCCTGTTCTTCCGTCGCTCCGTGGCTTGTCGCTCTGTGGCACCGTCGCTCTGTTGCTCCGTCTCTCTGTTGCTCCGTCTCTCTGTTGCTCCGTCGCTCTGTTGCTCCGTCGCTCTGTGGCTCCGTCTCTCTGTTGCTCCGTCTCTCTGTTGCTCCGTCGCTCTGTTGCTCCGTCTCTCTGCTGCTCCGTCTCCATAATGCTCCGTCTCTCTGTTGCTCAGTTGCTCTGTTGCTCCGTCTCTCTGTTGCTCCGTCTCTCTGTTGCTCCGTCTCTCTGTTGCTCCGTCTCTCTGTTGCTCAGTGTCTCTGTTGCTCCGTCTCCCTGTTGCTCCGTCTCTCTGTTGCTCCGTCTCTCTGTTGCTCCGTCTCTCTGTTGCTCCGTCTCTCTGTTCCTCCGTCTCTCTGTTCCTCCGTCTCTCTGTTGCTCCGTCTCTCTGTTGCTCCGTCTCTCTGTTGCTCCGTCTCTCTGTTGCTCCGTCTCTCTGCTGCTCCGTTGCTCTGTTGCTCCGTCTCTCTGTTGCTCCTTCTCTCTGTTGCTCCGTCGCTCTGCTGCTCCGTCTCTCTGTTGCTCCACCTCTCTGTTGCTCCGTCTCTCTGTTGCTCCGTCGCCCTGTTGCTCCGTCGCTCTGTTGCTCCGTCTCTCTGTTGCTCCGTCTCTCTGTGGCTCCGTCGCTCTGTTGCTCCGTCTCTCTGTTGCTCCGTCGCTCTGTTGCTCCGTCTCTCTGTTGCTCCGTCTCTCTGTGGCTCCGTCGCTCTGTTGCTCCGTCTCTCTGTTGCTCCGTCTCTCTGTTGCTCCGTCTCTCTGTGGCTCCGTCGCTCTGTTGCTCCGTCTCTCTGCTGCTCCGTCGCTCTGTTGCTCCGTCGCTCTGTTGCTCCGTCTCTCTGTTGCTCCGTCTCTCTGTTGCTCCGTCTCTCTGTTGCTCCGTCTCTCTGTTGCTCAGTCGCTCTGTTGCTCCGTCTCTCTGTGGCTCCGTCTCTCTGTTGCTCCATCTCTTTGTTGCTCCGTCTCTCTGTTGCTCCGTCTCTTTGTTGCTCCGTCTCTCTGTTGCTCCGTCGCTCTGTGGCTCCGTCGCTCTGTGGCTCCGTCGCTCTGTGGCTGCGTCGCTCCGTTGCTCTGTCGCCCTGTTGCTCCATCGCCCTGTTGCTCCGTCGCCCTGTTGCTCCGTTGCACTGTTGCTCCGTTGCACTGTTGCTCCGTCGCCCTTTTGGTCCGTCGCCCTGTTGCTCCGTCTCCCTGTTGCTCCGTCGCCCTGTTGCTCCGTCTCTCTGTTTCTCCGTCGCCCTGTTGCTCCGTCGCCCTGTTGCTCCGTCGCCCTGTTGTTCCGTCGCCCTGTTGTTCCGTCTCCCTGTTGCTCCGTCGCCCTGTTGCTCCGTCGCCCTGTTGCTCCGTCGCCCTGTTGCTCCGTCGCCCTGTTGCTCCGTCGCCCTGTTGCTCCGTCGCTCTGTGGCTCCGTCTCTCTGTTACTCCGTCTCTCTGTTGCTCCGTCTCTCTGTTGGTCCGTATCTCTGTTGCTCCGTCTCTCTGTTGCTCCGTCTCTCTGTTGGTCCGTATCTCTCTTGCTCCGTCGCTCTGTTGCTCCGTCTCTCTGTTGCTCCCTCGCTCTGTTGCTCCGTCTCTCTGTTTCTCCGTCTCTCTGTTGCTCCGCCTCTCTGTTGCTCCGTCTCTCTTTTGCTCCGTCTCTCTGTTGCTCTGTCTCTCTGTCCCTCCGTCTCTCTGTTGCTCCGTCTCTCTGTTGCTCCGTCTCTCTGTTGCTCCGTCTCTCTGCTGCTCCGTCTCCATAATGCTGGGACTCTCTGTTGCTCCGTCTCTCTGTTGCTTCGTCGCTCTGTTGCTCCGTCGCTCTGTGGCTCCGTCTCTCTGCTGCTCCATCTCCGTAATGCTCCATCTCTCTGTGGCTCCGTCGCTCTGTTGTTCCGTCTCTCTGTGGCTCCGTCTCTCTGTTGCTCTGTCGCTCTGTGGCTCCGTCGCTCTGTTGCTCCGTCGCTCTGTTACTCCGTCGCTCTGTTGCTCCGTCTCTCTGTTGCTCCGTCTCTCTCTTGCTCCGTCTCTCTGTTGCTCCGTCTCTCTGTTGCTCCCTCGCTCTGTTGCTCCGTCTCTCTGTTGCTCCGTCTCTCTGTTGCTCCGTCTCTCTGTTGCTCCGTCTCTCTCTTGCTCCGTCTCTCTGTTGCTCTGTCTCTCTGTTCCTCCGTCTCTCTGTTGCTCCGTCTCTCTGTTGCTCCGTCGCTCTGTGGCTCCGTCGCCCTGTTGCTCCGTCGCTCTGTTTCTCCGTCTCTCTGTGGCTCCGTCGCTCTGTTGCTCCGTCGCTCTGTGGCTCCGTCTCTCTGTTGCTCCGTCTCTCTGTTGCTCCGTCGCTCTGTTGCTCCGTCTCTCTGCTGCTCCGTCTCCATAATGCTCCGTCTCTCTGTTGCTCAGTTGCTCTGTTGCTCCGTCTCTCTGTTGCTCCGTCCCTCTGTTGCTCCGTCTCTCTGTTGCTCCGTCTCTCTGTTGCTCCATCTCTCTGTTACTCCCTCGCTCTGTGGTTCCGTCGCTCTGTGGCTGCGTCGCTCTGTTGCTCCGTCTCTCTGTTGCTCCGTCTCTCTGTTACTCCCTCGCTCTGTGGCTCCGTCGCTCTGTTGCTCCGTCTCTCTGTTACTCCCTCGCTCTGTGGCTCCGTCGCTCTGTGGCTGCGTCGCTCTGTTGCTCCGTCTCTCTGTTGCTCCGTCTCTCTGTTACTCCCTCGCTCTGTTACTCCCTCGCTCTGTGGCTCCATCGCCCTGTTGCTCCGTCTCTCTGTTACTCCCTCGCTCTGTGGCTCCGTCGCTCTGTTGCTCCGTCTCCCTGCTGCTCCGTCTCTCTGTTACTCCCTCGCTCTGTGGCTCCGTCGCTCTGTTGCTCCGTCTCCCTGCTGCTCCGTCTCTCTGTTACTCCCTCGCTCTGTGGCTCCGTCTCTCTGTTGCTCCGTCGCCCTGTTGCTCCGTCTCTCTGTTACTCCCTCGCTCTGTGGCTCCGTCGCTCTGTTGCTCCGTCGCTCTGTGGCTCCGTCGCTCTGTGGCTCCGTCGCTCTGTGGCTCCGTCGCTCTGTGGCTGCGTCGCTCTGTTGCTCCGTCTCCCTGCTGCTCCGTCGCTCTGTTGCTCCGTCGCCTTGTTGCTCCGTCTCTCTGTTACTCCATCGCTCTGTGGCTCCGTGGCTCTGTTGCTCCGTCTCCCTGCTGCTGCGTCGCTCTGTTGCTCCGTCGTTCTGTTTCTCCGTCGCTCTGTTGCTCCGTCTCCCTGCTGCTCCATCGCTCTGTTGCTCCGTCGCTCTGTTGCTCCGTCTCCCTGCTGCTGCGTCGCTCTGTTGCTCCGTCGCTCTGTGGCTCCGTCGCTCTGTGCCTCCGTCGCTCTGTTGCTCCATCGCTCTGTTGCTCCGTCGCTCTGTTGCTCCGTCTCTCTGTTGCTCCGTCTCTCTGTTGCTCCGTCTCTCTGTTGGTCCATCTCTCTGTTGCTCCGTCTCTCTGTTGCTCCGTCGCTCTGTTGCTCCGTCTCTCTGTTGCTCCGTCTCTCTGTGGCTCCGTCGCTCTGTTGCTCCGTCTCTCTGTTGCTCCGTCGCTCTGTTGCTCCGTCTCTCTGTTGCTCCGTCTCTCTGTGGCTCCGTCGCTCTGTTGCTCCGTCTCTCTGTTGCTCCGTCTCTCTGTTGCTCCGTCTCTCTGTGGCTCCGTCGCTCTGTTGCTCCGTCTCTCTGTTGCTCAGTCGCTCTGTTGCTCCGTCTCTCTGTGGCTCCGTCTCTCTGTTGCTCCATCTCTTTGTTGCTCCGTCTCTCTGTTGCTCCGTCTCTTTGTTGCTCCGTCTCTCTGTGGCTCCGTCGCTCTGTTGCTGCGTCTCTCTGCTGCTCCGTCGCCCTGTTGCTCCGTCGCTCTGTTGCTCAGTCTCTCTGTTGCTCCGTCTCTCTGTGGCTCCGTCGCTCTGTTGCTGCGTCTCTCTGTTGCTCGGTCTCTCTGTTGCTCCGTCGCTCTGTGGCTCCGTCGCTCTGTGGCTCCGTCACTCTGTGGCTGCGTCGCTCCGTTGCTCTGTCGCCCTGTTGCTCCATCGCCCTGTTGCTCCGTCGCCCTGTTGCTCCGTTGCACTATTGCTCCGTTGCACTGTTGCTCCGTCGCCCTTTTGGTCCGTCGCCCTGTTGCTCCGTCTCCCTGTTGCTCCGTCACCCTGTTGCTCCGTCTCTCTGTTTCTCCGTCGCCCTGTTGCTCCGTCGCCCTGTTGCTCCGTCGCCCTGTTGTTCCGTCGCCCTGTTGTTCCGTCTCCCTGTTGCTCCGTCGCCCTGTTGCTCCGTCGCCCTGTTGCTCCGTCGCCCTGTTGCTCCGTCGCCCTGTTGCTCCGTCGCCCTGTTGCTCCGTCGCCCTGTTGCTCCGTCGCTCTGTGGCTCCGTCTCTCTGTTACTCCGTCTCTCTGTTGCTCCGTCTCTCTGTTGGTCCGTATCTCTGTTGCTCCGTCTCTCTGTTGCTCCGTCTCTCTGTTGGTCCGTATCTCTCTTGCTCCGTCGCTCTGTTGCTCCGTCTCTCTGTTGCTCCCTCGCTCTGTTGCTCCGTCTCTCTGTTTCTCCGTCTCTCTGTTGCTCCGCCTCTCTGTTGCTCCGTCTCTCTTTTGCTCCGTCTCTCTGTTGCTCTGTCTCTCTGTCCCTCCGTCTCTCTGTTGCTCCGTCTCTCTGTTGCTCCGTCTCTCTGTTGCTCCGTCTCTCTGCTGCTCCGTCTCCATAATGCTGGGACTCTCTGTTGCTCCGTCTCTCTGTTGCTTCGTCGCTCTGTTGCTCCGTCGCTCTGTGGCTCCGTCTCTCTGCTGCTCCATCTCCGTAATGCTCCATCTCTCTGTGGCTCCGTCGCTCTGTTGTTCCGTCTCTCTGTGGCTCCGTCTCTCTGTTGCTCTGTCGCTCTGTGGCTCCGTCGCTCTGTTGCTCCGTCGCTCTGTTGCTCCGTCGCTCTGTTGCTCCGTCTCTCTGTTGCTCCGTCTCTCTCTTGCTCCGTCTCTCTCTTGCTCCGTCTCTCTGTTGCTCCGTCTCTCTGTTGCTCCGTCTCTCTGTTGCTCCGTCTCTCTGTTGCTCCGTCTCTCTGTTGCTCCGTCTCTCTGTTGCTCCGTCTCTCTGTTGCTCTGTCTCTCTGTTCCTCCGTCTCTCTGTTGCTCCGTCTCTCTGTTGCTCCGTCTCTCTGTTGCTCCCTCGCTCTGTTGCTCCGTCTCTCTGTTGCTCCGTCTCTCTGTTGCTCCGTCTCTCTGTTGCTCCGTCTCTCTGTTGCTCCGTCTCTCTGTTCCTCCGTCTCTCTGTTGCGCCATTGTTGTGTGGCTGCGTTGCTCTGTTACTCCGTCACATTGTTACTCCGTCACATTGTTGCTCCGTCACTCTGTTGCTCTGTTGCTCCGTCGTCTGTTGCACCATTGTTGTGTGGCTGCGTTGCTCTGTTACTCCGTCACATTGTTGCTCTGTCACTCTGTTGCTCCGTCGCTCTGTTGCTCCGTCGCCCTGTTGCTCTGTCGCCCTGTTGCTCCGTCGCCCTGTTGCTCCGTCGCCCTGTTGCTCCGTCGCCCTGTTGCTCCGTCGCCCTGTTGCTCCGTCGCTCTGTTGCTCCGTCGCTCTGTTGCACCGTCTCTCTGTTGCTCCGTCTGTTTGTTGCTCCGTCTCTCTGTTGCTCTGTCTCTCTGTTGCTCCGTCGCTCTGTTGCTCCGTCGCTCTGTGGCTCCGTCGCTCTGTTGCTCCGTCGCTCTGTTGCTCCGTCTCTCTGTTGCTCCGTCGCTCTGTCGCTCCGTCGCTCTGTTGCTCTGTCGCTCTGTGGCTCCGTCGCTCTGTGGCTCCGTCGCTCTGTTGCTCCGTCTCTCTGTTGGTCCATCTCTCTGTTGCTCCGTCTCTCTGTTGCTCTGTCTCACTGTTGCTCCGTCTCTCTGTTGCTCCGTCACTCTGTTGCTCAGTCTCTCTGTTGCTCCGTCTCCCTGTTGCTCCGTCTCGCTGTCGCTCCGTCTCTCTGTCGCTCCGTCTCTCTGCCGCTCCGTCTCTCTGCCGCTCCGTCTCTCTGTTGCTCCGTCTCTCTGTTGCTCCCTCGCTCTGTTGCTCCGTCTCTCTGATTCTCCGTCTCTCTGTTGCTCCCTCGCTCTGTTGCTCCGTCTCTCTGTTTCTCCGTCTCTCTGTTGCTCCGTCTCTCTGTTGCTCCGTCTCTCTGTTGCTCCGTCTCTCTGTTGCTCCCACTCTCTGTTGCTCCGTCTCTCTGTAGCTCCGTCTCTCTGTTGCTCCGTCTCTCTGTTGCTCCGTCTCTCTGTTTCTCCGTCTCTCTGTTGCTCCGTCTCTCTGTTGCTCCGTCTCTCTGTTTCTCCGTCTCTCTGTTGCTCCGTCTCTCTGTTGCTCCGTCTCTCTGTTGCTCCGTCTCTCTGTTGCTCCGTCTCTCTGTTCCTCCGTCTCACTGTTCCTCCGTCTCTTGGTTGCTCCGTCTCTCTGTTGCTCCGTCGCTCTGTTGCTCCGTCGCTCTGTTGATCCGTCTCTCTGTTGCTCCGTCTCTCTGTTGCTCCGTCTCTCTGTTGCTCCGTCGCTCTGTTGCTCCGTCGCTCTGTTGCTCCGTCTCTCTGTTGCTCCGTTTCTCTGTTGCTCCGCCTCTCTGTTGCTCCGTCTCTCTGTTGCTACATCTCTCTGTTGCTCCGTCTCTCTGTTGCTCCGTCTCTCTGTTGCTCCGTTTCTCTGTTGCTCCGCCTCTCTGTTGCTCCGTCTCTCTGTCGCTACGTCTCTCTGTTGCTCCGTCTCTCTGTTGCTCCGTCTCTCTGTTGCTCCGTTTCTCTGTTGCTCCGTCTCTCTGCTGCTCCGTCTCTCTGTTGCTCCTTCGCTCTCTGGCTTGTCGCTCTGTGGCTCCGTCGCTCTGTTGCTCCGTCTCTCTGTTGCTCCGTCGCTCTGTTGCTCTGTCGCTCTGTTGCTCTGTGGCTCTGTCGCTCTGTGGCTCCGTCGCTCTGTGGCTCCGTCGCTCTGTTGCTCCGTCTCTCTGTTGCTCCGTCACTCTCTTGCTCCGTCTCTCTGCTGCTCCGTCTCCATAATGCTCCGTCTCTCTGTTGCTCAGTCGCTCTGTTGCTCCGTCGCTCACTTGCTCCGTCTCTCTGTTGCTCCGTCTCTCTGTTGCTGCATCTCTCTGTTGCTCCGTCTCTCTGTTGGTCCATCTCTCTGTTGCTCCGTCTCTCTGTTGCTCCGTCTCTCTGTTGCTCCGTCTCTCTGTTGCTCCGTCTCTCTGTTGCTCAGTCTCTCTGTTGCTCCGTCTCCCTGTTGCTCCCTCGCTCTGTTGCTCCGTCTCTCTGTTTCTCCGTCTCTCTGTTGCTCCGTCTCTCTGTTGCTCCGTCTCTCTGTTGCTCCCACTCTCTGTTGCTCCCTCTCTCTGTTGCTCCGTCTCTCTGTTGCTCCGTCTCTCTGTTGCTCCGTCTCTCTGTTTCTCCGTCTCTCTGTTGCTCCGTGTCTCTGTTGCTCCGTCTCTCTGTTGCTCCGTCTCTCTGTTGCTCCCTCTCTCTGTTGCTCCGTCTCTCTGTTGCTCCGTCTCTCTGTTGCTCCGTCTCTCTGTTGCTCCGTCGCTCTCTGGCTCCGTCGCACTGTTGCTCCGTCGCTCTGTTGCTCAGTCTCTCTGTTGCTCCGTCGTTCTGTGGCTCCGTCGCTCTTTTGCTCAGTCTCTCTGTTGCTCCGTCTCTCTGTTGCTCCGTCGCTCTGTTGCTCCATCTCTCTGCTGCTCCGTCTCTCTGTTGCTCAGTCGCTCTGTTGCTCCGTCGCTCTGTTGCTCCGTCTCTCTGTTGCTCCGTTGCACTGTTGCTCCGTCTCTCTGTTTCTCCGCCTCTCTGTTGCTCCGTCGGCCTGTTGTTCCGTCGCCCTGTTGCTCCGACGCCCTGTTGCTCCGTAGCCATGTTGCTCCGTCGCCTTGTTGCTCAGTCACCCTGTTGCTCCGTCGCCCTGTTGTTCCGTCTCTCTGTTTCTCCGCCTCTCTGTTGCTCCGTCGGCCTGTTGTTCCGTCGCTCTGTTGCTCCGTCGCCCTGTTGCTCCGTAGCCATGTTGCTCCGTCGCCTTGTTGCTCAGTCGCCCTGTTGCTCCGTCGCCCTGTTTCTCCGTCGCCCTGTTGCTCCGTCGCCCTGTTGCTCCGTCGCCCTGTTGCTCCGTCGCTCTGTTACTCCGTCACATTGTTGCTCCGTCACTCTGTTGCTCCGTCGCTCTGTTGCTCTGTTGCTCCGTCGCCCTGTTGCTCCGTCGCCCTGTTGCTCCTTCGCTCTGTTACTCCCTCGCTCTGTGGCTCCGTCTCTCTGTTGCTCCGTCGTCCTGTTGCTCCGTCTCTCTGTTACTCCCTCGCTCTGTGGCTCCGTCGCTCTGTTGCTCCGTCGCTCTGTGGCTCCCTCTCTCTGTGGCTCCGTCGCTCTGTGGCTGCGTCGCTCTGTTGCTCCGTCTCCCTGCTGCTCCGTCGCTCTGTTGCTCCGTCGCCCTGTTGCTCCGTCTCTCTGTTACTCCCTCGCTCTGTGGCTCCGTCGCTCTGTTGCTCCGTCTCCCTGCTGCTGCGTCGCTCTGTTGCTCCGTCGTTCTGTTTCTCCGTCGCTCTGTTGCTCCGTCTCCCTGCTGCTCCATCGCTCTGTTGCTCCGTCGCTCTGTTGCTCCGTCTCCCTGCTGCTGCGTCGCTCTGTTGCTCCGTCGCTCTGTGGCTCCGTTGCTCTGTGCCTCCGTCGCTCTGTTGCTCCATCGCTCTGTTGCTCCGTCGCTCTGTTGCTCCGTCTCTCTGTTGCTCCGTCGCTCTGTTGCTCCGTCTCTCTGTTGCTCCACCTCTCTGTTGCTCCGTCTCTCTGTTGCTCCACCTCTCTGTTGCTCCGTCTCTCTGCTGCTCCGTCGCTCTGTGGCTCCGTCGCTCTGTTGCTCCGTCTCTCTGTTGCTCCGTCGCTCTGTTGCTCCGTCGCTCAATGGCTCCGTCGCTCTGTGGCTCCGTCTCACTGTTGCTCCGTCGCTCTGTTGCTCCATCTCTCTGCTGCTCCGTCTCCATAATGCTCCGTCTCTCTTGCTCAGTCGCTCTGTTGCTCCGTCGCCCTGTTGCTCCGTCGCTCTGTTGCTCTTTTGCTCCGTCGCTCTGTGGCTCCGTCGCTCTGTGGCTCCGTCTCTATGTTGCTCCGTCTCTCTGTTCCTCCGTCTCTCTGTTGCTCCGTCTCTCTGCTGCTCCGTCTCTCTGTTGCTCTGTTGCTCCGTCGCTCTGTGGCTCCGTCGCTCTGTGGCTCCGTCGGTCTGTTGCTCCGTCGCTCTGTTGCTCCGTCGTTCTGTGGCTCCGTCGCTCTGTTGCTGCGTCTCCCTGTTCTTCCGTCGCTCCGTGGCTTGTCGCTCTGTGGCACCGTCGCTCTGTTGCTCCGTCTCTCTGTTGCTCCGTCTCTCTGTTGCTCCGTCGCTCTGTTGCTCCGTCGCTCTGTGGCTCCGTCTCTCTGTTGCTCCGTCTCTCTGTTGCTCCGTCGCTCTGTTGCTCCGTCTCTCTGCTGCTCCGTCTCCATAATGCTCCGTCTCTCTGTTGCTCAGTTGCTCTGTTGCTCCGTCTCTCTGTTGCTCCGTCTCTCTGTTGCTCCGTCTCTCTGTTGCTCAGTGTCTCTGTTGCTCCGTCTCCCTGTTGCTCCGTCTCCCTGTTGCTCCGTCTCTCTGTTGCTCCGTCTCTCTGTTGCTCCGTCTCTCTGTTGCTCCGTCTCTCTGTTGCTCCGTCTCTCTGTTGCTCCGTCTCTCTGTTGCTCCGTCTCTCTGTTGCTCCGTCTCCCTGTTGCTCCGTCTCTCTGCTGCTCCGTCGCTCTGTTGCTCCGTCTCTCTGTTGCTCCGTCTCTCTGTTCCTCCGTTTCTCTGTTGCTCCGTCTCTCTGTTGCTCCGTCTCTCTGTTGCTCCGTCTCTCTGTTGCTCCGTCTCTCTGCTGCTCCGTTGCTCTGTTGCTCCGTCTCTCTGTTGCTCCGTCTCTCTGTTCCTCCGTCTCTCTGTTGCTCCGTCTCTCTGTTGCTCCTTCTCTCTGTTGCTCCGTCGCTCTGTTGCTCCGTCTCTCTGTTGCTCCACCTCTCTGTTGCTCCGTCTCTCTGTTGCTCCGTCGCCCTGTTGCTCCGTCGCTCTGTTGCTCCGTCTCTCTGTTGCTCCGCCTCTCTGTGGCTCCGTCGCTCTGTTGCTCCGTCTCTCTGTTGCTCCGTCGCTCTGTTGCTCCGTCTCTCTGTTGCTCCGTCTCTCTGTGGCTCCGTCGCTCTGTTGCTCCGTCTCTCTGTTGCTCCGTCTCTCTGTTGCTCCGTCTCTCTGTGGCTCCGTCGCTCTGTTGCTCCGTCTCTCTGCTGCTCCGTCGCTCTGTTGCTCCGTCGCTCTGTTGCTCCGTCTTTCTGTTGCTCCGTCTCTCTGTTGCTCCGTCTCTCTGTTGCTCCGTCTCTCTGTTGCTCAGTCGCTCTGTTGCTCCGTCTCTCTGTGGCTCCGTCTCTCTGTTGCTCCATCTCTTTGTTGCTCCGTCTCTCTGTTGCTCCGTCTCTTTGTTGCTCCGTCTCTCTGTGGCTCCGTCGCTCTGTTGCTCCGTCTCTCTGTTGCTCCGTCTCTCTGTTGCTCAGTCGCTCTGTTGCTCCGTCTCTCTGTGGCTCCGTCTCTCTGTTGCTCCATCTCTTTGTTGCTCCGTCTCTCTGTTGCTCCGTCTGTTTGTTGCTCCGTCGCACTGTTGCTCCGTCGCTCTGTTGCTCCGTCGTTCTGTGGCTCCGTCGCTCTGTTGCTGCGTCTCCCTGTTCTTCCGTCGCTCCGTGGCTTGTCGCTCTGTGGCACCGTCGCTCTGTTGCTCCGTCTCTCTGTTGCTCCGTCTCTCTGTTGCTCCGTCGCTCTGTTGCTCCGTCGCTCTGTGGCTCCGTCTCTCTGTTGCTCCGTCTCTCTGTTGCTCCGTCGCTCTGTTGCTCCGTCTCTCTGCTGCTCCGTCTCCATAATGCTCCGTCTCTCTGTTGCTCAGTTGCTCTGTTGCTCCGTCTCTCTGTTGCTCCGTCTCTCTGTTGCTCCGTCTCTCTGTTGCTCAGTGTCTCTGTTGCTCCGTCTCCCTGTTGCTCCGTCTCCCTGTTGCTCCGTCTCTCTGTTGCTCCGTCTCTCTGTTGCTCCGTCTCTCTGTTGCTCCGTCTCTCTGTTGCTCCGTCTCTCGGTTGCTCCGTCTCCCTGTTGCTCCGTCTCTCTGCTGCTCCGTCGCTCTGTTGCTCCGTCTCTCTGTTGCTCCGTCTCTCTGTTCCTCCGTTTCTCTGTTGCTCCGTCTCTCTGTTGCTCCGTCTCTCTGTTGCTCCGTCTCTCTGTTGCTCCGTCTCTCTGTTGCTCCGTCTCTCTGTTCCTCCGTCTCTCTGTTGCTCCGTCTCTCTGTTGCTCCTTCTCTCTGTTGCTCCGTCGCTCTGTTGCTCCGTCTCTCTGTTGCTCCACCTCTCTGTTGCTCCGTCTCTCTGTTGCTCCGTCGCCCTGTTGCTCCGTCGCTCTGTTGCTCCGTCTCTCTGTTGCTCCGTCTCTCTGTGGCTCCGTCGCTCTGTTGCTCCGTCTCTCTGTTGCTCCGTCGCTCTGTTGCTCCGTCGCTCTGTTGCTCCGTCTCTCTGTTGCTCCGTCGCTCTGTTGCTCCGTCTCTCTGTTGCTCCGTCTCTCTGTTGCTCCGTCTCTCTGTGGCTCCGTCGCTCTGTTGCTCCGTCTCTCTGCTGCTCCGTCGCTCTGTTGCTCCGACGCTCTGTTGCTCCGTCTCTCTGTTGCTCCGTCTCTCTGTTGCTCCGTCTCTCTGTTGCTCCGTCTCTCTGTTGCTCAGTCGCTCTGTTGCTCCGTCTCTCTGTGGCTCCGTCTCTCTGTTGCTCCATCTCTTTGTTGCTCCGTCTCTCTGTTGCTCCGTCTCTTTGTTGCTCCGTCTCTCTGTGGCTCCGTCGCTCTGTTGCTCCGTCTCTCTGTTGCTCCGTCTCTCTGTTGCTCAGTCGCTCTGTTGCTCCGTCTCTCTGTGGCTCCGTCTCTCTGTTGCTCCATCTCTTTGTTGCTCCGTCTCTCTGTTGCTCCGTCTCTTTGTTGCTCCGTCGCACTGTTGCTCCGTCGCTCTGTTGCTCAGTCTCTCTGTTGCTCCGTCTCTCTGTGGCTCCGTCGCTCTGTTGCTGCGTCTCTCTGTTGCTCGGTCTCTCTGTTGCTCCGTCGCTCTGTGGCTCCGTCGCTCTGTGGCTCCGTCGCTCTGTGGCTGCGTCGCTCCGTTGCTCTGTCGCCCTGTTGCTCCATCGCCCTGTTGCTCCGTGGCCCTGTTGCTCCGTTGCACTGTTGCTCCGTTGCACTGTTGCTCCGTCGCCCTTTTGGTCCGTCGCCCTGTTGCTCCGTCTCCCTGTTGCTCCGTCGCCCTGTTGCTCCGTCTCTCTGTTTCTCCGTCGCCCTGTTGCTCCGTCGCCCTGTTGCTCCGTCGCCCTGTTGTTCCGTCGCCCTGTTGTTCCGTCTCCCTGTTGCTCCGTCGCCCTGTTGCTCCGTCGCCCTGTTTCTCCGTCGCCCTGTTGCTCCGTCGCCCTGTTGCTCCGTCGCCCTGTTGCTCCGTCGCCCTGTTGCTCCGTCGCTCTGTGGCTCCGTCTCTCTGTTACTCCGTCTCTCTGTTGCTCCGTCTCTCTGTTGGTCCGTATCTCTGTTGCTCCGTCTCTCTGTTGCTCCGTCTCTCTGTTGGTCCGTATCTCTCTTGCTCCGTCGCTCTGTTGCTCCGTCTCTCTGTTGCTCCCTCGCTCTGTTGCTCCGTCTCTCTGTTTCTCCGTCTCTCTGTTGCTCCGCCTCTCTGTTGCTCCGTCTCTCTTTTGCTCCGTCTCTCTGTTGCTCTGGCTCTCTGTCCCTCCGTCTCTCTGTTGCTCCGTCTCTCTGTTGCTCCGTCTCTCTGTTGCTCCGTCTCTCTGCTGCTCCGTCTCCATAATGCTGGGACTCTCTGTTGCTCCGTCTCTCTGTTGCTTCGTCGCTCTGTTGCTCCGTCGCTCTGTGGCTCCGTCTCTCTGCTGCTCCATCTCCGTAATGCTCCATCTCTCTGTGGCTCCGTCGCTCTGTTGTTCCGTCTCTCTGTGGCTCCGTCTCTCTATTGCTCTGTCGCTCTGTGGCTCCGTCGCTCTGTTGCTCCGTCGCTCTGTTGCTCCGTCGCTCTGTTGCTCCGTCTCTCTGTTGCTCCGTCTCTCTGTTGCTCCGTCTCTCTGTTGCTCCGTCTCTCTGTTGCTCCCTCGCTCTGTTGCTCCGTCTCTCTGTTGCTCCGTCTCTCTGTTGCTCCGTCTCTCTGTTGCTCCGTCTCTCTGTTGCTCCGTCTCTCTGTTGCTCTGTCTCTCTGTTCCTCCGTCTCTCTGTTGCTCCGTCTTTCTGTTGCTCCGTCTCTCTGTTGCTCCCTCGCTCTGTTGCTCCGTCTCTCTGTTGCTCCGTCTCTCTGTTGCTCCGTCTCTCTGTTGCTCCGTCTCTCTGTTGCTCCGTCTCTCTGTTCCTCCGTCTCTCTGTTGCGCCATTGTTGTGTGGCTGCGTTGCTCTGTTACTCCGTCACATTGTTACTCCGTCACATTGTTGCTCCGTCACTCTGTTGCTCTGTTGCTCCGTCGCTCTGTTGCACCATTGTTGTGTGGCTGCGTTGCTCTGTTACTCCGTCACATTGTTGCTCTGTCACTCTGTTGCTCCGTCGCTCTGTTGCTCCGTCGCCCTGTTGCTCTGTCGCCCTGTTGCTCCGTCGCCCTGTTGCTCCGTCGCCCTGTTGCTCCGTCGCCCTGTTGCTCCGTCGCTCTGTTGCTCCGTCGCTCTGTTGCTCCGTCTCTCTGTTGCTCCGTCTCTCTGTTGCACCGTCTCTTTGTTGCTCCGTCTCTCTGTTGCTCCGTCTCTCTGTTGCTCCGTCGCTCTGTTGCTCCGTCGCTCTGTGGCTCCGTCGCTCTGTTGCTCCGTCGCTCTGTTGCTCCGTCTCTCTGTTGCTCCGTCGCTCTGTTGCTCCGTCTCTCTGTTGCTCCGTCTCTCTGTTGCTCCGTCTCTCTGTGGCTCCGTCGCTCTGTTGCTCCGTCTCTCTGCTGCTCCGTCTCTCTGTTGCTCCGTCGTTCTGTTGCTCCGTCTCTCTGTTGCTGCGTCTCCCTGTTCTTCCGTCGCTCTTTGGCTCCGTCGCTCTGTTGCTCCGTCGCTCTGTTGCTCCGTCTCTCTGTTGCTCCGTCGCTCTGTTGCTCCGTCTCTCTGTTGCTCCGTCTCTCTGTTGCTCCGTCGCCCTGTTGCTCCGTCGCTCTGTTGCTCCGTCGCTCTGTTGCTCCGTCTCTCTGTTGCTCCATCTCTCTGTTGCTCCGTCTCTCTGTTGCTCCGTCTCTCTTTTGCTCCGTCTCTCTGTTGCTCCATCTCTATGTTGCTCCGTCTCTCTGTTGCTCCGTTTCTCTGTTCCTCCGTCTCTCTGTTGCTCCGTCTCTCTCTTGCTCCGTCTCTCTGTTGCTCCGTCTCTCGGTTGCTCCGTCTCTCTGCTGCTCCGTCTCCATAATGCTGGGACTCTCTGTTGCTCCGTCGCTCTGTTGCTCAGTCGCTCTGTTGCTCCGTCTCTCTGTGGCTCCGTCGCTCTGTTGCTCAGTCTCTCTGTTGCTCCTTCGTTCTGTGGCTCCGTCTCTCCATTGCTGCGTCTCCCTGTTCTTCCGTCGCTCTGTGGCTTGTCGCTCTGTGGCTCCGTCGCTCTGTTGCTCCGTCTCTCTGTTGCTCCGTCTCTCTGTTGCTCCCTCGCTCTGTTGCTCCGTCTCTCAGTTGCTCCGTCTCTCTGTTGCTCCCTCACTCTGTTGCTCCGTCGCTCTGTTGCTCCGTCGCTCTGTTGCTCCGTCGCTCTGTTGCTCCGTCTCTCTGTTGCTCCGTCCCTCTGTTGCTCCGTCTCTCTGTTGCTCCGTCCCTCTGTTGCTCCGTCTCTCTGTTGCTCCGTCTCTCTGTTCCTCCGTCTCTCTGTTGCTCCGTCTCTCTGTTGCTCCGTCGCCCTGTTGCTCCGTCTCTCTGTTGCTCCGTCTCTCTGTTGCTCCGTCGCTCTGTTGCTCCGTCGCTCTGTTGCTCCGTCGCTCTGTTGCTCCGTCTCTCTGTTGCTCCGTTTCTCTGTTGCTCCGCCTCTCTGTTGCTCCGTCTCTCTGTTGCTACGTCTCTCTGTTGCTCCGTCTCTCTGTTGCTCCGTCTCTCTGTTGCTCCGTTTCTCTGTTGCTCCGCCTCTCTGTTGCTCCGTCTCTCTCTTGCTACGTCTCTCTGCTGCTCCGTCTCTCTGTTGCTCCTTCGCTCTCTGGCTTGTCGCTCTGTGGCTCCGTCGCTCTGTTGCTCCGTCTCTACTATTGCTCCGTCTCTCTCTTGCTCCCTCGCTCTGTTGCTCCGTCTCTCAGTTGCTCCGTCTCTCTGTTGCTCCCTCACTCTGTTGCTCCGTCGCTCTGTTGCTCCGTCGCTCTGTTGCTCCGTCGCTCTGTTGCTCCGTCTCTCTGTTGCTCCGTCCCTCTGTTGCTCCGTCTCTCTGTTGCTCCGTCCCTCTGTTGCTCCGTCTCTCTGTTGCTCCGTCTCTCTGTTCCTCCGTCTCTCGGTTGCTCCGTCTCTCTGTTGCTCCGTCGCTCTGTTGCTCCGTCTCTCTGTTGCTCCGTCTCTCTGTTGCTCCGTCGCTCTGTTGCTCCGTCGCTCTGTTGCTCCGTCGCTCTGTTGCTCCGTCTCTCTGTTGCTCCGTTTCTCTGTTGCTCCGCCTCTCTGTTGCTCCGTCTCTCTGTTGCTACGTCTCTCTGTTGCTCCGTCTCTCTGTTGCTCCGTCTCTCTGTTGCTCCGTCTCTCTCTTGCTACGTCTCTCTGTTGCTCCGTCTCTCTGTTGCTCCGTCTCTCTGTTGCTCCGTTTCTCTGTTGCTCCGTCGCTCTGTTGCTCCGTCTCTCTGTCGCTCCGTCTCTCTGTTGCTCCGTTTCTCTGTTGCTCCGCCTCTCTGTTGCTCCGTCTCTCTGTTGCTCCGTCTCTCTGCTGCTCCGTCTCTCTGTTGCTCCGTCGCTCTGTCGCTCCGTCGCTCTGTTGCTCTGTCGCTCTGTGGCTCCGTCGCTCTGTGGCTCCGTCGCTCTGTTGCTCCGTCTCTCTGTTGCTCCGTCTCTCTGTTGCTCCGTCTCTCTGTCGCTCCGTCTCTCTGTTGCTCCGTTTCTCTGTTGCTCCGCCTCTCTGTTGCTCCGTCTCTCTGTTGCTCCGTCTCTCTGCTGCTCCGTCTCTCTGTTGCTCCGTCGCTCTGTCGCTCCGTCGCTCTGTTGCTCTGTCGCTCTGTGGCTCCGTCGCTCTGTGGCTCCGTCGCTCTGTTGCTCCGTCTCTCTGTTGCTCCATCTCTCTGTTGCTCCGTCGCTCTGTTGCTCCGTCTTTCTGCTGCTCCGTCTCCATAATGCTCCGTCTCTCTGTTGCTCAGTCGCTCTGTTGCTCCGTCGCTCTGTGGCTCCGTCGATCTGTTGCTCTGTCGCTCTGTTGCTCTGTCGCTCTGTTGCTCCGTCGCTCAATTGCTCCGTCTCTCTGTTGCTCCGTCTCTCTGTTGCTGCATCTCTCTGTTGCTCCGTCTCTCTGTTGGTCCATCTCTCTGTTGATCCGTCTCTCTGTTGCTCTGTCTCACTGTTGCTCCGTCTCTCTGTTGCTCCGTCTCTCTGTTGCTCAGTCTCTCTGTTGCTCCGTCTCCCTGTTGCTCCGTCTCGCTGTCGCTCCGTCTCTCTGTCGCTCCGTCTCTCTGCCGCTCCGTCTCTCTGCCGCTCCGTCTCTCTGTTGCTCCGTCTCTCTGTTGCTCCCTCGCTCTGTTGCTCCGTCTCTCTGATTCTCCGTCTCTCTGTTGCTCCCTCGCTCTGCTGCTCCGTCTCTCTGTTTCTCCGTCTCTCTGTTGCTCCGTTTCTCTGTTGCTCCGTCTCTCTGTTGCTCCGTCTCTCTGTTGCTCCCACTCTCTGTTGCTCCGTCTCTCTGTAGCTCCGTCTCTCTGTTGCTCCGTCTCTCTGTTGCTCCGTCTCTCTGTTTCTCCGTCTCTCTGTTGCTCCGTCTCTCTGTTGCTCCATCTCTCTGTTTCTCCGTCTCTCTGTTGCTCCGTCTCACTGTTGCTCCGTCTCTCTGTTGCTCCGTCTCTCTGTTCCTCCGTCTCACTGTTCCTCCGTCTCTCGGTTGCTCCGTCTCTCTGTTGCTCCGTCGCTCTGTTGCTCCGTCGCTCTGTTGATCCGTCTCTCTGTTGCTCCGTCTCTCTGTTGCTCCGTCTCTCTGTTGCTCCGTCGCTCTGTTGCTCCGTCGCTCTGTTGCTCCGTCTCTCTGTTGCTCCGTTTCTCTGTTGCTCCGCCTCTCTGTTGCTCCGTCTCTCTGTTGCTACGTCTCTCTGTTGCTCCGTCTCTCTGTTGCTCCGTCTCTCTGTTGCTCCGTTTCTCTGTTGCTCCGCCTCTCTGTTGCTCCGTCTCTCTGTTGCTACGTCTCTCTGTTGCTCCGTCTCTCTGTTGCTCCGTCTCTCTGTTGCTCCGTTTCTCTGTTGCTCCGTCTCTCTGCTGCTCCGTCTCTCTGTTGCTCCTTCGCTCTCTGGCTTGTCGCTCTGTGGCTCCGTCGCTCTGTTGCTCCGTCTCTCTGTTGCTCCGTCGCTCTGTTGCTCTGTCGCTCTGTTGCTCTGTGGCTCTGTCGCTCTGTGGCTCCGTCGCTCTGTGGCTCCGTCGCTCTGTTGCTCCGTCTCTCTGTTGCTCCGTCGCTCTGTTGCTCCGTCTCTCTGCTGCTCCGTCTCCATAATGCTCCGTCTCTCTGTTGCTCAGTCGCTCTGTTGCTCCGTCGCTCAATTGCTCCGTCTCTGTGTTGCTCCGTCTCTCTGTTGCTGCATCTCTCTGTTGCTCCGTCTCTCTGTTGGTCCATCTCTCTGTTGCGCCGTCTCTCTGTTGCTCCGTCTCTCTGTTGCTCCGTCTCTCTGTTGCTCCGTCTCTCTGTTGCTCCGTCTCCCTGTTGCTCCCTCGCTCTGTTGCTCCGTCTCTCTGTTTCTCCGTCTCTCTGTTGCTCCGTCTCTCTGTTGCTCCGTCTCTCTGTTGCTCCCACTCTCTGTTGCTCCCTCTCTCTGTTGCTCCGTCTCTCTGTTGCTCCGTCTCTCTGTTGCTCCGTCTCTCTGTTTCTCCGTCTCTCTGTTGCTCCGTGTCTCTGTTGCTCCGTCTCTCTGTTGCTCCGTCTCTCTGTTACTCCCTCTCTCTGTTGCTCCGTCTCTCTGTTGCTCCGTCTCTCTGTTGCTCCGTCTCTCTGTTGCTCCGTCGCTCTCTGGCTCCGTCGCACTGTTGCTCCGTCGCTCTGTTGCTCAGTCTCTCTGTTGCTCCGTCGTTCTGTGGCTCCGTCGCTCTTTTGCTCAGTCTCTCTGTTGCTCCGTCTCTCTGTTGCTCCGTCGCTCTGTTGCTCCATCTCTCTGCTGCTCCGTCTCTCTGTTGCTCAGTCGCTCTGTTGCTCAGTCGCTCTGTTGCTCCGTCTCTCTGTTGCTCCGTTGCACTGTTGCTCCGTCTCTCTGTTTCTCCGCCTCTCTGTAGCTCCGTCGGCCTTTTGTTCCGTCGCCCTGTTGCTCCGACGCCCTGTTGCTCCGTAGCCATGTTGCTCCGTCGCCTTGTTGCTCAGTCACCCTGTTGCTCCGTCGCCCTGTTGTTCCGTCTCTCTGTTTCTCCGCCTCTCTGTTGCTCCGTCGGCCTGTTGTTCCGTCGCTCTGTTGCTCCGTCGCCCTGTTGCTCCGTAGCCATGTTGCTCCGTCGCCTTGTTGCTCAGTCGCCCTGTTGCTCCGTCGCCCTGTTTCTCCGTCGCCCTGTTGCTCCGTCGCCCTGTTGCTCCGTCGCCCTGTTGCTCCGTCGCTCTGTTACTCCGTCACATTGTTGCTCCGTCACTCTGTTGCTCCGTCGCTCTGTTGCTCTGTTGCTCCGTCGCCCTGTTGCTCCGTCGCCCTGTTGCTCCTTCGCTCTGTTTTTCTGTTTCTCCATCGCCCTGTTGCTCAGTCGCCCTGTTGCTCCGTCACCCTGTTGCTCCGTCGCCTTGTTGCTCCGTCGCCCTGTTGCCCCGTCGCCCTGTTGCTCCGTCGCTCTGTGGCTCCGTCTCTCTGTTGCTCCGTCTCTCTGTTGCTCCGTCTCTCTGTTGCTCCGTCTCTCTGTTGCTCCGTCTCTCTGTTGCTCCGTCTCTCTGTTGCTCCGTCTCTCTGTTGCTCCGTCGCTCTGTTGCTCCGTCGCTCTGTTGCTCCGTCGCTCTGTTGCTCCGTCGCTCTGTTGCTCCGTCTCTCTGTTGCACCGTCTCTCTGTTGCTCCGTCTCACTGTTGCTCCGTCTCTCTGTTGCTCCGTCTCTCTGTTGCTCTGCCTCTCTGTTGCTCCCTCGCTCTGTTGCTCCGTATCTCTGTTGCTCCGTGTCTCTGTTGCTCCGTCTCGATGTTGCTCCGTCTCTCTGTTCCTCCGTCACTCTGTTGCTCCGTCGCTCTGTTGCTCCGTCGCTCTGTTGCTCCGTCTCTCTGTTGCTCCGTCTCTCTGTTGCTCCGTCTCTCTGTTGCTCCGTCGTTCTGTGGCTCCGTCTCTCTGTTGCTGCGTCTCCCTGTTCTTCCGTCGCTCTTTGGCTCCGTCGCTCTGTTGCTCCTTCGCTCTGTTGCTCCGTCTCTCTGTTGCTCCGTCGCTCTGTTGCTCCGTCTCTCTGTTGCTCCGTCGCTCTGTTGCTCCGTCGCTCTGTTGCTCCGTCTCTCTGTTGCTCCGTCTCTCTGTTGCTCCGTCTCTCTGTTGCTCCGTCTCTCTGTTGCTCCGTCTCTCTGTTGCTCCGTCTCTCTGTTGCTCCGTCTCTCTGTTGCTCCGTCTCTCTGTTCCTCCGTCTCTCTGTTGCTCCGTCTCTCTCTTGCTCCGTCTCTCTGTTGCTCCGTCTCTCTGTTGCTCCGTCTCTCTGTTGCTCCATCTCTCTGTTGCTCCGTCTCTCTGTTGCTCCGTTTCTCACTTCCTCCGTCTCTCTTTTGCTCCGTCTCTCTGTGGCTCCGTCGCTCTGTTGCTCCGTCTCTCTGCTGCTCCGTCTCCATAATGCTGGGACTCTCTGTTGCTCCGTCTCTCTGATTCTCCGTCTCTCTGTTGCTCCCTCGCTCTGTTGCTCCGTCTCTCTGTTTCTCCGTCTCTCTGTTGCTCCGTCTCTCTGTTGCTCCATCGCTCTGTTGCTCCGTCGCTCTGTTGCTCCGTCTCTCTGCTGCTCCGTCTCCATAATGCTCCGTCTCTCTGTTGCTCAGTCGCTCTGTTGCTCCGTCGCTCTGTGGCTCCGTCGCTCTGTTGCTCCGTCGCTCTGTTGCTCAGTCTCTCTGTTGCTCCGTCGTTCTGTGGCTCCGTCTCTCCATTGCTGCGTCTCCCTGTTCTTCCGTCGCTCTGTGGCTTGTCGCTCTGTGGCTCCGTCGCTCTGTTGCTCCGTCTCTCTGTTGCTCCGTCTCTCTGTTGCTCCGTCTCTCTGTTGCTCCGTCTCTCTGTTGCTCCCTCGCTCTGTTGCTCCGTCTCTCAGTTGCTCCGTCTCTCTGTTGCTCCCTCACTCTGTTGCTCCGTCGCCCTGTTGCTACATCTCTCTGTTGCTCCGTCTCTCTGTTGCTCCGTCGCTCTTTTGCTCCGTCTCTCTGTTGCTCCGTCTCTCTCTTGCTACGTCTCTCTGCTGCTCCGTCTCTCTGTTGCTCCTTCGCTCTCTGGCTTGTCGCTCTGTGGCTCCGTCGCTCTGTTGCTCCGTCTCTACTGTTGCTCCGTCGCTCTGTTGCTCTGTCGCTCTGTGGCTCCGTCGCTCTGTGGCTCCGTCGCTCTGTTGCTCCGTCGCTCTGTTGCTACGTCTCTCTGCTGCTCCGTCTCCATAATGCTCCGTCTCTCTGTTGCTCAGTCGCTCTGTTGCTCCGTCGCTCTGTGGCTCCGTCGCTCTGTTGCTCCGTCTCTACTGTTGCTCCGTCGTCTGTTGCTCTGTCGCTCTGTGGCTCCGTCGCTCTGTGGCTCCGTCGCTCTGTTGCTCCGTCTCTCTGTTGCTCCGTCTCTCTGTTGCTCCGTCGCTCTGTTGCTCCGTCTCTCTGCTGCTCCGTCTCCATAATGCTCCGTCTCTCTGTTGCTCAGTCGCTCTGTTGCTCAGTCGCTCTGTTGCTCCGTCGCTCTGTGGCTCCGTCGCCCTGTTGCTCTGTCGTTCTGTTGCTCCGTCTCTCTGTTGCTCCGTCTCTCTGTTGCTGCATCTCTCTGTTGCTCCGTCTCTCTGTTGGTCCATCTCTCTGTTGCTCCGTCTCTCTGTTGCTCCGTCTCTCTGTTGCTCCATCTCTCTCTTGCTACGTCTCTCTGCTGCTCCGTCTCTCTGTTGCTCCTTCGCTCTCTGGCTTGTCGCTCTGTGGCTCCGTCGCTCTGTTGCTCCGTCTCTCTGTTGCTCCGTCGCTCTGTTGCTCTGTCGCTCTGTGGCTCCGTCGCTCTGTGGCTCCGTCGCTCTGTTGCTCCGTCTCTCTGTTGCTCCGTCGCTCTGTGGCTCCGTCGCTCTGTTGCTCCGTCTCTCTGTTGCTCCGTCTCTCTGTTGCTCCGTCTCTCTGCTGCTCCGTCTCCATAATGCTCCGTCTCTCTGTTGCTCAGTCGCTCTGTTGCTCCGTCGCTCTCTGGCTCCGTCGCTCAATTGCTCCATCTCGCTGTCGCTCCGTCTCTCTGTCGCTCCGTCTCTCTGTCGCTCCGTCTCTCTGCTGGTCCGTCTCTCTGTTGCTCCGTCTCTCTGTTGCTCCCTCGCTCTGTTGCTCCGTCTCTCTGATTCTCCGTCTCTCTGTTGCTCCCTCGCTCTGTTGCTCCGTCTCTCTGTTTCTCCGTCTCTCTGTTGCTCCGTCTCTCTGTTGCTCCATCGCTCTGTTGCTCCGTCGCTCTGTTGCTCCGTCTCTCTGCTGCTCCGTCTCCATAATGCTCCGTCTCTCTGTTGCTCAGTCGCTCTGTTGCTCCGTCGCTCTGTGGCTCCGTCGCTCTGTTGCTCCGTCTCTCTGTTGCTCCGTCTCTCTGTTGCTCCGTCTCTCTGTTGCTCCGTCTCCATAATGCTCCGTCTCTCTGTTGCTCCCTCGCTCTGTTGCTCCCTCGCTCTGTGGCTCCGTCGCTCTGTTGCTCCGTCTCTCTGTTGCTCCGTCTCTCTGTTGCTCCGTCGCTCTGTTGCTCCGTCTCTCTGCTGCTCCGTCTCCATAATGCTCCGTCTCTCTGTTGCTCAGTCGCTCTGTTGCTCCGTCGCTCTGTGGCTCCGTCGCTCTGTTGCTCCGTCTCTCTGTTGCTCCGTCGCTCTGTTGCTCCGTCTCTCTGCTGCTCCGTCTCCATAATGCTCCGTCTCTCTGTTGCTCAATCGCTCTGTTGCTCCGTCTCTCTGCTGCTCCGTCTCCATAATGCTCCGTCTCTCTGTTGCTCAGTCGCTCTGTTGCTCCGTCTCTCTGCTGCTCCGTCTCCATAATGCTCCGTCTCTCTGTTGCTCCGTCTCTCTGTTGCTCAGTCGCTCTGTTGCTCCGTCGCTCTGTTGCTCCGTCTCTCTGCTGCTCCGTCTCCATAATGCT
Organism: Prionace glauca; assembly: GCA_037974335.1. NCBI lineage: Eukaryota > Metazoa > Chordata > Chondrichthyes > Carcharhiniformes > Carcharhinidae > Prionace > Prionace glauca. Next base: position 94,297,951 of record CM075729.1, on the reverse strand, counting down.
CCGTCTCTCTGTTGCTCCGTCGCTCTGTTGCTCCGTCTCTCTGCTGCTCCGTCTCCATAATGCTCCGTCTCTCTGTTGCTCAGTCGCTCTGTTGCTCCGTCTCTCTGTGGCTCCGTCGCTCTGTTGCTCCGTCTCTCTGTTGCTCCGTCGCTCTGTTGCTCCGTCTCTCTGCTGCTCCGTCTCCATAATGCTCCGTCTCTCTGTTGCTCCGTCTCTCTGTTGCTCCGTCGCTCTGTTGCTCCGTCTCTCTGCTGCTCCGTCTCTCTGTTGCTCCGTCTCTCTGTTGCTCCGTCTCTCTGTTGCTCCGTCTCTCTGTTGCTCAGTCGCTCTGTGGCTCTGTCGCTCTGTTGCTCCGTCTCTCTGTTGCTCTGTCTCTCTGTTGCTCCGTCGCTCTGTTGCTCCGTCTCTCTGCTGCTCCGTCTCCATAATGCTCCGTCTCTCTGTTGCTCAGCCGCTCTGTAGCTCCGTCGCTCTGTGGCTCCGTCGCTCTGTTGCTCTGTCGCTCTGTTGCTCCGTCTCTCTGTTGCTCCGTCTCTCTGTTGCTGCATCTCTCTGTTGCTCCGTCTCTCTGTTGGTCCATCTCTCTGTTGCTCCGTCTCTCTGTTGCTCCGTCTCTCTGTTGCTCCATCTCTCTCTTGCTACGTCTCTCTGCTGCTCCGTCTCTCTGTTGCTCCTTCGCTCTCTGGCTTGTCGCTCTGTGGCTCCGTCGCTCTGTTGCTCCGTCTCTCTGTTGCTCCGTCGCTCTGTTGCTCTGTCGCTCTGTGGCTCCGTCGCTCTGTGGCTCCGTCGCTCTGTTGCTCCGTCTCTCTGTTGCTCCGTCTCTCTGTTGCTCCGTCGCTCTGTTGCTCCGTCTCTCTGCTGCTCCGTCTCCATAATGCTCCGTCTCTCTGTTGCTCAGTCGCTCTGTTGCTCCGTCGCTCTGTGGCTCCGTCGCTCAATTGCTCCGTCTCGCTGTCGCTCCGTCTCTCTGTCGCTCCGTCTCTCTGTCGCTCCGTCTCTCTGCTGGTCCGTCTCTCTGTTGCTCCGTCTCTCTGTTGCTCCCTCGCTCTGTTGCTCCGTCTCTCTGATTCTCCGTCTCTCTGTTGCTCCCTCGCTCTGTTGCTCCGTCTCTCTGTTTCTCCGTCTCTCTGTTGCTCCATCTCTCAGTTGCTCCGTCTCTCTGTTGCTCCCTCACTCTGTTGCTCAGTCTCTCTGTTGCTCCGTCGTTCTGTGGCTCCGTCTCTCCATTGCTGCGTCTCCCTGTTCTTCCGTCGCTCTGTGGCTTGTCGCTCTGTGGCTCCGTCGCTCTGTTGCTCCGTCTCTCTGTTGCTCCGTCTCTCTGTTGCTCCGTCTCTCTGTTGCTCCGTCTCTCTGTTGCTCCCTCGCTCTGTTGCTCCGTCTCTCAGTTGCTCCGTCTCTCTGTTGCTCCCTCACTCTGTTGCTCCGTCGCCCTGTTGCTACGTCTCTCTGTTGCTCCGTCTCTCTGTTGCTCCGTCGCTCTTTTGCTCCGTCTCTCTGTTGCTCCGTCTCTCTCTTGCTACGTCTCTCTGCTGCTCCGTCTCTCTGTTGCTCCTTCGCTCTCTGGCTTGTCGCTCTGTGGCTCCGTCGCTCTGTTGCTCCGTCTCTACTGTTGCTCCGTCGCTCTGTTGCTCTGTCGCTCTGTGGCTCCGTCGCTCTGTGGCTCCGTCGCTCTGTTGCTCCGTCTCTCTGTTGCTCCGTCGCTCTGTTGCTCCGTCTCTCTGCTGCTCCGTCTCCATAATGCTCCGTCTCTCTGTTGCTCAGTCGCTCTGTTGCTCCGTCGCTCTGTGGCTCCGTCGCTCTGTTGCTCCGTCTCTACTGTTGCTCCGTCGCTCTGTTGCTCTGTCGCTCTGTGGCTCCGTCGCTCTGTGGCTCCGTCGCTCTGTTGCTCCGTCTCTCTGTTGCTCCGTCTCTCTGTTGCTCCGTCGCTCTGTTGCTCCGTCTCTCTGCTGCTCCGTCTCCATAATGCTCCGTCTCTCTGTTGCTCAGTCGCTCTGTTGCTCCGTCGCACTGTGGCTCCGTCGCTCTGTTGCTCTGTCGCTCTGTTGCTCCGTCTCTCTGTTGCTCCGTCTCTCTGTCGCTCCGTCTCTCTGTCGCTCCGTCTCTCTGCTGGTCCGTCTCTCTGTTGCTCCGTCTCTCTGTTGCTCCCTCGCTCTGTTGCTCCGTCTCTCTGATTCTCCGTCTCTCTGTTGCTCCCTCGCTCTGTTGCTCCGTCTCTCTGTTTCTCCGTCTCTCTGTTGCTCCGTCTCTCTGTTGCTCCATCGCTCTGTTGCTCCGTCGCTCTGTTGCTCCGTCTCTCTGCTGCTCCGTCTCCATAATGCTCCGTCTCTCTGTTGCTCAGTCGCTCTGTTGCTCCGTCGCTCTGTGGCTCCGTCGCTCTGTTGCTCCGTCTCTCTGTTGCTCCGTCTCTCTGTTGCTCCGTCTCTCTGTTGCTCCGTCTCCATAATGCTCCGTCTCTCTGTTGCTCCCTCGCTCTGTTGCTCCCTCGCTCTGTGGCTCCGTCGCTCTGTTGCTCCGTCTCTCTGTTGCTCCGTCTCTCTGTTGCTCCGTCGCTCTGTTGCTCCGTCTCTCTGCTGCTCCGTCTCCATAATGCTCCGTCTCTCTGTTGCTCAGTCGCTCTGTTGCTCCGTCGCTCTGTGGCTCCGTCGCTCTGTTGCTCCGTCTCTCTGTTGCTCCGTCGCTCTGTTGCTCCGTCTCTCTGCTGCTCCGTCTCCATAATGCTCCGTCTCTCTGTTGCTCAGTCGCTCTGTTGCTCCGTCGCTCTGTTGCTCCGTCTCTCTGCTGCTCCGTCTCCATAATGCTCCGTCTCTCTGTTGCTCAGTCGCTCTGTTGCTCCGTCGCTCTGTTGCTCCGTCTCCATAATGCTCCGTCTCTCTGTTGCTCCGTCGCTCTGTTGCTCCGTCTCTCTGCTGCTCCGTCTCCATAATGCTCCGTCTCTCTGTTGCTCAGTCGCTCTGTTGCTCCGTCTCTCTGCTGCTCCGTCTCCATAATGCTCCGTCTCTCTGTTGCTCCGTCTCTCTGTTGCTCAGTCGCTCTGTTGCTCCGTCGCTCTGTTGCTCCGTCTCTCTGCTGCTCCGTCTCCATAATGCTCCGTCTCTCTGTTGCTCCGTCGCTCTGTTGCTCCGTCTCTCTGCTGCTCCGTCTCCATAATGCTCCGTCTCTCTGTTGCTCAGTCGCTCTGTTGCTCCGTCGCTCTGTGGCTCCGTCGCTCTGTTGCTCCGTCTCTCTGTTGCTCCGTCGCTCTGTTGCTCCGTCTCTCTGCTGCTCCGTCTCCATAATGCTCCGTCTCTCTGTTGCTCCGTCTCTCTGTTGCTCCGTCGCTCTGTTGCTCCGTCTCTCTGCTGCTCCGTCTCCATAATGCTCCGTCTCTCTGTTGCTCAGTCGCTCTGTGGCTCCGTCGCTCTGTTGCTCCGTCTCTCTGTTGCTCTGTCTCTCTGTTGCTCCGTCGCTCTGTTGCTCCGTCTCTCTGCTGCTCCGTCTCCATAATGCTCCTTCTCTCTGTTGCTCAGCCGCTCTGTTGCTCCGTCGCTCTGTGGCTCCGTCGCTCTGTTGCTCTGTCGCTCTGTTGCTCCGTCTCTCTGTTGCTCCGTCTCTCTGTTGCTGCATCTCTCTGTTGCTCCGTCTCTCTGTTGCTCCGTCTCTCTGTTGGTCCGTCTCTCTGTTGCTCCGTCTCTCTGTTGCTCCGTCTCTCTGTTGCTCCATCTCTCTCTTGCTACGTCTCTCTGCTGCTCCGTCTCTCTGTTGCTCCTTCGCTCTCTGGCTTGTCGCTCTGTGGCTCCGTCGCTCTGTTGCTCCGTCTCTCTGTTGCTCCGTCGCTCTGTTGCTCTGTCGCTCTGTGGCTCCGTCGCTCTGTGGCTCCGTCGCTCCGTCTCTCTGTTGCTCCGTCTCTCTGTTGCTCCGTCGCTCTGTTGCTCCGTCTCTCTGCTGCTCCGTCTCCATAATGCTCCGTCTCTCTGTTGCTCAGTCGCTCTGTTGCTCCGTCGCTCTGTGGCTCCGTCGCTCAATTGCTCCGTCTCGCTGTCGCTCCGTCTCTCTGTCGCTCCGTCTCTCTGTCGCTCCGTCTCTCTGCTGGTCCGTCTCTCTGTTGCTCCGTCTCTCTGTTGCTCCCTCGCTCTGTTGCTCCGTCTCTCTGATTCTCCGTCTCTCTGTTGCTCCCTCGCTCTGTTGCTCCGTCTCTCTGTTTCTCCGTCTCTCTGTTGCTCCGTCTCTCTGTTGCTCCGTCTCTCTGTTGCTCCGTCTCTCTGTTGCTCCGTCTCTCTGTTGCTCCGTGTCTCTGTTGCTCCGTGTCTCTGTTGCTCCCTCTCTCTGTTGCTCCGTCTCTCTGTTGCTCCGTCTCTCTGTTGCTCCGTCTCTCTGTTGCTCCGTCTCTCTGTTGCTCCGTCGCTCTGTTGCTCCGTCGCTCTCTGGCTCCGTCGCACTGTTGCTCCGTCGCTCTGTTGCTCAGTCTCTCTGTTGCTCCATCGTTCTGTGGCTCCGTCACTCTGTTGCTCCGTCTCTCTGTTGCTCCGTCGCTCTGTTGCTCCATCTCTCTGCTGCTCCGTCTCCATAATGCTCCGTCTCTCTGTTGCTCAGTCGCTCTGTTGCTCCGTCGCCCTGTTGCTGCGTCGCTCTGTTGCTCTTTTGCTCCGTCGCTCTGTTGCTCCGTTGCACTGTTGCTCCGTCGCCCTGTTGTTCCGTCTCTCTGTTTCTCCGCCTCTCTGTTGCTCCGTCGGCCTGTTGCTCCGTCGCCCTGTTGCTCCGTCGCCCTGTTGTTCCGTCGCCCTGTTGCTCCGACGCCCTGTTGCTCCGTAGCCATGTTGCTCCGTCGCCCTGTTGCTCCGTCGCCCTGTTGTTCCGTCGCCCTGTTGCTCCGACGCCCTGTTGCTCCGTAGCCATGTTGCTCAGTCGCCCTGTTGCTCCGTCGCCCTGTTTCTCCGTCGCCCTGTTGCTCCGTCGCCCTGTTGCTCCGTCGCTCTGTTACTCCGTCACATTGTTGCTCCGTCACTCTGTTGCTCCGTCGCTCTGTTGCTCTGTTGCTCCGTCGCCCTGTTGTTCCGTCGCCCTGTTCCTCTGTTGCTCCGTCGCCCTTTTGTTCCGTCGCCCTGTTGCTCCGTCGCCCTGTTGCTCCGTCGCCCTGTTGCTCCGTCGCTCTGTTTTTCTGTTGCTCCATCGCCCTGTTGCTCCGTCGCCCTGTTGCTCCGTCACCCTGTTGCTCCGTCGCCTTGTTGCTCCGTCGCCCTGTTGCTCCGTCTCTCTGTTGCTCCGTCTCTCTGTTGCTCCGTCGCTCTGTTGCTCCGTCGCTCTGTTGCTCCTTCGCTCTGTTGCTCCGTCGCTCTGTTGCTCCGTCTCTCTGTTGCTCCGTCTCTCTGTTGCTCCGTCTCTCTGTTGCTCCGTCGCTCTGTTGCTCCTTCGCTCTGTTGCTCCGTCGCTCTGTTGCTCCGTCTCTCTGTTGCTCCGTCTCTCTGTTGCTCCGTCTCTCTTTTGCTCCGTCTCTCTGCTGCTCCGTCTCCATAATGCTGGGACTCTCTGTTGCTGCGTCTCTCTTTTGCTCCGTCGCTCTTTTGCTCCGTCGCTCTGTGGCTCCGTCGCTCTGTTGCTCCGTCTCTCTGTTCCTCCGTCTCTCTGTTGCTCCGTTGCTCTGCTGCTCCGTCTCCATAATGCTCCATCTCTCTGTTGCTCCGTCGCTCTGTGGCTCCGTCGCTCTGTTGCTCCGTCTCTCTGTTGCTCCGTCGCTCTGTTGCTCCGTCTCTCTGTTGCTCCGTGTCTCTGTTGCTCCGTCACGATGTTGCTCCGTCTCTCTGTTCCTCCGTCACTCTGTTGCTCCGTCTCTCTGTTGCTCCGTCTCTCTGTTGCTCCGTCGCTCTGTTGCTCCGTCGCTCTCTTGCTCCGTCGCTCTGTTGCTCCGTCGCTCTGTTGCTCCGTCTCTCTGTTGCTCCGTCTCTCTGTTGCTCCGTCTCTCTGTTGCTCCGTCTCTCTGTTGCTCCCTCGCTCTGTTGCTCCGTCTCTCTGTTGCTCCGTGTCTCTGTTGCTCCGTCACGATGTTGCTCCGTCTCTCTGTTCCTCCGTCACTCTGTTGCTCCGTCTCTCTGTTGCTCCGTCTCTCTGTTGCTCCGTCTCTCTGTTGCTCCATCGCTCTGTTGCTCCGTCGCTCTGTTGCTCCGTCTCTCTGTTGCTCCGTCGCTCTGTTGCTCCGTCTCTCTGTTGCTCCGTCGCTCTGTTGCTCCGTCGCTCTGTTGCTCCGTCTCTCTGTTGCTCCGTCTCTCTGTTGCTCCGTCGCTCTGTTGCTCCGTCGCTCTGTGGCTCCGTCGCTCTGTTGCTCCGTCGCTCTGTTGCTCCATCTCTCTGTTTCTCCGTCGCTCTGTTGCTCCGTCTCTCTGTTGCTCCGTCTCTCTGTTGCTCCGTCTCTCTGTTGCTCCGTCTCTCTGTTGCTCCTGTGAGAAACGGTCAGAAACTCACTTTTCTGATTTTCCCCCCCCTTGAATCAAATACACAGATGAGTTCAGCTAACAGTCGGTTTATTCGATCTTGCAAGAAAGGGTGCCGTCCCGTGGGTACACACACCTTGCTTTACACAATCATAGTTTATATACATTTTTCTAGATAATGACAGCCCTCCTTTCTTCATTGGTTACCACTTCCTAATCTCTTTACCGAGTGAGCTCCTCCCTTGTTGACATCCCATTAACTCTAATCCAATCACCCCCTTTAAGGCTTGAATCGTTTTACCTCCCATTAATTCAGCTAACTCTTTTTCATTGTCCTGTAAATTACTAACACATTTATTTTATATGGTGTAAATTAGTTTGTTTTCCTATCTCTTTTAAGCTATGCTGAAGACCCCGGGCGCCTGCCAGTCTCATGTTTTTTTCTTCTTTTTCTGTGTTTCATCATCTGTTGGTCTTAGCGTTTAACCCCTTAGGTTACAATAACGGTTCTGTCATGGTTTCCGCCCCAGATGGTTTGACTCAAAAATTACACTACCATCCCTTACAATCCCCCCTGTTTTTCTTACGCTTTGTAATTTTTGACATTCCTCTGGTGTTCCAGGCGTTCCAGCAGGTCAAGGGCCTGTTCGTCCAGAGTTTTATCGTCTAAGAGGCTTATCCTCTCTTCCTTCTCTAAGTTCATATTTATCACTTTTCCATTCAGGACATCCCCCTTAGTCAGGGCTGTTTCGATTAGCCGCTGAGCCAGCCCCCAAACACAAGGGATGATACAGCACCCTAGGGAGGCCAATACCCCTGCCGTCACCATGAAAGAGACAAGGACGGACATTACTACTCCTTTCCATTTGCCGAACCAAGCTTCCAACCACCTAGTGAGATCGGGGTCTGTACCCGAGTTCTCAGCTAGTTCATTAGCTAGGGTCGTTAGCCCTTCGAGGGCTCAGGTAATTGACCCATCGGGAGCTGTGTTATTTGGGATAAAGGTGCAGCATTCAGTTAACAAACCGATGTTGATAGTTGATCCAATCCACGTTCTTGTTAATGGTCACCCACCAGAACAGGGATTCAAACCCTGCTGCTATTTGGCTCCTGGCTTTGTACTCATCAGGGACCCCCCCTAGGAACCCCTATGGAGTCCAGATATATTCGTTCATCAAAAGAACCCGGGAGGTTCCTTTTTCCTCGTTCTTTTCCACGGGGTCCCTGATGTTCGAATGCCAGGGTAAAGGGTACGGCCAATTGGATAAGTGCACAAGTGCCCTTCCATTTCTGAGGTAAAATGGGTCTCAAAGTCCTCCCTCCACAGTACCACCATAGATCAGCTCTAGGTACCTGGATTTGGGAGTAGTTTCCTCCCTCAGTGGTGTCGCTGACTTCCTTAACTGTTCCACACCTATCAAAGCTTCCCACTTCCTTGTCCAATCCATCCCCAGTCCGGGTGATACAGGTGTGATGTATCCCCGTTACTCTGGAAAAAGGGGGGGGGTTGAGCCGCCCTGTTCAATTTGACTGGGGGAAATGTCAGGCTCAAGGAGCGACAAGTGGGGTCTCCCCAAGCCTCTCTGTTTTGATACAGTTTCACCATACACTCCATTTCAGCTGGTTCTTTATCCCATCCCAGCGGGAATGGGACCACCCGGGGAGTTGGCCGGCTACTAGTGCATGCATAACAGTTACCTTTTCCAACACTTTGTACCGTATATTTGACCCATTCTATCCAGGCGTTCGCTTCCCTGAATCCCGTTTCTATTTCGATGGTCTCTCTTAAATCCTTTACCTCTACTACCCTGACTTCTCCCGAGACTCCCCGGCTAGGGGTGGAGGAGTTCCTGGTTTCGGCATTTTTGACCATAACCCGCACACAACACAGGGCCACCCCCACCCTCCCTGTGTGTTCCTTGATCTTGACCCCAAAAACTTGCCCTCCGTCCCATCATCGTCTGACTTTTTCATGGTGAGGTAGAGGGGGTTACGTTGGTTTAGCTTACAGTCTCTGGGAAAGATCTTCCGTGGAACAAGTGATATTTTCTCGCGAATCCTTAACTTAACGTCTTCATCTAACCCCCCTACTTGACAAGATTCTACTTTCCCCTGTTCATTTTTAGTACACTTTGGGTTCTTATCGAAGACAAGTAATTCTATTTCCCTCCCCTGGTATCCCTTCTGCCCCGTGAGGTCGTCTTGGCAGGGTACCATTCGACAAAGGTCAATCTCAATTACCTGTGCCTGGGGTGATTGGATTATAGTAAGGGAGTACACTTGGGCCGCCTGCCCAGCACCTATGTCCCCATAGAGTAAACATATTATTAGTAACATCCCGCTATTGCCGTATATTGCCTAAATTAACATAACAAAAATCAAGTCCAATCAGTCCTTCGCGGTGTGATGGCCAGGAGTAGACACTTCTTCTGCTGGTTCTGGCACTGGTCCTTTCACTCGAGTGTAATGCGTCCAGCCTTTCTCAGCCGTGCGGATAGCCGTTTCCGTGGTCAGAAGTACCAAGAATGGACCATCCCAGATCGGTTCTAAAGTCCGGAGTTTCCAGTTCTTGATTAGGACCCAATGCCCTGGCTTGATAGTGTGTATCGCAAACTCGAGAGGTGGTGTCTGTGCCAGGACTCCCTGTTGGCGTAAATGAGATAGAGCAGACCCCAGGACCTCAACATATTTATGCACAAATACATCGCGGGACTCGAATGTGGGGAGTTCCCCTTTCGGTCCATTAAAGGGGAGACCGAACATTATTTCGTATGGGGACATCCCCAAGTCTCGCCGTGGCTGCGTTCTTATTTGCAGCAAGGCAAGGGGAAGGCACTTGGTCCAGGGCAACCCGGTCTCCGTCCTGAGTTTCGTCAGCTAATAGTCTGATTCATTCTCTCCACCTTGCCCGAGGACGGGGGATGCCAAGGGGTGTGAAAATCCCAGCTTACCCCCACTGCCCGCACTATGTTCTGTAGGACAGTGGACGTAAAATGGCTCCCCTGGTCTGAATCGATGGCCCGGGGGAGTCCGTATCGTGGGATAATTTGTTCGAGAAGGACCTTGCTAACCTGTGTCGCCGATGCTGTGGCGGTTGGGTACGCCTCAACCCACTCTGTCAAGTGGTCCACTATTACCAAAAGATATTTCAGGCGCCCCATGGGAGGGAGTTCGGTATAATCCACTTGGATATACTCGAAGGGCCTATAGGCTGGGCTCTCCCTCCTTGCTTCGTATTCTGTCTCAGTCCCTTTTTATTTATCTTCCGACAAATTACACAATCTTTCGTGACTTGCTTAGCCACAGTGTATAAACCGGGATGTGCGTACTGACGCAGAAATGCATCGCACATCGCCTGTGTCCCCCAGTGTCCTCCCCGATGGAGATGACTAATTATGTCTCTGGTCATCGGTCGGTTTAATAGTTGTCGACCATCGGGTAGTGTCCATTTCCCTCTTTCATCTTTCTGACCCCCCAAGTGATTTTAGCTCGGCTTCTTCCTTCTCGCTAAATGCTGGTGTTTCTGTTACTTCAGACACTTGGGGCACCCAGACCAAGCAATCCACTATCTCCTCCTCCGTCCCTGCCAATTTTGCTTGTTCGTCCGCCAACTGGTTCCCCTTTGTCTCTATCCCATTGTCTCTCTGGTGTCCTTTTACATGGACCACAGCAATTTCCCGTGGCCCCAGCAGGTCTTTTAATATTTTAGTAACCAATTCCTCATGTATCAATTCTTTTCCCCTACTATTTATCATTCCCCTTTCCTTCCAAATTTTTCCAAAAGTGTGTACCACCCCGAACGCATACTTGGAGTCGGTGTAGATGGTCCCTATCAATCCCTCTAAGCCCTTGAGAGCCGGTGTAGAGCATATAATTCACAAGTCTGGGCAGACCAGGCATTAGGCAGTCGCCCCCTTTCTACCAAATTCCAGCCAGCTTCACTAATGATCGCGTATCCATTAAGCCTTTTTCCGTTTACCACCCGGGAGGATCCGTCTATATACCATCGCTTTCCAGTGTGAAGAGGGGAGTCCCTTAGATCCTCCCTTACCTTACTCTGGAGATCTATTATGTCCGAGCAGCAATGTTCGAGTCCCTCGCCTCCTTCCCCCTTCCAGAGGAATTCAGCTGGGTTCTGACAGGAATTGACCTCTATCTTAAGATCGTCCCGATCTAGCAAAATGGCCTCATACTTCAAGATTCTTGAGTCCGTCAGTCATCTCCCAGCCCTCTGATTTAAAATGGTCCTAACCTGGGTGGGGGGTAATGACCATCAAGGGTGCCCCAAATGTCAGCTTCCTACTTTCTTCCACCAATTTGGCCGTGGCAGCCACCGCCTGAACACATTCTGGCCAGCCTCGGGAAACTGGGTCCAGTATCTTTGATAAGAATGCCACTGGCTTCCTTTTCCCCCCCAATCTTGGGTTAAAACTCCGAGGGCGGTTCCCTGTTTGACATTTACAAAGAGTCTGAATGCCTTACTGAAATCTGGCAAGCTCAAGACTGGCGCAGTCATCAGTTTCTGTTTCAGGGTCTCAATTAGTTCCTCCTCTTTCTCATCCCACTGGATTTTGTTAGGAGCCCCCTCTACAAGCTTTAGGTACAGACCCTTGGTGAGGGGGGCATAGTCGTCTATCCATAATCGGCAATAACCTAAGAGTCCCAAAAACATTGGTAACTCTCTCTTAGTTCCCGGGAGTCCTAGTTCAACTATTCCCCTCACCCTTTCCGGACTTATTTTCTTCTGTCCCTGGCTTATCAAGTGTCCCAGATACTTAACCTCTCTTTCTGCATATTACAAAGAACAAAGAACAATCCAGCACGGGAATCAGGCCCTTCGGCCCAACGAGCCCGCGCCGCCACATCACCCTGCACCTATTCTACCCTGCATATTGGAGCTTCTTCTGGCTCACCCTTAGTCCCTGTCCTGCTAAATAATTCAGAAGGGTGTTTGTTCCCGCTACGACCTCCGCTTCTGTGGGTCCGGACAACAGGAGGTCATCCACATACTGTATGAGTTTGAGGGCTGGGGAAAGGATCAGTCCCTCCAATACCTGTTCTAAAATCTGACCAAACAAATTTGGCGATTCGGTGAACCTCTGGGGAATCACTGTCCAGCGGTATTGCTGCTTCCTGCCCGTGTCAGGGTCATCCCACTCGAAGGCGAATAAGTCTCTACTGGCCTCGTCCAACGGGCAGGCCCAGAAGGCATCCTTTAAATCCACTACACTGAACCATTTATGTTCTGGGAGTATCCACCCTAGTATAGTGTATGGGTTCGGCACCACCGGGTGTCGTACCTGTACAATCTTATTGATTTCTCTCAAATCTTGGACCATTCTGTGACTGCCGTCGGACTTTCGGACTGGCAAAATGGGAGAGTTATATCTCGACATACATGGTTCCACCAGCCCATCGCTTATCAGACCTTTCATCACTTCTTTCAGGCCCTGTCTCCCTTCCTGGGAGATAGGATACTGACGTGTCTTGACAGAGGGGCTCTGGGGCTTAAGATCAATTTTTACAGGCTGAATCGAGAGTCACCCTCTGTTTCCCTTGGCCGTCCATACTCTAGGGTCTATACCCGTGAGTCGGTCCTCGCTAAGGTATGACATAGTTACCACCAGGTCTTCGTCGTCCCCTACATTTATTCGGAGCCCGAAGCGGATTATCAGGTCCCGCCCCAACAGACCATAGGGGAGATGAGGGAGGTGGAGGAGCTCTGCTAAAAGCTCCTCTTCCTCCCATTGTAGTACCTGTGGTTCAAATAGTTTCGCCCTAAATACCCCTCCCTTTACTCCTGATATGTTCAACGTTTTAGTTTGGTAATTGGCTCCTGTAGGATAGATTGGGATTGAGGATCTGCCTGCCCCTGTGTCGACTAAAAATGTAACATCCTCCTTTTGTGGACCCACCTTTAAATTTACCAGGGGTTCTTGGTAGGTCCTTTTTTCGATTCTCCCCTGACCCCTCTAATCAACCTCACATTCCATTTCATAAATCCCTTCTCGTTCCTTCTTAAATTCAGGACACTCTCTTTTGAAGTGTCCCGGTTTCCCACAGTGGTAACACTCGGCCGCCCGGGGCCGGTCACCACCGTAAAATTCTCCTCGTCCCTCCTGGCCCCCCTTTCCTTCCAATCTCCCCTTGACCTTCCTCTACCTACTGTATATCCTTCATCCGTTATCCCGGTGGACTTACATACTTCCCTAACGGCTGCCACCATCATCTTTGCCTTCTGCTTTTCCTTTATAACCTCTCTCTGAACAAAGACCTTCTGCGCCTCCCGCAATAATTCCGCCATGTCCTTCCCACTCCAATCCTCAATCTTTTGTAGTTTTCTCTGGATATCTGGCCAGGATTTCATTACAAAATTAATTTTTAGCATTCCCTTTCCAATTTCACCATCAGGATCGATTCCTGAATATTTGCGGACAGACTCTCTCAGTCTGTCTAAGAACGTGCTGGGTGATTCATCTTTTCCTTGCCTAAGGGCCTGTTTCCCGTGCTGTGTTGTTCTTTGTTCTTTGTTCTTTGTTCTAATATCAAATGCTTTTGCCACATTCTGCTGCTTGGGGACACATGTCTGGATCCCCCGAATTATAAGATGTTGGAGATTCGACATGTTTGTCCGCCCTTCCTGGGTATTATGATTCCAATTTGGATCCTCAAGAGGGTATTTTTGATCTCCCCTGAGTTGTTCTTGCTGTTGGTGATCCCTATCCCAAATTTCCATGGCCCTATTTCGGATCATAACTCCTTCATCATTGTTGAATAATATGCTCATCATGGCCTGGAGTTCCCCCCGAGTATACATGTTTGGACCCAGGAATTGGTCAAGTTGTGTCGCTACCACGACAGGGTCTTCTAGGAGAGGGGGCAACTCCTTCCTAAGTTGTCGGATGTCTGCCGAGTTAAGAGGCACCACCACGAACCCTGTCTCTCTTTGTCCGAAGGGAACCTCCCTGAGAGGGTGCATTTCCACCTCGGGCGCTGAAGCCCCATTATTCTGCTGTTGTTCCCGGGACTGTTTTGTTACTAACCTCTCGGACCTTCGCAGACCCTCAACTGGGGGTCCGCCTCCTGCGCCGTTCTCAAGATTTATGAGATCTTCCCCTTGGGGCCCTTGGGCCCCATTATTATTTGGTTGATATTCAGGGGGTACATTTGGAACAGGAGGGGGTGGCGGCGGGAGGTTGTCAAGAGGGTCCCATTGCCCCGGTCTGCTCTGTGGGATCATTGGATTCAGGGAGACTGGTTGTGGCGATCTACTCATCGCGCCCACCCAACAGGCAGCGTACTTACTTTCCTCGGGGTTAAAGGGTTGTTTACTATTAACATTTAATATTTGACAGACCCAATCCTCATCCGATCCATATTTTGGCCAAAATACAGATGGTTTCCGGATTGGTTCCTTCGTCCACACAAAACAACAATATTTTATCATAACCTTCTTTTTTAAGTCCTTAGTCTTTTGGTCCCAATCCCAATTTTCTAACGGTATTCCCAGAGGACTGTCGGGGGGTTTTCCCTTTTCATCATTATTATTTCCCGGTTTCCCATCCTTACTCTTGGACGGTTTACCTCCCATGGTTGTCGTCTTGGACACAAGTTAATTTATTTGCGCCCTCAGATCAAACTGTCATAACCATAAAGTCAACAAGGAAGAAAATGACTCTCACCCTTAATCAACCGAATTCCCGGGAGAGAAATTTCTTACCTTGATCCGTGCACGGAGTTGTCCGACTTCTTCCAATGATGTGTATATCCCCTCACAGACCCCTGTCACAGTCCTAGCAGTCCTAGTGTATAGAAGTCATCCGTGTGATTTTCCCAGGGTCCAGAATTATCTCAATTGAGTGGTTTCAGATTCCCCTCCTTCCAGACCAAAACGACGTTTTTACGTGTAAATATACACCAGACGCGTCTTATTCCGTCGATTTGGTCTAGTCGAGGGAAACCCCCGTTATAATTCCGGATCCCGGACTAGCCCCCAATTGTGAGAAACGGTCAGAAACTTACTTTTCTGATTCCCCCCCTTGAATCAAATACACGGATGAGTTCAGCTAACTGTCGGTTTATTCGATCTTGCAAGAAAGGGTGCCGTCCCGTGGGTACACACACACCTTGCTTTACACAATCATAGTTTATATTCATTTTTCTAGATAACAATAGGACAGCCCCCCCTTTCTTCATTGGTTACCACTTCCTAATCTCTTTACCGAGTGAGCTCCTCCCTTTTTGATTTGGTTTGATATATTATTGTAACATGTATGTTAGTGAAAATTGTTGTTCCTTCTCTCTCTACAGACAAAGCATACCATACACGGAGATGGAAGGGAGAGAGTGCAAAATATAGTGTTACAGTCATAGCTAGAGTGGAGAGAAAGATCAACTTAATGCAAGGTATTATCTCCATTCAAAAGTCTGACGGCAGCAGATGCTGTTCTTGAGTTGGTTGTTATGTGTCCTCAGAATTTTGTGTCTTATTCCCGATGTAGGAAGCCAGAAAAAAAAATGTCTTGGATGCATGGGGTCATCGATTATGCTGGCTGCTACTCCGAGGCAGTAGGAAGTGTAGACAGAATCAGTGGAAGGCTGGTTTGAGTAATGGACTGGGCTGCGTTCACGACCCTCTGTAGTTTCTTGCCGCCTTGGGCAGAGCAGGAGCTATACCAAGCTGTGATATAACCAGGAAGAATTCTTTCTATGGTGCATCTGTAAAAGTTGGTGAGAGCGATTATTATCAAATTTCCTTCATTTCTTGAGAAAAGTTGAGACATTGTTGGGCTTTCGTAACTATCATGGAGGAACCAGGACCTGAAGCTATCGACCACTTCCTCCCTATTGATGTAAACCAGAGCATTTCCTCCACTCCGCTTCCTGAAGTCAATGACTATCACCTTCATATTTTTGACATTATGGGAGAGATTTTTGTCATCGCACCTATTCACCAGATTCTCTATCTCTTTCCAGCACTCCACCTCATCCTTGTTTCAGATCCAACCCACTATGGTGGTGTCACCCATTGGAAATTGAGTTAGGGGAAAATTTGGCTACACAGTCAAAGGTATATAAGGAATATAGTCAGGGGCTGAGAACGCAGCCTCTTGGGGCACCAGTGTTGGGGATGATTGTGAAGGAAGTGTTGTCTGATTGTGGTCTTTTGGGTTTGGAAGTTCAGGATCCAGTCACAGAGGGGGGGGGAGAGTCGCAGGAGTCTGACATCAGTGTCTTTGTTATGTAGGCGTTCCAGAGTTAAGTGCAGGGACAGGGAGATGGTATGCTCTGTGGACACATTGAAGCGAAAGGTAAACTTGAGTGGATTCAGGCAATCCAAGAGGCTGGAATTGATTCATGCCAGAACGACGGAACAACAGAGCAACGGATCTACGGAGCGACGGAACAACAGAGCGACGGATCTACGGAGCGACAGAACAACAGAGCAACGGATCTACGGAGCGACGGAACAACAGAGAGACGGAGCAACAGAGCGACGGAACAACAGAGAGACGGAGCAACAGAGCGACGGAGCAACAGAGAGACGGAGCAACAGAGCGACGGATCTACGGAGCGACGGAACAACAGATCGACGGATCTACGGAGCGACGGAACAACAGAGAGACGGAGCAACAGAGCAACGGATCTACGGAGCGACGGAACAACAGAGCAACGGATCTACGGAGCGACGGAACAACAGAGAGACGGCGCAACAGAGCGACAGAACAACAGAGCAACGGATCTACGGAGCGACGGAACAACAGAGAGACGGAGCAACAGAGCGACGGAACAACAGAGAGACGGAGCAACTGAGCGATGGAGCAACAGAGAGACGGAGCAACAGAGAGACGGAACAACAGAGAGGCGGAGCAACAGAGCGACAACAACAGAGCAACGGATCTACAGAGCGACGGAACAACAGAGCGACGGATCTACAGAGCGACGGAACAACAGAGCGACGGAACAACAGAGCGATGGAACAACAGAGCGACAGAACAACAGAGCGACGGAACAACAGAGAGACGGAACAACAGGGCGACGGAACAACAGGGCGACGGAACAACAAGGCGACAGAACAACAGGGCGACGGAACAACAGGGCGTCGGAACAACGGGGCGACGGAGCAACACAGCGAGGGAACAACAGAGAGACGGAACAACAGAGCGATGGAACAACAGAGAGACGGAACAACAGAGCGATGGAACAACAGAGAGACGGAACAACAGAGCGATGGAACAACAGAGCGACAGAACAACAGAGCGACGGAACAACAGAGAGACGGAACAACAGGGCGACGGAACAACAGGGCGACGGAACAACAAGGCGACAGAACAACAGGGCGACGGAACAACAAGGCGACGGAACAACAGAGCGACGGAACAACGGGGCGACGGAGCAACAGAGCGACAGAGCAACAGAGAGACGGAACAACAGGGCGACGGAACAACAGGGTGACGGAACAACAGGGCGACGGAACAACAGGGCGACGGAACAACAGGGCGACGGAACAACAGGGCGACGGAACAACAGGGCGACGGAACAACAGGGCGACGGAGCAACAGAGCGACGGAGCAACAGAGAGACGGAACAACAGGGCGACGGAACAATAGAGCGACGGAACAACAGGGCGACGGAACAATAGAGCGACGGAACAACAGGGCGACGGAACAACAGGGCGATGGAACAACAGAGCGACGGAACAACAGAGCGACGGAACAACAGGGCGACGGAACAATAGAGCGACGGAACAACAGGGCGATGGAACAATAGAGCGACTGAGCAACAGAGAGATGGAACAACAGGGCGACGGAACAACAGGGCGACGGAACAACAGGGCGACGGAACAACAGGGCGACGGAAAAACAGAGAGACGGAACAACAGGGCGATGGAACAATAGAGCGACGGAGCAACAGAGAGACGGAACAACAGGGCGACGGAACAACAGGGCGACGGAACAACAGGGCGACGGAACAACAGGGCGACGGAACAATAGAGCGACGGAGCAACAGAGAGACGGAACAACAGGGCGACGGAACAACAGGGCGACGGAACAACAGAGCGACGGAACAACAGAGCGACGGAACAACAGAGCGACGGAACAACAACAGGGCGACGGAACAACAGGGCGACGGAACAACAGGGCGACGGAACAACAGAGAGACGGAACAACAGAGCGACGGAACAACAGAGCGACGGAACAACAGGGCGACAGAACAACAGGGCGACGGAACAACAGAGCGACGGAACAACAGAGCGACGGAGAAACAGAGTGACAGAGCAACAGAGCGACGGAGCAACAGAGCGACGGAGCAACAGGGCGACGGAGCAACAGAGAGACGGAGCAACAGAGAGACGGAGCAACAGAGCGACGGAACAACAGAGCGACGGAACAACAGAGCGACGGAACAACAGAGAGACGGAACAACAGAGCGACGGAACAACAGAGAGACGGAGCAACAGAGAGACGGAACAACAGAGAGACGGAACAACAGAGCAACGGAACAACAGAGCGACGGAACAACAGAGCGACGGAGCAACAGAGAGACGGACCAACAGAGAGACGGAGCAACAGAGAGACGGAGCAACAGAGAGACGGAGCAACAGAGAGACAGAACAACAGAGCAACGGAACAACAGAGCGACGGAACAACAGAGCGACAGAGCAACAGAGCGACGGAGCAACAGAGAGACGGACCAACAGAGAGACGGAGCAACAGAGAGACGGAGCAACAGAGAGACGGAACAACAGAGCGACGGAACAACAGAGCGACGGAACAATAGAGCGACGGAACAACAGGGCGACGGAACAATAGAGCGACGGAACAACAGGGCGACGGAACAACAGGGCGATGGAACAACAGAGCGACGGAACAACAGAGCGACGGAACAACAGGGCGATGGAACAATAGAGCGACGGAACAACAGGGCGACGGAACAATAGAGCGACTGAGCAACAGAGAGATGGAACAACAGGGCGACGGAACAATAGAGCGACTGAGCAACAGAGAGATGGAACAACAGGGCGACGGAACAACAGGGCGACGGAACAACAGGGCGACGGAACAACAGGGCGACGGAAAAACAGAGAGACGGAACAACAGGGCGATGGAACAATAGAGCGACGGAGCAACAGAGAGACGGAACAACAGGGCGACGGAACAACAGGGCGACGGAACAACAGGGCGACGGAACAACAGGGCGACGGAACAATAGAGCGACGGAGCAACAGAGAGACGGAACAACAGGGCGACGGAACAACAGGGCGACGGAACAACAGGGCGACGGAACAACAGAGCGACGGAACAACAGAGCGACGGAACAACAGAGCGACGGAACAACAGAGCGACGGAACAACAGGGCGACAGAACAACAGGGCGACGGAACAACAGAGCGACGGAACAACAGAGCGACGGAGAAACAGAGTGACAGAGCAACAGAGCGACGGAGCAATAGAGCGACGGAGCAACAGAGAGACGGAACAACAGGGCGACGGAACAACAGGGCGACGGAACAACAGGGCGACGGAACAACAGGGCGACGGAACAACAGAGAGACGGAACAACAGAGCGACGGAACAACAGAGCGACGGAACAACAGAGAGACGGAACAACAGGGCGACGGAACAACAGGGCGACGGAACAACAGGGCGACGGAACAACAGGGCGACGGAACAACAGGGCGACGGAACAACAGGGCGACAGAACAACAGGGCGACGGAACAACAGAGCGACGGAACAACAGAGCGACGGAGAAACAGAGTGACAGAGCAACAGAGCGACGGAGCAACAGAGCGACGGAGCAACAGGGCGACGGAGCAACAGAGAGACGGAGCAACAGAGAGACGGAGCAACAGAGCGACGGAACAACAGAGCGACGGAACAACAGAGCGACGGAACAACAGAGAGACGGAACAACAGAGCGACGGAACAACAGAGAGACGGAGCAACAGAGAGACGGAACAACAGAGCGACGGAGCAACAGAGAGACGGAGCAACAGAGAGACGGAGCGACAGAGAGACGGAGCGACAGAGAGACGGAGCGACAGAGCGACGGAGCGACAGAGAGACGGAGCGACAGAGAGACGGAGCAACAGAGAGACGGAACAACAGAGAGACGGAACAACAGAGCGACGGAGCAACAGAGAGACGGAGCAACAGAGAGACGGAGCAACAGAGAGACGGAGCAACAGAGAGACGGAGCAACAGAGAGACGGAACAACAGAGCGACGGAGCAACAGGCGACGGAGCAACAGAGAGACGGAGCAACAGAGAGACGGAGCAACAGAGAGACGGAGCAACAGAGAGACGGAGCAACAGAGAGACGGAGCAACAGAGAGACGGAGCAACAGAGAGACGGAGCAACAGAGCGACGGAACAACAGAGAGACGGAGCAACAGAGAGACGGAACAACAGAGAGACAGAACAACAGATCGATGGAGCCACAGAGAGACAGAACAACAGAGCGACGGAACAACAGAGCAACAGAGCTTTGGGAAAGGATATGTAGATAGTCTGAGTCAGGTTGAGATCAAAAAGGAGGAGGTGTTGGGGTTCTTGAGAAACATTAAGGCAGACCAGTCTCCAGGGACTGATGGGATATACCCTAGAATACTGAGAGAGACAAGAGAGGAAATTGCTTGGGCCTTGAGAGAAATATTTGTATCCTCACTGGCTACAGAGAAGGTCATGATGTGGAGATGCCGGCGTTGGACTGGGGTAAAACAGAAAGAAATGCTACAACACCAGCTTAAAGTCCAACAAGTTTATTTGTAGCAAACACCCCACGCTTTCGGAACACGTTGTTCCTTCATCGAACTCCCAGGCACCTGAGGAAGGTTGGACTTTAAGCTGGTGTTGTGGGATTTCTTTCTGTTTTACAGAGAAGGTCCCAGAGGATTGGAGAATATCCAAAGTTGTTCCTTTGTTTAAGAAGGGCAGCAAGCATAATGCAGTATTCCAGGCCAGTGAGCCTTACATCAGTAGTAGGGACATTATTGGAGAGGATTCTTTGAGACAGCATTTATTCCTTCTTGGAAATAAGTAGACATATTAGTGAGAGGCAACATGGTTTTGTGAAGGGGCAGTTATATCTCACGAACTTGACTGAGTTTTTTGAGGAAGTGACGAAGATGATTGATGAGGATAGGGCAGTGGATGTTATCTACATGGACTTCAGTAAGGCCTTTGACACGGTCCCTCATCGCAGACTGGTGCAGAAGGTGAAGTCACCTGGGATCAGAGGTGAGCTGGCAAGGTGGGTACAGAACTGGCTCGTTCAACGACAGAGGGTAGCAATGGAAGGGTGCATTTCTGAATGGAGGGCTGTGACAAGTGGTGTTCCTCAGGGATCAGTGCTGGGACCTTTGCTGTTTGTAATATATATATATAGATATAAATGATTTGGAGGAAAATGTAACTGGATTAATTAGTAAGTTTACAGACGACACAAAGGTTGGTGGATTTGTGGATAGCAAAGAGGACTATCAGAGGATACAGCAGGATATAGATCAGTTGGACACTTGAGCGGAGAGATGGCAGATGGAGTTTAATCTGGACAAATGTGAGGTAATGCATTTTGGAAGATTTAACACAAATAGGAAATATACAGTAAATGGCAGAACCCTTAAAGAGTATTGAAAGGCAGAGGGATCTGGGTGTGCAGTTACACAGGTCACTGAAAATGGCAATGCAGGTGGAGAAGGTAGTCAAGAAGGCATACGGCATACTGGCCTTCATCGGCCTGTGCACTGAGTTTAAAAATTGGCAAGTCATATTGCAACTTTATAGAACCTTAGCTAGGCCGCACTTGAAATATAGTGTTCAATTCTGGTCACCACACTACCAGAAGGATGTGGAGGCTTTGGAGAGGGTACAGAAGAGATTTACCAGGATGCTGCCTGGCATTAGCTATGAAGAAAGGTTGGAGAAACTTGGTTTGTTCTCATTGGAGCGAGGGAGGTTGAGGGCGACCTGATAGAAGTCAACATGATTATGAGAGGTGTAGACAGTCAGAAGCTTTTCCCAGGGTGGAAGAGTCAGTTACTAGGGGGCACAGGTTTAAAGTGCGAGGGACAAAGTTGAAAGGAGATGTACAAGGCAGATCTTTTACACCTAGAATAGTGGGTGCCTGGAACTCGTTGCCGGGGGAGTTAGTAGAAGTGGGTACGGTAGTGACTTTTAAGGGGCATCTTGACATACACATGAATAGGATGGGAATAATGGGATATGGTCCCTGGAAGGGTAGGGGGTTTTAGTTCAATGGGGCAGCATAGTCGGTGCAGGCTTGGAGGGCCGAAGGGCCTGTTCCTGTGCTGTAATTTTCTTTGCTCTTTATTCTTTGACTAATCTTTCGAAGCATTTCATAATGCTGGATGTCAGAAACACCAAACAATAGTCATTAAGGTCATTAATAGTCATTTCTTTGGTACCAAATGATGGTCGATGATAATAGTCTTTTTGCAACAGATAGGGACCTCAGATTGGTGTAAAGAGAGGTTGAAGATGTCTATGACTATCCCTGCCAGCCGGTTGGTGCAGGATCCGGGTACCCCATTTGGACCAGTCGCTTTCCATGGGTTGACCTTTGAGAAAGCTGATCTGACCTGATCTGTGATGGTGATCGCAGATATAGGTTCCTCCGAGGCTTCTGGTCTGGAGGGCAAGCTCTCGCTGACCTCTTCCTCAAAATGGGCATCAAATGTATTGAGCTCATCGGGGAGAGCTGGCATTGATGCCAGCGATTTCACCTGCCTCCGTCTTGTAGCCTGTTATGTTTTGCCAGAGTTGGCAAGAAGTGCAAAACGTCTTCATCTTTGATGGATCTCTGTAGATCATATCTTGTTTTTCTTGTACAGGTCAAGGTCGACTGATATGAATGCCACAGACCAGGACTTCTGCCAGCAGTGGAGATCCCTGTTCACCCATGCTTTCCAGTTGTAAAACATTTGGATTTACTTCTTTGGCTCATGGTCTTCTACACACTTACAAATGAAGTAACACAGTTACTAAGCATTGCTCTGTAACTACACTTTTCTATGTATCTCTTTCTCTGTTACACTGCTTCTCTACATTTCTGTTTCTCTGTCACTCAGTTTCTGTCTAACACCTTAGCTCTGTAACTCTGTTTCTCGGTTCCTCTGTCGCTCTGTCGCCCTCTATCTCTGTCTCTCTGTTTCTCTGTCGCTGTGTCACTTTGTCGCTCCATCTGGCTGTTTCTCCATCTCTCCGTTGCTCCGTCCCTCCCTCACTCCATCCCTCCCTCGCTCTGTCCCTCCCTCACTCTTCCTCTCCCTTGCCCAGTCTCTCCCTCATCCAGTCTCTCCTCGCCCTCGTCTCTCCTTGCCCTGCCCTCGCTCCGTCCCTCCCTCGCTCCGACCCGCCCTCCCTCGCTCCGTCCCTCCCTCATTCCGACCCGCCCTCGCTCCGTCCCGCCCTCGCTCCGTCCCTCCCACGTTCCATCCCGCCCTCGCTCCGACCCGCCCTCGCTCCGTCCCTCCCTCGCTCCGTCCCTCCCTCGTTCCGTCCTGCCCTCGCTCCGACCCGCCCTCGCTCCGTCCCTCCCTCGCTCCGACCCGCCCTCGCTCCGTCCCTCCCTCGTTCCATCCCGCCCTCGCTCCGACCCGCCCTCGCTCCGTCCCTCCCTCACTCCATCCCTCCCTCGTTCCGTCCTGCCCTCGCTCCGACCCGCCCTCGCTCCGTCCCTCCCTCGCTCCGACCCGCCCTCGCTCCGTCCCTCCCTCATTCCGACCCGCCCTCGCTCCGTCCCGCCCTCGCTCCGTCCCTCCCTCGTTCCATCCCGCCCTCGCTCCGACCCGCCCTCGCTCCGTCCCTCCCTCACTCCATCCCTCCCTCACTCCGTCCCTCTGTTGCTCCGTCCCGCCCTCACTCTGTTTCTCAGTCGCTGTGTTTCTCGTTCACCCCATTTCTTGGTCGCCCCATTTCTTGGTCGCTCGCCGCTCTGTCGCTCCGTTGTTCCTCACTCTGTCATTCCTCACTCTGACACGCCTCACTCTGTCATTCTTACGCTCCATCACTCTGTCGTTGCATCACTGTGTCTCTCTGTCATTCGTCACTCCGGTGCTCTTCCACTCCGTCACTTTGTCACCCTGTTGCTCTATCACTCTCTTGCTCCTTCACTCTGTTTCTCTATTACTCAATTGCTCTGTCACTCTGCTCCTCCGTCAATGTCATTCCATCACTTTATTGTTCCGTCCCTCCTTCAGTGTATCACTCTGTTGTTCCATCCCTCCGTTCCTCTTGTCGTTCCGTTTCTCTGTTTCTAGTCACTCCGTTGCTCTCTCGCTCTGTCACTCCATCCCATCGATGATTTCTTGCTCCATCGCTCTGTTTCTTCATCAATCTCTACCTCCGTCGCTCTGTTTCTCTGTCGCTCTCCCACTCATTCACTCTGTTTCACCATTGCTCCGTCTATCTATTGACCTGTTAGTCTGTCTCTCTGTCAGTTTGTTTCTGAGTCACTCTGCCTCTCTTTCGCTCCGTCGCAATGTCTCCCTGTTGCTCCGTTGTTCTATCTGTTGCTCTGTTTCACCATGTCTGTGTTGCTCCATCAACTCTGCTATTCTGCCACTCCATCGCTGTGATTCTCCCTGACCCTCTCTCCCCCTCAGTCTGTCTCTCTCCCTCGCTCTGTCTCTCCCTCTGGCTCTGTCTCTCCCCTCATTCTGTCTCTCCCCTCATTCTGTCTCTCCCCTTAATCTGTCTCACCCTCGCTCTGTCTCACCCTCGCTCTGTCTCACCCTCGCTCTATGTCTCCCTCACCTTGTCCCTCCCTCACTCTGGCACTCCCTCGCTCTGTCACTGCCTCGCTGTCACTCCCTCACTCTGTCACTCCCTGGCTCCCATCACTCCCTTGCTCCCGCCTCACCCTCGCTCCCATATGGCCCTCACTCCAGTCTGGCCCTCACTCCCGTCCCTCTCTCACTCCCGTACCTCTCTCGCTCCTGTCTCTCCCTCGCTCCCGCCAACCCTCGCTCCCACCTCACCCTCGATCCCATCTTACCATCGCTCCCGCCTCACTTCGCTCTGTCCCTCCGTCCCTCTGTCGCCCCATCCCTCTGTTGCAAACCCAGGCATTATTGTTTTCTGAGAGAGAGAGAGAGAGATAGCGTTCCAGAATCCTGCAAAATCCTTGAAACTTCAGCCAGGCTTCAGCTGAAACTAAATTTTAAAAACCCAGCTACAGACTGAGTTCCTCCCCTTATCAGATCATCACATGATCCTTTCGTTCAACCTCATCAAAACCGCTCGGAGACATCTCCATCTTTAAATAAAATTCCATCAGCTCTATCCTAAATAAATGCTTTGTGGCTAGAGTGAGGAATTATCCTGCTTTCCCAACATCGGATCTGCGTGCCCACCAGGGATACTGACTGCCTGTAGAATGAAGCTGAATATTTAAACATTCCCCTTCAACATAAAACTATATATCTATTATATATATCAATTGCACTCTCATTACCTCTCCCCTCTTTAAATAAAGATGGCTTCATTTTTGTAAACCCTCAAGTTTTTTCACACTGTTAGTACTCTATATTTTACATCCAAGCATGTAAATTTAAGGTGTAATTCAGTCTCTTTTTTCAATTTTGAACATTTCACATATCATAGTCGTGATAAAGCATCTGCAATCACATTCTGTCTTCCTGCCACATGTATAATCTTCAAATTAAACAGCAATAAGCTCCATCTAAACAGTCTAACATTTTTATCTTTAAACTTCTCGTGAAATTTCAATAGATTATGGTCAGTATAAACAATTGTCTCTGATGTAAATGTGGAACTGTTGCCAATGCCAACACTCATTGTCTCCTTCTCGACGGTTGAATATTTCTTTTGATGTTGCCTGTAACAATACAGCACCAATGCCACACATCGCTCACATCAACGGCCATCTTCAATTGCTTTGCATAGTTCGGTATTGCCAAAACTGGTGTGGTGGGTGACACAGTTTTCAGATTGTCAAGTGCCTCCTGACTTTCAGACACCCACTGACATTTCCCGTGATTTTCCGGCAGTTCAGTCAGTGGTGAAGGCACACTGCTAAAATATGGCATGAATCCCTGAAGAAACTACTGGTGCCCAAGAATCTCAGCATGTCTCTTCTCGTTGATGGTATTGGGAACTCCCCAATAACTTCCATTTTCACATTCTATGGGCCCGTCTGTCCATGTCCAATCGTACGGCCTAAGAACATGACTTGGTCTTTTGTAAACTGACTTTTAGCCAGATTTACCACCAAGTCCACTTCTTGCAGTCAAACAAATAATTCATTTAAGTGTTCCAAATGCGCCTTCCACACCTGACTGAAAACCACCAGATTGCCTGTGCAGACTGCACAATTATTTAGTCCAGAAATGACCTTGTTGTTTTGTCTTCGGAATGTTGCTGGCGCATTCTTAATTGCAAACGCATGCTTTTAAACTGATGCAGGTCATTTGGCATGACAAAAGCTGAAACTTCCTTCACCCTTTCTGATAATGGTACCTGCCAGTATCCTTTAATTAGATCAAGTTTGGTAATGAAATTTGCTTGTTCCACCTTTTTCAATACAGTCTTTCAATGGAGGACTAGGATACAAATCTGACTTCATAACCACATTGACTCCTATAGTCTCCACATAATCACTGTACACCATCTGGTTTTGGTTCCATCACAATAAGTGAGCTCCACTCACTGCAACACACTTCAGTGATATCACTCATCTCCCTTTGAAACTGTGCCAACTTTATTGGATTGAGTCTATGTGGATGTTGCTTTCTTAGAACAACATTTCATCTATAATGTGATATAGTTTTGTACTTCCTAATTTATTTCCCAGATAGCTCTGTGATTGTAATAACTCTTTCAAGTTATTTTGATTTGTCTCTGGGTAGTAACTAGAAAATTTAACCCAATTTCTGATTATTTCATCACTGGACAATTTAATTTGACGAACGTCAAATTCAGAATCATCTGAATTTGTTTCTTTACTCTGAGTTGCAACATCCTACTTTCTACTTTCTCTTTCCCCAGTTTGTATCCTTCACAGATTGAGATTCAGGTCAAAAAACAGACACTGACTTATGAACTAATTCAAAATCATCTGCCATTTCTGCTTCTAGCCTTGCAATTGTAACCCTTTACTCTTCCACTTTACTCTTCCACTTGAGTTTTTCACTACTGGGGGAAATGAATTTTTAAATTTCTCCAAAATAACAGCTTGCCTCAGCATCAGACATCTGTTCCATTCTTAATGCTCATATCCACCTATCAAAATTACTTGGTTTGATTCTTTCAAATTCTATATACATCTGACCTGGTTCTTTCCTTAGATTTCTAAATCATTGTCAATGGGCTTCTAGAACTCGTTCATTTGCGCTGAAGATGGCTTTTCTCACTTCATCAGAATCCCTAGGTTCAGTGACGGTGACACAAACACCTCACCAGCCCCACCCACCAACTTTGTTCGAACTGACAATACCCACACGGTCAGTGGCCATTTCAATTGTTTAGCTACTTTCTGGAATTACATTAACAAAAAGGCTTCCGCATCCTTCTCATCAAACCATGATAGTGCTTGAATATATTTAAACGTATCCCCAGTAGACCTTTGACCATCTTCCCCATAACTTTCCTCATCACTTTTCTCAACTCATCCTTTGTCTACACCAAATTCCATCCGAACTCCATCATTTTAAGTTGATGTTCTCTTTGCAGTTCCAGTTTCTGAAGCTCAAAGTCTCTCCCTTTCTCTTCTGCCATTGCCACTCTCTCTCTTTCCTTTGCTTCTCATTCAAACTGTCTCATTTATTTGCTCTGTTGTAAGTTTTCAATTTGTAATTGGATTTTAGCCAATTCTAATGATTCAGACTCTGCCTCTGGCAAACTTAAATGTTGCGCTGTCACTAAAATGATCTCATCCTTCCTCACCCCTTACAGGTAAAGACAAACAGCTACTTGTTCACCCGGAGTCCGGGTCCACAGGACTCTTAAATCGGCCTCGCAGGTGGAGGAGGTGGTCAAGAAGGCGTATGGTGTACTGGCCTTCATTAATCGAGGGATTGAGTTTAGGAGTCGGGAGGTAATGCTGCAACTTTACAGGACCCTCGTCAGGCCTCATTTGGAGTACTGTGCGCAGTTCTGGTCGCCTCACTATAGGAAAGACGTAGAAGCTATTGAAAGGGTGCAGAGGAGATTTACAAGGATGTTGCCTGGACTGGGAGGCATGCCTTATGAAGATAGGTTGAGGGAGCTGGGACTCTTTTCCCTGGAGAGGCGAAGGTTGAGAGGCGACCTGATAGAAGTTTATAAAATGTAGAGAGGAATAGATAGGGTGGACTCTCAGAGGCTATTTCTCCGGGTTGAAATGGTCGCTACGAGAGGACACAGATTTAAGGTGCGGGGAAGGAAGTACAGAGGTGATGTTAGGGGTAAGTTTTTCACTCAGAGGGTGGTGAGTGAATGGAATCGGCTGCCGTCATCGGTGGTGGAGGCGAACTCGCTGGGGTCTTTTAAAAGACTTCCGGATGAGTATATGGGGTTTAATGGGATTGGGGGTTATAGATAGGTCTATAGATTGGTGGGGTTGATGTGATCGGCGCAACTCGAGGGCCGAAGGGCCTGTTTGTGCTGTAATGTTCTATGTTCTATGTTCAAAAGCCTTGTTTGAACCACTATCCCCTTTGTAAACGTCTCCCTCACCCAGGAAACCTGCAGCCACAAAGAATCATGTTCACAAGGCACCCCCATTTAACTAACCGAATGCAAAACCTGAAAGCAGCAGTTCCACAATCTCACTGTCCTAAAGTTCAATAAAATCTCAAACCAATTTTTGTTAGGGTGCTAGATCCAACCAGGACTCCAAGTTACATTCGGAAGTCAGAGTAGACCCCAACAATTTATTGGCATAAATATGAGGATAAGTAAAATAAATGATTGCTCAAGTAGTGCAGAGGGACCGCGAAATATAAGCGGGAGACCAAAAACGGGATTTGCGCTGGGAATCCGGCCCTCCGTGCTTTTCCCAGGCTATGTTTCCCAGTGGGTTCGGATTCCCGTCCAAAATGGGTGCGGTGTCAATTTAAATCACAGAATCCCTACAGTGCAAAAGGAGGCATTTGGCCCATCAGGTCTGCACCGACCACAATCCCACCCAGGCCTTTTGCCCCAACTCCACATAGTTACCCTACTAATCCCCCCCCCCGACACTAGGGTCAATTTGGCACGGCCAGTCAACCTAACCTGCACATTTTTGAACTATGGGAGGAAACCGGAGCGCCTGGAGAAACGCATGCAGACACAAGGAGAATGAGCAAACTCACATAGACTGTGGCCCGAAGCCAGAATTGAAGTCTCTGGCGCTGTGAGGCAGCAATGCTAATCACTGTGCCACCCTAATCCAAAATGTTTTTGAAACCCTTACCATAGTGAGTTTGCAGTGGCACTTTCTCCCTTCTCTTATGTTTCCCCTCTCCGGCGTGATACCGTCATTTACAGCTGCTCCATAACAGGTCAATGATGCACTCGAGGACTCCACAGCTCGGGGACGGGTTGCTGTCCCCAGGTCTAGGTATGTTTCAAGTTTATTTTGAAGTTTATTTTGTTACTCTCACAAGTAGACTTACATTAACACAGCAGTGAAGTTACTGTGATGTTCCACTGTCCTGAGGTGGCACAGCGATTAATACTGCTGCCTTACACCACCAGGGACTCAGGTTCCATTCCGGCGCTGGGTCACTCGGGTGTGGAGTTTGCGCGTTCTCCTCGTGTCTGCGTGGGTTTCCTCCAGGTGCTCCGGTTACCTCTCATAGTCCAAGGATGCGCGGGTTAGTTGGACTAAATTGTGGGGTTACGGGAATAGGGCCTGGGTGAACTGTGATTGATGTGGACTCGATGGGCCAAATGGCCTCCTTGTGCACTGTAGGATTCTATGGCTGTGGGGTCGGATGGGGGAGTCCATTGAGTACTGGGCTTTTGGGAGGGGGTTGGCGGGGGCAACTATCGAGCGCTCAGCAGGTCAGGCAGCTGCTGTCCCAAGTGAGGGGAGCTCACCAGGTGTTAACACAACCCCTCACCCTGCATACACTCTGCAAAGCGCTACTTTGAGTGGGAATCCATCTTGTGATAGAGAGGAGGCTGCCCCTGCCCCGAGTGGCTGAACTGCAACACCTACCTGGAATGGCAATGCAGTGGTAGCACCCATGGCAATGGCTCAAGGGTGCACAGTACCACATTGGCTCTCCCTGACTGCTATGGCCAGGATGTCAATGGTGGGCAACCCATTCTGGTGATGCATGGCACCTGGGATGTGTCAGGTTGCCAGAGTCTACTTGTGAGGAGTCTTTTGATTTTGATTTGATTTATTATTGCCACCTGCATTAACAGAGTGAAAAGTTTCTTGCGCGCTATACAGACAGAGAAGGCTGTTCGTAGAGAAGGAAACGAGAGAGTGCAGAATGTCGTGTTACAGTCATAGGACGTAGAGAAAAATCAACTTAATCTGAAGTAGGTCCATTGAAAAGTCTGACAGTAGCAGGGAAGGAGCTGTTCTTGAGTCAGTTGGTACGTGTCCTCAAATTTTGTATCTAATGGAAGGGTAGCACAGTGGTTAGCACTGCTGCTTCACAGCTCCAGGGTCCTGGGTTTGATTCCCGGCTCGGGTCACTGCCTGTGTGGAGTTTGCACATTCTCCTCGTGTCTGCGTGGGTTTTCTCCGGGTGCTCCGGTTTCCTCCTACAGTCCAAAGATGTGCGGGTTAGGTTCATTGGCTATGCTAAAATTGCCCCTTAGTATCCTGGGATGTGTAGGTTAGAGGGATTAGCAGGGATATGGGGATAGGGTCTGGGTGGGATTGTGTTCGGTGCAGACTCAATGGGCCGAAGGGCCTGTTTCTGCACTGTAGGGGGTTCTATGGTTCTATGGAAGAAAGAATGTCTGGGTGCGTGGGGTCCTTAATTACGCTGGCTGCTTTGCCGAGTCCGAGGGAAGTGTAGACCGAGTCAGTGGATGGGAGGCTGGATTGTGTGATGGATTGGGCTACATTCACAATCTTTTGTAGTTTTTTGTGGTCTTGGGTAGAGTAGGAACCATACCAAGCTGTGATACAACCAGAAAGAATGCTTTCTATGGTGCATCTGTAAAAGTTGGTGAGATGTCAAATTTCCTTAGTCTTCTGAGAAAAGTAAATGCACCGGTGGGCTTTCTTAACCATAGTCTCGGCGTAGGGGGACCAGGACAGATTGTTGGTGATCTGGACACCTAAAAACTTGAAGCTCTCGACCCTTTCTATTTCATCCCCATTGATGTAGACACGGGCATGTTCTCCTTTATACTTCCTGAAGTTGATGACAATCTCTTTTGTTGATATTGAGAGAGAGATTATTGTTGCTGCACCGGTTCACCAGATTCTCTATCTCATTCCTGTACTCTGTCTCGTCGTTCTTTGATATCGATCCGCTACGGTGATGCCATCGGCAAGCTTCAAAATCGAATTGGAGGAGAATTTAGCCACACAGTCACAGGCGTATAGCAGGGGACTGAGAACACAGCCTTGTGGGGCACCGGTGTTGAGGATGATCATGGAGAGAGGTTGTTGCCCATCCTTACTGATCGTGGTCTGTGAGTTAGGAAGTTCAGGATCTAATTGCAAAGGGAGGTGCTGAGGCCCAGGCCACGGAGTTTGGAGATGAGCCTGGTCACAGGGAGACCGCGGGGGTCCCGAATGGAGAAAGGATAGGAATGTTGTGTTTCTCTCTTTTTCTCTCTCTCTCTCTCTCTAACCCCACTGTGCAGATGGATTCCGGACAGCTCAATGTTGAGATGGCCATCATTGTGGCAGCTGCTGAGGAGGAGGAGGAAAGAGTTGCCCAACCACTGCAAGACCAGCCAGTGCCACAGAACGAGGGCAGGAGGCTGCCAGTCAGGCCCAGAGAGTGGCAGCCGAGGGGGAGGAGAAGATGGGAGACCCAGGGTCAACAGGACAAAGAGGCCTTTTGAGGGCACGTCGGACACCATGTGTTGGTATCGGCTCTGGGTAAGCAAGGAGACAATGTATCAGGTCCTCATAGACCTGACACCATTGCTGTTGGTCCATCATCATCGATGAGGACCGCGACACCATTAGTCATTTTGGTTGTGGTGTGTCCGAAGATGATTGATCAGGCCAGTTCGGGCACAGAGTGTTCTGGCACGTATTGGACAGACTTGTGTAGACACTGTAGTTGTTGCGCTGGTGGCTCTGGACTTGCGCAGCTCGCGCTTAAGTTGTGCTTCAGCAATGCACCTTGCTTCGTGAGCTTGGCAGCCCTTGTGGATGAGGCAGCGCCAGGTAGGGCGGTTTTGTGCCAGCGTTTCCCAGGTGGTCGTGTCAATGTCAAGCGACTTCAGGAAGGACTTGAGTGCGTCTTTGAAACATTTCTTCTGCCCTCCACGCGAGCATCTTCCAGCAGAGAGTTCCCCAAAAAGGGGCTGCTTGTGTATGCACTCGTCTGATATACAGATGACATGACCTGCCCATGGGTCTGCGCTCTCATCAGCAGTGTGTGGACTGACGGTAGACTTGCTCTAGAGAGAGAACTTCAGTGTCTGGTACTTTGTCTTGCCATCTGATGCATAATATTCTGTGAAGACAAGTCATGTGGAAATGATTGGGCTGTCTTGTATGCCTTTGATACGTCCATGTTTCACAGGGATACAGGAGGGTAGTGAGTATCGCGGCGCTGTAGACCTTCAGTTTTGTTGCTGGGCTGATTCCTCAACGTTCCCATACAGTGGAGCGCAGTCTACCGAAAGCAGAACTTGCCTTTGCTATTCTGCAGTTAACTTCTGTATCAATAGTCACTGCTTGGGAGAGGGTGCTGCCAAGATAAGTGAACTGGTCCACTGCCTGGAGTTTCTGCCCTTTGATTGTGATTATGTGTTCTGTGTACGGTGCATGAGGAGCAGGCTGGTGCATGACTTGGGTCTTGTTAATGTTGATGGTGAGTCCAAAGTTATCACAAGCCATGGAAAATTTGTCCACACTGACTTGCATCTCTGGCTTTGAGCCAGGATACGGGATTGCAGTTATCGGCAAAGAGGAAATCCCTCAGAACAGTCTCCTTCACTTTGGTAATAGCTTGAAGTCTCCTCAGGTTGAAGAGCTTCCCATCCACTCTGTACTTGAGGCTGATTCCAGCAATATTGGAATGAAGGCATCATTCAGCATGGCAGTAAACATCATGCTGAACAGTGTGGGTGTAAGCACACAGCCCTGTTTAGAACATAGAACATAGAACACTACAGCGCAGAACAGGCCCTTCGGCCCACGATGTTGCGCCGACCAGTTACAAAACAATGACCCACTAACCTAAACCAATCCCTTTTCATCCATAAACCTATCCACAGATCTCTTAAACGCCCCCAAACTAGGTGCATTTACAACTGCAGCTGGCAGGGCATTCCAGTCCCTCACCACCCTCTGGGTAAAGAACCTACCCCTGACATCAGTCCTATAACTACCCCCCCTTAATTTAAAGTCGTGCCCTCTCGTGCTAGCTTTCTCCGTCCTAGGAAAAAGGCTATCACTATCTACCCTGTCTAAACCTCTAATCATCTTATATGTTTCAATGAGATCCCCTCTTAGCCTCCTTCTTTCCAGTGAAAACAACCCCAAATCCCTCAGCCTCTCCTCATTGGACCTCCCCTCCATACCAGGCAACATCCTGGTAAACCTCCTCTGCACCCTCTCCAAAGCCTCTACATCCTTCCTGTAATGTGGGGACCAGAACTGCACACAGTACTCCAAGTGTGGCCGTACCAGAGTAGTGTACAGTTGCAACATGACGCTGCGACTCCTAAATTCAATCCCCCTACCAATAAACGCCAAGACTCCGTATGCCTTCTTAACAACCTTATCTACTTGACTCCCAACTTTCAGGGATCTATGTACACATACACCTAGATCCCTCTGCTCCTCCACACTATTCAGTGTCCATCAGGTCATGGACGCCCTGGTATGCCTGGGCAGACCAGTACATACACTTTGGGCATTGCCTCGGCCCAACAGGAAGGCCGGGCTGCAGCCTTTGCTGCCGCTGCTGGCATGCCCCATGTGCGGGGGATTACGGGTGGGGTGCACCCTGCAATCCCCGCAGCTTAATTATCAGGAAGGGGTTCTACTTCCTCAACGTTCAGACAGTCTGCGACTACAGGTTCTTCATCAGGAAAGACGTAGAAGCTATTGAAAGGGTGCAGAGGAGATTTACAAGGATGTTGCCTGGACTGGGAGGCATGCCTTATGAAGATAGGTTGAGGGAGCTGGGACTCTTTTCCCTGGAGAGGCGAAGGTTGAGAGGCGACCTGATAGAAGTTTATAAAATGTTGAGAGGAATAGATAGGGTGGACTCTCAGAGGCTATTTCCCCGGGTTGAAATGGTCACTACGAGAGGACACAGATTTAAGGTGCGGGGAGGGAAGTACAGAGGTGATGTTAGGGGTAAGTTTTTCACTCAGAGGGTGGTGAGTGAATGGAATCGGCTGCCGTCATCGGTGGTGGAGGCGAACTCGCTGGGGTCTTTTAAAAGACTTCTGGATGAGTATATGGGGTTTAATGGGATTGGGGGTTATAGATAGGTCTATAGATTGGTGGGGTTGATGTGATCGGCGCAACTCGAGGGCCGAAGGGCCTGTTTGTGCTGTAATGTTCTATGTTCTATCATGCAAGTGTGCGCACCACACCCAGGGACCGTGCACGACAGTTACATCTGACAGAGTTTGGACAGTCCTGGGCTCTTGGAGGACCAGCCCAGGCTGTTGGGATAGAACCAATCACATAGAACCCTACAGTGCAGAAACAGGCCCTTCGGCCCATCGAGTCTGCACCGAACACAATCCCACCCAGACCCTATCCCCATATCCCTACACATTTACCTGCTAATCCCTCTAACCTACACATCCCAGGACACTAAGGGGCAATTTTAGCATAGCTAATGAACCTAACCCGCTCGTAGGGGACAAGTGCTACCTGCCAATGGTCTGTAATAATGAGACCCATGCTGCCACCCGGCCCGTGGTGGAGCGTTTGCTGAGGATGCAGTTCCGATGCCTGGATCGCACTGGGGCGCCCCCCAATGCTATACGCTCCACAGCGCAGCGGCGGGGAGACCACCTGGAAGGGGAAGAGCACCAACCGCAGGATGTGGAGGAGGGAGGCTGATGAGGGGCCAGAGGGTGGAGGACAGGTGGGCGATGGCAAGGGTCCGGCAGGACAGGGCAGCAAGGGGGGCACTCGCCGCAGCCAGGTTTACTTACCGGCTGTTGCACGGTCCACTGCTACCACTACCGGCCCATCACACTCAGGGAAAACATTGCTGGCCTGCCCCCGTGCATCAACCAACACCCTCAAACCACACCCCCCCCCCCCCCCCCCCCCATCACCCGTCTTCACCCCCCCCCCCCTCACAAATGGGTCCGGGCTCGCACCGCACCAGGGTGAGGCGCCTGGCAGTGAGGCCGCGCTCGTGAGTCTTTGATCAAAGCTGAGCGTGATCAAAGCAGCTGGCTATGTGGCACTGGGATGGTGCCCTGGTGCCATACCGGTCTGAATTCTACCTGTTCTCCGACTGCACACTGGCACCTGGGCCCGCATTATAAACCGTGGACAGTGGGCCTGGGTCAGGGGGGGATGCCAGGGGAGTGGAGCCTGACACAGGGTCCGGTGGATGCTGGGGAAACCAGGCAGGCTGGTGATCATTTTTGGCCGAGGAATCATTATCAAGCAGCACAGTGCTCTGCGTCGCTGCGTGGGAGTTGGGTTACAATCGGAGAGAATTATAAACAGATTAGTCATAGCTGTGGGATGCAATAAACATTTAATTGTGATTTTAATGTGTACAAGTAACTTAACCTTGACTAGCACTGATCTTCACCCATGCCCTCTTGGCGACCCGACAACTTTCTTGTCTTACAAGACCTTCTGCTATTCCAAGGTGATTCCCCCAGGATAGTTGGAGGTGGAGGCACCCTCTGTGCCCTGTGATACCCTTGGCATGCATCCCGGTTGGGGGGGGGGGGAGGGGGGGGGGGGGCAGATCTGGAGGGCCCCAGCTGACTTGCAGGTGACATCCACGTTTCCTTCTCCGTTCCACTGCTGTGAGATTCCCCGGTGTGAGGAAGAGGAGGGGAGGGGACTTTGAAGCCGTGGGGACATCCGGAGTCTCCCGGGTGGAGCATGTGCTCCAGCTCTTTCTCCTCCCTCGGGGTACGCCCAGGGACACTCCATGTGACGTCAGGATAGCTGGACTGAGCTCCAGAAGCCCCGGCGTCACCTGGCTCTTCCATGCCAGGAGGCCCAGGTGCATCTGCCCCATTGTGTGTGACCCCACAGCCCTGGCCCTCAGGGGCTATGGACCAATGTGCCTCCAGAATAGCGGCAACACCCTGGGCCATGACCCTCTGTGTTTCCGCACTGGCCCGCTGTGTTTTCAGATGACCTGCAACCTGTCACCCATGGGAACTGATTCCATTGCGGACACGACCCTTGCAGTGTTGGCCTGGGTACCACACCATGCCGGCTGTATCTGTCCAGCCATTTGTGTGTTCGTCCGTTTGTGTGACCATCAATTTGCATGTGCATCATTTGCAGGTGCATCCATTTGTCTGTATAGCTGGGGTTCTGTGGATCCTTTGCCAATTCTGTTTTTCTGTAAATGTCTTCCTCTGTAACCCTGTTTTTCTGTAGCTCCTTTTTATGATGGTCTCTGTTTCTGTAACTCTGTTTCCCCGTCGCTCTGTTTCCCCGTCGCCCTGTTCCTCTGTCACTCTATTTCTCCGTCGCTCTGTTTCTCTGTCCCTCCGTCGCTCTGTCCCTCCGTCGCTCTGTCCCTCCGTCGCTCTGTCCCTCCGTCACTCTGTCCCTCCGTCGCTCTGTCCCTCCGTCGCTCTGTCCCTCCGTCGCTCTGTCCCTCCGTCGCTCTGTCTCTCTGTTGCTCTGTCTCTCCTTTGCTCTGTCGCTCTGTTCCTCCGTCACTGTCCCTCTGTCGCTCTGTTTCTCTGTCGCCCTGTCTCTCCGTCGCCCTGTCTCTCCGTCGCTCTGTCCCTCCGTCGCTCCGTCTCTCCGTCGCTCTGTTTCTCCGTCGCTCCGTCTCTCCGTCGCTCTGTATCTCCGTCGCTCCATCTCTCTGTCACTCCGTCTCTCTGTCGCTCCGTCTCTCCGTCGCTCCGTCTCTCCGTCGCTCCATCGCTCCGTCTCTCCGTCGCTCAGTCTCTCCGTCGCTCCGTCTCTCCGTCGCTCCGTCTCTCCGTCGCTCAGTCTCTCCGTCGCTCCGTCTCTCCGTCGCTCAGTCTCTCCATCACTCCGTCTCTCCGTCGCTCCGTCTCTCCGTCGCTCCATCGCTCCGTCTCTCCGTCGCTCAGTCTCTCCGTCGCTCCGTCTCTCCATCGCTCCGTCTCTCCGTCGCTCAGTCTCTCCGTCGCTCCGTCTCTCCGTCGCTCAGTCTCTCCATCACTCCGTCTCTCCGTCGCTCTGTCTCTCCTTCTCTCCGTTTCTCTGTCTCTCCGACGCTCTGTCTCCGTCGCTCTGTCGCTCTGTCTCTCCGTCTCTCTGTTGCTCCATTGCTCTGTTTCTCTGTCACTCTGTTGCTCAGTCACTCTCGCTCAACAGGCAAGAATTTTTATGTGTTATGTGTTGAAGGCCTTGGTTCTAACTTAAAATGTTATTGTCAAACCACGAGCTCCATGTTATAGACATTGTCATTCTCCTGACCTGCAGGGAGATTGAGCCAAGGTCACACAGATAGGGTAATGATATCATCTGAGGGTAGAGGCAAATTTCTCAACCTCATTTGATTTGATTTGATTTATTGTCACATATTTTGGGATACAGTGAAAAGTATTGTTTCTGGCGCACTATACAAATAAAGCATACTATACCTAGAGAAGGAAAGGAGAGAGTGCAGAACATAGTGTTACAGTCACAGCTAGAGTGTAGAGAATGCTCAACTTTGTGTGAGGGAAGTCCATTCAGAAGTCTGATGGCAGCAGGGAAGAAGCTGTTCTTGAGTCAGTTAGTACACGAGTTCAGACTTTTGTACCTTTTCCACGACGGAAGAAGGAGGAAGAGAGAATGTCCGGGATGTGTGAAGTATTTGATTATGCTGACTGCTTTTCCAAGATGGCAGGAAGTGTAGACAGAGTCAATGGATGGGAAGCTGGTTTGCGGAATGGATTGGGCTATGTTCCCCTTAGGTGAGAGTCGAATTTCCTTAGTACCCTGAGAAAGTAGAGACGCAGTGTGTGTGTGAAGTACCTCTGTAACACAAAGGAGATGTTTATTGAAATCTGCTGCCTGTGACAGTCAGAACAGCAAGTGACTGTGAAGGTCACTGGCCAGAAATGGCTTGTCTGTGAATCATTCCAGGTTGGAACAGGCAGCGTTTCCCAGTTTGTTATTCCGCTGTTGGAAGGCAGGTGACCAGATTTCTGTCTGCTCAGGAAGAGAAAGCAGTGGGCTGAGTTCGCATGGTGATTTTCCAGGGTAGAAGGCATCTCCATTGCCACGAATTGGCACCAACTCAAGATCACCTTCTTCCCTGCTGCCATTGAACTTTGGAATGTACTTACCTCGCACTAAGTTGAACATTCTCTACACCCTAGCTGTGACTGTAACACTACATTCTGCACTTCTTTCCTTCTCTATGTATGGTATGCTTTGTTTATATAGCGCGCAAGAAATAATACTTTTCACTGAGTGTAAATATATATGACAATCGTAAATCAAATCAAAATCAAAATCACTATGAAGACACAGCTCTGGTCATCATACTCACTCACATACTTCCTTTATCCCTCACACTGTCTTCCTCACTCACACACTCTTTCGCTGTCTCTCTCTCTCTGTCACTCACTCATACCCTCTTTCACACTCACACCCTCTCACACACAATCTCCCTCGCACACACTCTCTCTCTTCCTCTCACTCATACCTTCTCTCTCATTCACATCCTTTCACTCATTCACACACTTATTCACACACTTTCTCTTTCATTCTCTTTTATACACACTCTTTCACACACTCTCTTTCATTCACACTCTCATACACTCTGCTTCATTCAGACTCTTTCTCATTCACACATTCTCTCTCATTCACATACTCTCTCATTTACACACATTCTTTTTCATATACTCTCACTCATACCCTCAGATTCATTCACACCCTCATTCCCTCTCACACTCGCATTCACACAGACTCTCATTCACACACACTCATTCACACTTACTCATTCACACACTCTTTCATTCACACTCACTCATTCATACACACTCTCATTCACACACATTCTTTCATTCACACACACTCTCATTCACACTCTTTCATTCACACACACTCTTTCAAACTTACTACTCATTCACACACTCTTTCATTCACATACTCACTCATTCACACACACTCTCATTCACACTCTCATTCACACACACTTTCATTCACACACACTCTTTCATTCACATATTCATTCACACTCTCTCATTCACACGCTTTTTCATTCACACTCTCTCATTCACACACTGTCATTCACAAATTTTCTCATTCACACACTCTTTCATTCACACACTTTCTCATTGACATACTCTTTCATTCACACATTCTCTCTCATTCACACATACTCTTTCATTCACACATTCTCATTCACACATTCTCTCTCATTCACGCATACTCTTTCATTCACACATTCTTTCATTCGCAAATTCTCTCTCATTCACACATTCTCTCTCTCTCTCTTATTCACACACTCTCAAAGAACGAAGGAAATTATAGCACTGGATCAGGCCCTTCAGCCCTACAAGCCTGCACCAACCATGCTGTCCAACTGAACTAAAAACCCCGACCAATATCCCTCTATTCCCGTCCTATTCATGTATTTGTCAAGAGGCCCCTTAAAAGTCACTGCCGTATCAGCTTCCATTACCTCCCCCAGCAATGAGTTCCAGGCACCCACTACTCTCTGTGTAAAAAGTCTCCTTTAAACCTTGCCCTTTGCCCCCTAGGAATTGACTCTTTTACCCTGTGAAAAAGCTTCTGACTATCCACTCTACCCATGTCTCTCATAATCTTGTAGACTTCTATCAGGTCGCCCCTCAACCTTTGTCGTTCCAGTGTGGAACAAACCAAGTTTCTCCAACCTCTCCTCACAGCTATTGCCCTCCATACCAGGCAACATCCTCGTAAATCTTTTCTGTACCCTCTCCAAAGCCTCCACATCTTTCTGGTAATGTGGTGATCAGAATTGAACACTATATTCCACGTGCAACCTTACTAAGGTTCTATAATGAGGTTCTGTCATTCATACACTCTCCCTCTTTCACACTCTCCCTCTTTCACACACTCTCTCAAACACTCTCTAATTCAGACATCCTCACTTATTCACGTTTTCTCTCTCTCATTCACACATTTCCTCACTCACACTCTCATTCATACTCTCTCATTCACACTCTCTCATTCACACTCTCTCATTCACACTCTCTCATTCACACTCTCTCATTTACACCCTCTCTCATTCACACTCTCTCATTCACACTCTCTCATTTACACCCTCTCTCATTCACACTCTCTCATTCACACCCTCTCTCATTCACACTCTCTCATTCACACTCTCTCATTCACACCCTCTCTCATTCACGCACTCTCTCATTCATGCCCTCTCTCATTCACGCCCTCTCTCATTCACGCCCTCTCTCATTCACGCACTCTCTCATTCATGCCCTCTCTCATTCACGCCCTCTCTCATTCATGCACTCTCTCATTCACACCCTCTCTCATTCACACCCTCTCTCATTCACACCCTCTCTCATTCACACACACTCTCATTCACCCTCTCTCATTCATGCACTCTCTCATTCATGCACTCTCTCATTCACACCCTCTCTCATTCACACCCTCTCATTCACTCCCTCTCTCTCATTCACACCTTCTCTCATTCACACTCTCTCTGATTACTCACACTCTCTGTCTCTCACTCTTATTTATGCGCTCCCTCTCTCTCACTCTCACATTCTCTGTGATAAATCGAAGGTTCAAAGTAAAAAAGGAGTTATTGCCAACGATAAATAGTTATTTATGATAAAAGGGTTTGAATAAACTATGCGACTGTACAACGCTTCTCCCTGGTTCCAGAGGATCCTGACCACTGATACGCGGCCTTGTTCCTGATTGGCTCAGCATCCTGTTTTGACACTCAATAAGGTCCAACAGGATCATGTAGAGAGGGGGACTGGTGGTGTTGAGATGGCGGCGCGGGCTCGTTTCCCAGGCTGATTTTGTTCTTTGTTCTTTATGTTGCCCTCAGAGAATGCCCCTTAAAAGAGCCACACTAACACACTCTCCCCACCCACACTTTGACACACACGTACACACAGACACATCACCCGTCCCCCCACCCCCACCCATCCAATTGCTGAATTTTGCTTACGGAGGAAACAGAAAGCAACATTATTGACGCAGACAACAATTCACAAAAGACACCTGGACCTACCCCAGAGAAACTTGTCATAATGTTAGTTTGCCTTTTGATCCTACCCTTCATTCCCAGAACAGCCTAGCAAAGAATTGAGACATTCTACTCGGAACCGGAAGTCTCCGGACTGCCTAAAGTTACAACAAGCTTCCCTGGGATATTCCTTTGTCTTTTGCAAAGTTTCTGACTATGACTAAATTCTCAACTTGGAAAATTCTGTCTTTTTTCACCTTCTTTCTGGGAGGTTTGCCTCTCCTCCACTCTCCCTGCCAGATCTGGGAATATCATAACCAACCGTGTCTGTAAGTGACATCCCATTAATAGCTCAGCTGGCATGACTCCTGTGGTCACATCTGGAGTGATGTTGTAAGACAACAAAAAAACTGGCTGTAGCTAGGGGTAGAGGCCCATTCACCTGTTTCTTTATTGATGATTTGAACGTTTGTACAGCTTATTCCACTAACCTATTTGAGGCTGGGTGACCGAACAAATTGAATACCTTTTGATTTGACAAATTCTGAAGCTCCTCCTCTCTGAGGGATGTGCCACTGTCTGACACTAACCTCTGGGATACCATGGGTGGCAAAACTTTTCCTCAATTTGCCAGTGGTGGCGTTAGTTGTTGTGGACTTCATCAACTAGACTTCCAACCACTTTGAGTGTGTGTCCACTAATACAAGAAACATGTGTCCCAAAAGTGGACCTTCAAAGCCAATACTTATTTTTGCCCAGGGTCTACCCGGTCACTCCCAAGGATAATGTTCACTGGCAGAGGCAAGGCCTGTTGAGCTTCACAACTGGAGTATAGACTGACCATCCTCTCATTTTCTTTATTGACCCGGCCAGCAACCGTAACTTCTCACTAGTGCTATCATCCTGCTTTGAATGTATATCATACAATTCCTGTAATAGAAGTTGTCTCCCTTGGGGGTGGGACTATACCTACACCCCTGCAAAAACACATCATCTTCACAGGTTGTCTCCATCCTTCTGTGTTGGTAGGGTTTAAGCACTTATAATATCCCCCCCCCCCCCCCCCCCCACCCTTGCATCACCATCTTGTTAACTTTCAATAGCACTGGGTCTTTTTCTGTACTCAGGTTTGTGTTCAGCTGAGGCTGGCAAAATCTCTGTCAGATGCAATGCCAAGCACTATCTCTTGTGGGACCGGGTGATGATGCCACTGCCTGTGGCAAGGGAACCAGCTGAACACATCCTAATTTGATGTTCCTGGGCGATGCTGAAAGAAGGTCTCACGACACCAGGTTAAAATCCAACAGGTTTATTTGGTAGACAACTGTGGGCTGCTAACAAGAGAGCTCATCTCTGCACCCTTGGCAATTGGTGCCATTGGCATATCTTCTCTGATTAAGCCCAGCAGCAGCTTTTGGTCAGAAACTATTGTGAAATGCTGTCTATAAATTTATTGATGGACTTTTTTGCCTGCATAAATGACCGCCAAGCTTTCTTTATCTATTGGGTAATTCTCTTTTTCCGCAACAGACAATGTCCATGGCAATGGTGTTTCTGCTCCATCGGGCATCCTGTGGGACAAAGCTACTCCTACTCTACACGGTGATACCTCACAGGATACTACCAAGGGCTTGGTTGGATAAAATTGCACCACAGTGCCGATGATTGCAGAACCTGCTTAATCTTTATGATTGCTCCTTTTTATTCTTCTTCCCACCCCCAACAGTCTTTTTTTTTTTAAACAACTAGTGGAGTGGGCTAAGGTGATAGATACATTTTTTAAAAATCTACCATGATTCACCACATCCTGAGATATGATTTTAACT
The DNA here is from genome assembly GCA_037974335.1 of Prionace glauca. Classification (NCBI taxonomy): domain Eukaryota; kingdom Metazoa; phylum Chordata; class Chondrichthyes; order Carcharhiniformes; family Carcharhinidae; genus Prionace; species Prionace glauca. The sequence goes on along the minus strand of CM075729.1, from coordinate 94,255,268 downwards.
CTGATAGTTCTTTGGCTGTGGAATCTCTTTAACAGATGTGAACATATTCCGCCTATGCTGGACCTGTCCTGGGAGTGTTTGACGGTCATGATGTGGGGATGCCAGCGTTGGACTGGGGTAAACATAGTAAGAAGCCTCACAACACCAGGTTAAAGTGCAAAAAGTTTTATTTGGTAGCAAAAGCCACTAGCTTTTGGAACGCTGCCCCTTCATCAGGTGAGTGGGAGTTCTGTTCACAAACAGGGCATATAAAGACACAAACTCAATTTATAAAATAATGGTTGGAATGCGAGTCTTTACAGGTAATCAAATCTTAAAGGTACAGACAATGCGAGTGGGGAGAGGGTTAAGCACAGATTAAAGAGATGTGTATTATCTCCAGCCTGGACAGTTAGTGAGATTTTGCGAGCCCAGGAAAGTCATGGATGTTACAGATAGTGTGACATGAACCCAAGATCCCGGTTGAGGCCTTCCTCACGTGTGCGGAACTTGGCCATCAGTCTCTGCTCAGCGATTCTGCACTGTCGTGTGTCGTGAAGGTCGCCTTGGAGAACGGATACCCGAAGATCAGAGGCCGAATGCCCATGACCGCTGAAGTGTTCCCCAATAGGAAGAGAACACTGTTGCCTGGTGATTGTTGAGTGGTGTTCATTCATCCTTTGTTGTAGTGTCTGCATTGTCTCCCCAGCATACCATGCCTTGGGACAACAAGCATGGCTTAACCCTCTCTCCACTCACATTGTCTGTACCTTTAAGATTTGATTACCTGTAAGGACTCACATTCCAATCACTATTTTGTAAATTGAGCTTGTGTCTTTATATGCCCTGTTTATGAACAGCACTCCCACTGACCTGACAAACAGCACTCCGAAAGCTTTTGCTACTAAATAAATCTGTTGGATTTTAACCTGGTGATGTGAGACTTCTTACAGTGTTTGATGGGACAGTGTAGAGGGAGTTTAACTCTGTAACTAACCCCGTGCTGTACCTGTCCTGCGAGTGTTTGATGGGACAATGTAGATGAAGTTTTACCCTTTTATCTAACCCAGTGTTGCATCTGTCCTTGTACAGTTTGATAGCAAGTGTCAAGGGAGGTACACTCTGTATCAAAACCCATGCTGTACCTCCATTTGTGACAGTGTAAAGGGAGCTATATTCTGTACCTAAACCCATGCTGTGCCTGTCCAGGGAGAGTTTGATGGGGACAGTGTAAATGGGAACTTTATTCTGTGCCTAAAGCCATGCTGTATTTGCCGTAGGAATGTTTGAGACAGTGTAGAGGGAGCTTTACTTTGTATCAAACTGCATGCCGTATCTCTTCTGCGAGTGTTTGACAGGACAGTGTAAAGGGTGCTTTTCTCTGTATCTAACCTTGTGCTGTACCTGTCCTGGGTGGGTTTGATAGGCACTATAGAGGGAGCTTTACTCTATGTCTAACCCTATGATGTACCTGTGCTTGATGTTACAATGGAGGGATCATATCTTTGTATTTAACCCCATGCTGTACTTTCTCTGGAAGTAGAACAGTGATAGCACGTGTTGAGGGAGTTTTACTTTCTATTTAACCCTGTACTGTACCTGCCCAAACAATATTTGCTGTGGATGCTGAAAGAAATTAAAAGAATGAGAGGTGATCTCTTTGAAACATGTCAGATTCTTAAGCGGCTCGATAGGGTAAATGCTGAGAGGATGTTTCTCCTCGTGGGAGAGTCTAGGGCCAGAGGTATAGTCTCAGAATAAAGAGGCACCAATTTAAGACTGAGATGAGGAGAAGTTACTTCTCTCTGAGGGTTGTGAACTTTTGGAACTCCTTGCCACAGAAAGCTGTGGGGGCAGAATCATTGTGTGTGTGTAAAGCTGAGATGGATTGATTTTTGATCAGTAAGTGAATCAAGAGTTATGAGGAAAGAATAGGAAGTGATACAAGGAATGCCGGATCAGTCCTTATTCTATTGAATGACAGAGTAGGCTCAATGGGCTGAATGCCTTTCTCCAATTCCTATTTCTTGCAGTTTTATTAACAAACCTTTACAGTATCATTAACGGGATATTAACACACTCTCCCAGCAGATATGTCACCTTCTGAATTCAATCACGCATCTCCCCAGGCTTTCCAGTATGTTCTCTCCTCCCTGTCGCATCAGGATATCATCCATTGAAAGTCAGTCTTCTGTATATCTCCCAAACCAGCTGCCAGCAAAAAGGAAACCACAGTGAATCCTCTGCAACTCTTTGTTCCTTCAATTGCCGCATGTCCTAGCATCCTGATTGGTGAGAAACGCACAATAATCTTTCCATTGATTTTCACAGCTGGAAGTAGCATAGGGATGCGCTTGAGAAATATTTTTCTGTCCCCCCCCACCTCTGAGTTTGTCTTCAAGAAAACCTGTTGCTCCTTCCTTGAGTCAAGGTGTGAAAACAAACATTTGATTTTTGATACATTTTGTCCCTTTCTCCAAGATGACCAAATCACATAGCTCTGTCTCCAGGCAAAGTTCAGTATGATCTCACATTCTCCCTGTTTATAGGCTGCCTGTGGCACAGGGTTACAACAAAATAGTATGTTTCTCTGGTGGGAGTAGAAAATTTCAAAGGTTTGTGTATCTGAAGAGAGTAGTATATGAAAAAGGATTTTGTCTCTGATAGGAGAGGTGTATGGTGTTAACCTGGTGTTGTGAGAGACTTCTTACTGTGTTTAGGGGTGGTGTACCACAGGGGGTGCATGTCATTGGAAGGATTGATATGTTACAAATGTACGTTTGCAATAGAATGTGTGCTAGAATATGAGATTTCCTGTATCTGGAGATAATAGTATTTCATGAGGATATGTGATTCTGAAGGAGCTGGGGTAATATCTCTAGATTGAGTAGTGTATTATAAGGATTTATGTCTCTTATCAGATTGTTATATTACAAGGATACGCGTCTTTTGGGGAAGGGCTAGAATGCAAGGATACATTTTTCTGATTAGAGTCATATAATATAGACCTCTGGAGGAACTGTTGCAATACCGGGGTACATGCTTCAGGAGGTAGTGGTATTCAAGGGTATGTGTTTGTAGACCGAGTGCCAGAATACTAGCTCACATGTCTCTGAAGAGAGTGGCAAAGTCGTAGTATGTGTGTGCGTGTGTGTGTGTGCGTGTGTGTCTGTATCTGGGTGGAATTCTATAATACAAGGGGATGCTTCTCTACACTGAGCATATTATAAGAATAACTGTTTCTTGTTTGTTACAAGATTTTTATAGTTAGTGGGGTTATTACTGTTTAAAAATGATATATAATGCTGACAGATTTACGAGTTTGAGACAGAAAGGTAGAGGACAATTGAACTTTAAAAACTGCTTTGTTACTGTTTGCCTGCAATTAGAATAAGTGCTCAATTAAGAAAAGTATGTGTTAGAGCACTGTTAATGAGTTAAAGGAACAATTACACCAGGATGTGACTCAGTTTGGCTGTAGTTAATTGTAGGTGTTCAATAGTCTGTAGTAGGTTGGAAGTCGCATAGGAATGAGCTTGAGGAATATTTTTTGAGAACATCCTTACCAAATTGATAGTAAATAATGCAAATAGATCTGATTTTCTTAAAAATTGTATTAAGTTTGACTATAATATAATATTCCTCTGATGGAGAAATCTAACACGAGGGGGCATGGCTTTAAATTAAGGGGTGGTAGTTATAGGACGGATGTCAGGGGTAGGTTCTTTACCCAGAGGGTGGTGAGGGATTGGAATGCCCTGCCTGCTGCAGTTGTAAATGTGCCTAGTTTGGGGGCGTTTAAGAGATCCGTGGATAGGTTTATGGACGAAAAGGGATTGGTTTAGGTTAGTGGGTCATTGTTTTGTAACTGGTCGGCGCAACATCGTGGGCCGAAGGGCCTGTTCTGCGCTGTAATGTTCTATGTTCTATAACAGTCAGCATCTGTCTGAAACAGTTAGCAAAGCTGAAAGGGACATTAACTGATCTGAAACAACCATTACAGCAACTGAGATATAACACCATCAAAACCACCACTGATGGTGGTTTCAACAATATCTGGCATTTGAATGCTCACATATGTTTCCAATAAGTTTCTTCAAAGTGAAATGGCCAGTTCCTGTTGCTTTTTGTCTTCTGAAACTTGGTCAGGTTTCTCCTTCACAGCTGCAATACTGATCTCTGACAACAGCTAGAAGGATGTCCCCCCATTTATATCCCTGAATAGTGAATGGAACTTTGGTTCCCATACTGACAGCCAATTCTTTTTTCATACCTTTACAGTGGATCATAGAATCCCTACAGTGGAGAAGAAAGCTATTCAGCCCATTGAGTCTGCACTGACTCTCCAACAGAGCATTTCACGCAGGCTCAATGCTTATAACCCCATGTATTTACCCCATTAACCCCCTAACTTCCACCTCTTGGGACACTAAGAGACAATTCAGCATGGCCACTGCACTTAACCTTTGCATTTTTGGACTGTGGGAGGAAAACGGAGCTCTGGCTAAGTTAGGGTTCCATTCGTAGACACGCAGGGTAGAATAGGTGTAGGGCGATGCGGCGGCGCGGGCTCATTGGGCCGAAGGGCCTGTTTCCCGTGCTGGGTTGTTCTACACTCTACACCTGAAAGAAATCGACACAGATACAGAGAGAATGCACAAAATATGACTTTACTTAAGTTTAAAACACTGGTTCCAGACTCATTTCTCACTCTCAAACTGAATGTAAAATTCCCATATGTTATGATCACTCTTTCCTAGAGGACCCTACATACAGTCTATTCCTTGGTTGGTTCCACAGTGTGAACCATGGGCTAATCCTCCAGGCCAGCGATGCTAATTTGATTTGTTCAGGCAGTATGAAGATTAAAATTGCCCCAGCTATTGTAGTAACTTCCATTTCAAGTTTTGTTTTTGTCAAGAAACTAATTCATCATGCACTTCTGCAAGAAAGTTGTTTTACACACAAAAAAATTGCATCTCCATACCCACACTGAAATCCCAATGTCATTTTGCATGTTTCATCCAATACGAACCATACCTATCAAATGATTTTCTGTTTAAAGATCTTTGTTTATTCCCCTTGCATTGTTCTAATGTTTTGGGTAGTCAAGGATACAAACACCTTTAAGAGAAAGCTTTCAATATATTAGTCTCATCTACACTTTGCTGACTTCCATTTAGCACATTTTGAATATCTTGGAATTCTGTACTATATTAATATAAAGTATGAACTCCGACAATGTTTGCTGCCTCTTTCCCCAAATGTCTTTATTTATTCTCTCATGAGCCAGATTGTGCATGGATAACAGAAAGACTGGACGGGTGGTTAGCAGTGAGTTGAGCTGTAAGAAGATATGGATGAAAAGGTCAAATCGGCAGATAAGTCACAGATGGAATTTAACTCTGAAAAGCGTGATATACTTTGGAAGGAGTAATTTGACAAGAAAGTATTCAATTAATGGTAGGATACTAAGAATTTCTGTGGAACAAAGGGACATTGGCATGTTTGTCCCACAGATCTCTGAAGGCAGAAGCGCATATTAGTAGGATGGTGAAAAAGGCATATGGGACACTTACCTTTATCAATTGAGGCATAGATTACAAAAGCAGGGAAATCATGGTGGGTCATGTAGAATTTTGGTGAGGCCACAGCTAGAGTACTGTTTGCATTATCATAAGGATGTGATTGCACTGGAGGGGTGCAGAGGAGATTTACCAGGATGCTGCCCAAGATAGAACTTTTGAGTTATGAAGAGAGATTGGATAAGCTTGGGTGGTTTTCATTGGAGCAGAGAAGACTGAGGGGCGACCTGATCGAGGTGTACGACATTATGAGAGACATGGACAAAGTGGATGAGGAGCAACCACTCCCCTTAGTTGAAGGGTCAGTCATGAGGAAACATAGGGGCAGGAGGTTAGGGGGATGTAGGAAAAACTTTTTTACCCAGAGGGTGGTGATGGTCTGGAATGTGCTGTCTGACAGGGTGGTGGAAGCAGGTTGCCTCACATCCTTTAAAAGGTATCTTAAAGCACATCATTATGAGCACATCATAACATTCAGGGCTACGGGCTTAGTGCTGGCAGATGGAATTAGGTGGGAGTTCAGGCGTTTCTCATGTGTCAGTGGAGACTTGATAGGCCGAAGGGACTCATGTGTGCTGTATGATTCTATGACTTAATATTAATGTACCATCTGTCACCAAGGTACAACACAGTCCCAGCCTGAAAGTATCTATTGAACTTTCTGTGGTAGCTGAACTGTGTACCTCATAGGACTGACCTTATCCACAGTGAAACAGAGCCCAACTCAGAATGCTTCACACGGGGATGGAGAGATTTTTGGTGCAGCGAGGGAAATGAGAAGAGATGTTGTCTGGTTATTTTCATAACAAAGAGTGCAGGAGTGGGAGGAAGTGAAGCCTGAGTGCTCAAGTCTGGACACATCAATTAGGTGAACTGTAAGATGTTTATCTGTATTTCAGAGACTCACTGACAGCAAATGGAGACTGAGAGCTGTGATCAAAGAGTTATTGCGGGCAGGGAGAACATCCAGTGAAATCTCTGACAACAAATACAGCATCTACAAAACAACTAAAATGACATCCCAGCCAGGAAAGAAGACAATTGGTGAGCATTATGTATTTTGACTGGCTGGCATCTACAGTTATTAAGAGAGACTTTAGATCTTATTGGAACAAGGAAGGCACGCAGGCTAACCTGGGGCAGAATCCCAGTTCTACATGCTTACTTCATGCTTCCAGAAGGATCTGCTGAAAGAGGACTCCAACCTCTGGTGCTGTTGGTTTCCATTGGTCCCTCAAGTCAGGTGACCCTGTATTGCTGTGCTGTCTTAAAGTGACAGACACCACATACGCAACAGTGAGTAACTGGTAAAGTGTTCCTTGATAATAGTCTAGAAAGTGAAGATATGGCAGGGCATCACAGTGCCATGTAACACACACCCTGTGCTATGTTGAAAATCCTGATCTCATGGCCTGAGCAACTACATTAAATCACAGAACCCCTGCAGAGGGGAAGGAGGCCATTGAGTCTGCACTGGCTCTCTGTCAGAGTATCTTACCCAGGCCTTCCCACCACCATATCCCTATAACCCTATACATTTACCATGGATAATCCATCTAACCAGTACATCTGTGGACTGTGGGGGAATCCGGAGCATCTACAGGAAATCCACACAGACACTGGGAGAATGTGCAAACTCCACACAGACAGTGACCCGAGGCCGGAGTTGAACCTGGGACTCTGGTACTGTGAGGCAGCAGTGCTAACCATTATGCCACCGTAGAACACTACAGCACAGAAACAGACTTGTTGGCCCTTCTTGGCTGTGCCGAACCATTTTTGTGCCTAGTCCCACTGACCTGCACCTGGACCATATCCCTCCACACCCCTCTCATCCATTTACTTGTCCAAGGTTTTCTTAAATGATAAAAGTGAGTTCACATTCACCACTTCATCTGCAGCTCATTCCACACTCCCACCACTCTCTGTGTGAAGAACTACCCCCGCCAATATTCCCTTTAAACTTTTCTCCTTTCACCCTTAACCCATGTCCTCTAGTTTTTTTCTCCCCTAGCCTCAGAGGAAAAAGCCTGCTTGCATTCACTCTATCTATGCCCATCATAAAATTATCCACCTTTATCAAATCTCCCCTCATTCTTCTACACTCCAGGGAATAAAGTCCTAACCTATTCAACCTTTCTTGGTAACTCAGTTTCTCAAGTACCGGCAACATCCTTGTAAACCTTCTCTGCACTCTTTCAACCTTATTAATATCCTTCCTGTAATTAGGTGACTAAAACTGCACACAATACTCTAAATTTGGCCTTACCGATGTCTTATACAACCTCATCATAACATTCCAACTCTTATACTCAGTACTTTGATTTATTAAGGCCAATGTTCCAAAAGCACTCTTTACAACCCTATCTACCTGTGACACCACTTTTAGGGAATTATTTATCTGTATTCCCAGATCCCTCTGACAGGCATCTTCGATGGTTTCATGACTGAAGCTAATGTTTCTCTCAGTTGCAAAACAAAATTTTAGGTTAAAATAAAACCCACGCAAACATCTTTGATTTAAAATTTAATTCCTAATTCTGGGTTCACAATATATAATTAAAATGAACAGACATTCACAGTTTCGTACTTCTAGGCAACTTGGAATATTGATTATTTTATTGAGTTATGAGTTCAAATTGCTAATCAACTGTGTTATATTTCCAGGTCTCGAGCCCAGGAAACACAGTTTCAATCAATGCACGGGTACAGCCTGATTCTATCTAACCCATAAACCTGGATGGAGCTGATTTGTATTCTGAGGCTGGAGGTCCCAGCGGCTGCAGTGGAAGCGAGTGTCGCAAGACCAGATCAGTGCAATCATGCAGTAGCCAGCAACTAACTCAAGGGACGGGACGGTTCTATCCAGTTAAAGAGAAATGGTGGGCAATGAGCTTACTGAAAGGTAGTTCCAGTTCACATCATACAGAGTTGCCAACCCAAAGTATTGCTTTGTTTAAAATTCTTGCCTGAACAACAATGCTGATGACCCCACTTTCTGATGACAGTGAAGATCCCTCCTGTTGAAGACAGTGAAAACCCCTCCTGTTGACGACAGTGAAGACCCCTCCTGTTGATGACAGTGAAGACCCCTCCTGTTGACGACAGTGAAGACCCCTCCTGTTGATGACAGTGAAGACCCCTCCTGTTGACGACAGTGAAGACCCCTCCTGTTGACGACAGTGAAGACCCCTCCTGTTGATGACAGTGAAGACCCCTCCTGTTGACGACAGTGAAGACCCCTCCTGTTGACGACAGTGAAGACCTCTCCTGTTGATGACAGTGAAGATCCCTCCTGTTGAAGACAGTGAAGATCCCTCCTGTTGAAGACAGTGAAGACCTCTCCTGTTGATGACAGTGAAGATCCCTCCTGTTGATGACAGTGAAGATCCCTCCTGTTGAAGACAGTGAAGACCTCTCCTGTTGACGACAGTGAAGACCCCTCCTGTTGACGACAGTGAAGACCTCTCCTGTTGATGACAGTGAAGATCCCTCCTGTTGAAGACAGTGAAGACCTCTCCTGTTGATGACAGTGAAGATCCCTCCTGTTGAAGACAGTGAAGACCCCTCCTGTTGAAGACAGTGAAGACCCCCCCCCGTTGACGACAGTGAAGACCCCTCCTGTTGACGACAGTAAAGACCCCTCCTGTTGACGACCCCTTCTTGCTAATGACAGTGAATGACACCATGAACCATGATCTGTATTGTGCCAGTCCTTGTGGAGAAACTAAGAGTGTTCCTCATTCTGCTGGCTGGAGAATCAGGTTCACAACCAGAAAGGGAAAGCCAAGAGCGGTGCACCCTGACCCCAGTGGAGGAGGCGGCTTTGGATCTGGCTGGGCCTCAAGGCTGCTCATGGATTGTTGATTCTGAAACAGCAATGTCATCACAGGAGAGGGCAAACAAGTGCAGATAACACAAGGCTGTATGGGAGCTCAGGGTTTACTGTGACCACCACTGGACACATGGAGCTCTATGCGATGCATAGTTAGGGTGAAGAGATGGAAAGCCTCAATTGTTCTCACATGCAGTACTGAGTAATCCTGTAGCTGGAGAGACTGGGTCCAATCTCTGTGGAACTGGAAGAACAGTCCTCAGGCAGTATGATATAATATAATTTCCTCAAACTCTCTATCAGCACACATATTTTCACACTGGCTTTTTGCTCACTGTTAGATACAGGTTCACAAGCTAATGACCACTTCACAGACATGCCTGAATGGCCAGGGAACTGGAGGCCACTGACAGTGGAGGATTGTAGGAGGCCAGGTCCAAGCTGAGGCCCAGGCTGATGATGGGCCTCTGGAGTAGTCAGCAACACAACATCTGCCAGAGGCTATACTCATCCGTGTGCAGTAGATGGAGGACACCATAAGTGCTGTCTAATCTCAGCCTATACATGCATGATTTCCTCCATGGAGCGACCACCCCCGAAAGAGTCGGATCCGCAACCAGTCAGTGGCTGAGGGGATGCATTCAGACCTAGAAATTGTCACCTTATCCATGAATCTGGTGGAGCCCATGGAGAGGGACACTAGGTAATTAAAGTCTCCACCAGGTCCTTGTGCTTCTCAGGCCGACCTCTACACCCTGGGGGGCTGCTCCCAGAGTGCTGCTGCGCCTGATCCCTCTCAGCCCCTCTGTCAGCGATGCCAAGGTGCTATGATGATGGAGGAGGGTGCTGGGGGAGCCACTCTTGCATGCTAGATCCTGCCAGCCCTCAGGCAACCAGAAGGCAGCTGCTAAGGTCATCCCAGGTCAGCAGTTTTCCTCCCACACAACTTCATGAGCAGGAGTGGGAGGGGCACCTTATAGAAGAACCCGTGTGGAAATTGAGAGTGGCACCTTAATCACTTGAGCTTTCCAAATTTATATTTTTAAGGATTTATTGTGTTGTGCCATACAATGAATATTAGATTTACCACTGTCAGTAAATACTTGCTGCCTTAGAACCCCACAGAACATAGAACCCTACAGTGCAGAAACAGGCCCTTCGGCCCATCGAGTCTGCACCGAACACAATCCCACCCAGACCCTATCCCCATATCCCTACACATTTACCTGCTAATCCCTCTAACCTACACGTCCCAGGACACTAAGGGGCAATTTTTAGCATAGCCAATGAACCTAACCCGCACATCTTTGGACTGTGGGAGGAAACCGGAGCACCCGGAGAAAACCCACGCAGACACGAGGAGAATGTGCAAACTCCACACAGGCAGTGACCCGAGCCGGGAATCGAACCCAGGACCCTGGAGCTGTGAAGCAGCAGTGCTAACCGCTGTGCTACCGTGCCGCCCCCTTGTTAGACCCTATGCCAGCGTCACAGACAGTCACCCAAGGCTGGAATTGAACTGGGATCCCTGGCACTGTGAGGCAGCAGTGCCAACTACTGTTCCACCCATGCCACCCATATTGTACCATTCCTCTACTGCACTGTGAGGTTTCCTCACAGGTCTGAGCAGTCACGATTTCAATGTCTCTATTTTCAGAGAATCAGTCGAGGGGACAGTGGGGGGAGGGGGTGGGGATGATTGGATGGTGGGGTTGCGGGAAGTGTGTGAGAAGAAAACTTCCAGCAAGGGGCATGCGGGCGGCAGGTTGTGGTGGGCTGCTCTTGGATGTTGCTTCAGGAGTTGCCTACTGCTTCATGTCTTGGTGTGCGTAAACTGGACCATCTCGAGGGCAACATGACAGCTCAGAGACTATCTCTGTTGCTGTGCGGACACATGGATTTGGGCCTGTGTCCGTGGGAGTTTGCGCGTTCTCCCCGTGGTTGCGTGGGTTTTCTCCGGGTGCTCCGGTTTCCTCCCACATCCCAAAAATGTGCTTTTAGGCTGATTGATTGGGTAACAAATTGTCCCTATATTGGACCTCCCTGATCCTCACACATTAGGCATAGACTAAAATCATGAATAGGTCACTGAGACAATGGGACGGCGGCGCGGGCTCGTTGGGCCGAAGGGCCTGTTTCCCGTGCTGTGTTGTTCTTTGTTCTTTGTTCCACCTTGGGCTGCCTGAGGATGTCAGAATGGAGGCTGTTTTCCCCAGGAGCGGAGATCACGTCTGAGGGAGCTGCTTTCAGTGGTCACGGACGAGTTGGTGGAAGGCATCCCTTTCTGCTGATGCAGCTCGTTGGGCCATCGGACCGTGATGGCCACAATCCATGGCATCCCGTTACTGGGAGGGATCCAGTGATGGCCTCGAAGCCGAGTAGCCTCTCTGCCTGACTGTCCTGTTCAGGTCAGTCGTGCACATAGTCACCAACCCCCTTGCACACGACATCGGTCACCCACATGGGCTGCAGCCTGCGAAATCCCACACGTGGCCCCAGTGGATCCCTGCAAAAAGTTATATATGTGAATGTTGAGAACCATGGTGATCTTCAAGGCCACTAGCCTTGTGTAATTACTAACCCTAATGGGCCTCAGCTTGACACCCAGTATGACACAGTGATGAGTGACAACTTTGGAGAATGTCTTCCCTGACATTGTCATTTGAAGATAGTTGAGCTGTGAATGATGCACTCTCGCTTGGGGCTAGGCTCCCCTGCACACAGGTGCTGTTGACATCTCCCTCTGTGCCCTTCTCCATTGCGCCCACCTGGAGGCTGGCACTCATGATGCTCCTCAGCTTCCTGATGCACTCAGGCAGGAATTGTACTTCCCTTCCCCTCTCTGGGAGGGGAACACAAAGACAGGATTGATGAGGCCCATGGCAATGAATTCTTTTCTCATCCTATGCGTCCTTTGCAAGACATCTCCTGCCTACACCACTCCCAGACTATCCCTTGGGAGCAAGTGCCACCTCCCTTTTGTGGTCATTGAAGAGTGCCCCACTGCCAATGATGCACAGTTTAGATGCTCCTTTGTTTGTGCTGCCCTTCACTTGCCCCCTCTGTTAGTACTTCCTCCTTTACTTACTTCCTGTGTTAGTATTGCCCCTTTTACTTGCTCCCTCTGTTAATGCTGCTCTCTTCATTTGCCCCCTCTATTCATTCTGCCTCCTCCTGCTATTGTCTGGCAATGACCTCTGTTCCACTTCACCACAAGTTGGATCTCTGTATTGCTGACTCCAGAGGCAGCACGGAAAATTTCTTCTTCATACTCTTTCCTTGACCGTTTGGAACTCTGAAATTCATTCATAAAGTCTTCAAAGTACTGTTAAGTTTGGATTAATTGCTGTTTCCATGACAATGACTGAAGACCCACCATGTGGTAGTGAGATCCACCCACCATGGTTGCCACTGAGTGTAACATTAGGAAGTGACATCAAGGATGTCAGACCTGTGGTAAACCACCACTCCAGCCCACCCACCCCCACACCCGCCACATTCACCACCAATTACTGACCCTGCTCGGAATGACCCAGTAAAAATCTGGTCCAGAACGAAGTAATAAGAACATAAGAACATAAGAAATAGGAGCAGGAGTAGGCCATCTGGCCCTTCGAGCCTGCCCCGCCATTCAATAAGATCATGGCTGATCTGTCGTGACTCAGCTCCACCTTCCCGCCCTCTCCCCATAACCCTTAATCCCTTCTCTTATCAAAAACCCATCAACCCGTTTCTTAAAAATATTTAGCGAGGCAGCCTCCACCACTTCAACGGGCAGAGAATTCCAGAGATTCACCACCCTTTGAGTGAAGAAGTTCCTCCTCAACTCTGTTCTAAACCGTCCCCCCTTTATCTTGAGGCTGTGCCCCCTAGTCATACTGTCCTTTCTGAGCGGGAAGAGTCTCTCCATCTCTATCCTATCCATCCCATTCATCATCTTATACGTCTCAATGAGATCTCCCCTCATTCTTCTAAACTCTAATGAGTACAAGCCTAATTTATTCAGCCTCTCCTCATAGCTCAATCCCCTCAACTCCGGTATCAGCCGAGTAAACCTCCTCTGCACTCCCTAATGAAGCTTTGTTTCTAACATGAAAGGGTTAATTATCGGGAAGAGAACAAGCAAACAGACATGAACAAACATTTATGGCCAAGTTTCCACCACTTACGGACACAGGTATTGACAACAAAATCTACTGTAAATTTCACTTCAAAACAGAACATGGAACCCGTTTGTTTATTACAACGGGTTTAAATGTTTCCCTTTCTTTCTGAAGCCAGGATTTTCTTTTATGTCACTTCATGACAACGTTTGAAAGCAATAAGTCCACCTTCTCCTGGACAATCTCTTTCTTTCTTATCATGTTTCACGAGGGCATCAAAATGAACAAATATGTTTCCGGTGAAGTAAAAATGGAAATTAGAAAAGCAAAGAGAGGATATGAAACATATTGGCAGGTAAAATCAGCAAAAACCCAAAGACGTTTTACCAATACATTAAGAGAAAGAGGTAAGTGTAGGGCTTATCAGAGATGTACATGGTTACTTGTGGGTTGATTCTGAAGATGTGGGCAGGGCTTTCAATGTCTCTATCTTCACTAAGCAGAGGGCTGAATCAGGCATCCAAGTGAAATATCAGATACAATAAACAAAGTGAGAGAGGAGGTACTGGAGGGACTGGCATCCTTAAAGGTAGATAAATTACCAGGGCCGGATGGATTGTATCCCAGGTAGTTGAAGGAAACAAGGGAGGAAATAGTGGATGCTCTGAGGATCATTTTGCAATCATGACTGGAAACAGGTGAAGTCCCTAAGGACTGGAGGCCTACTAATGTTGTATCATTATTTAAAGAGGGTGCAAGGGATAAGCAAGATCAGTCTGATTTCAGTGATGGGCAAGATATTCTGAGACTCAGGATAAGTTGTGATCAGGGCTGGCATGATTTTGTTAAGGGAATACTATGGGGTATATTTTCGGGTCCTGCCTGCCACAGGAATTGTAACAGGTGGGACAGAAAATTTGGCGGACTTTTTAAAGGTCTGTTGACCTTGGACAGGAATTTCCAGTCTTGGGGCGTAAGTGGCCAGAAAATCTTGCCCCAGGTCTTACTAACTGAATAGAATTTTTACAGGAAGTAAGGATCAGGATAGTGCAATGGGTGTTGTCCACATGGGTTCCAAAGTATTTGACAGTGTCCCACATGGCAGACTAGTCAGGAAGTAAGATCTCAGGGATACAGAGGAAGAAAGGAAGCTAGACCTAAAATTGGCTCAGTGATGGGAAACTAAGGCTGATGGATATTGTTGTAAAAGGTAAGTGGTTTTCAACGGTGCTCCACAGGGATTGGGATCCTTGCTGCCTGTTTGTGTATACCAATGACTTTGACTGAAATTTGGGAGCATGATTGGGAAATTTGCATCTGACAGAAAAATTGTCCAAGTAGTCGATAGTGAAGAGAAAAGCTGTCAACTCCAAAATGATATCGAAGGTTTGGTTGAGTGAGCGGAGAAATGGCAAATGGAATTCAATCTGGAAAAGTGAAAGCTAATGCATTGGGTAGGGGGGAGGGACATAAACAAAATTAGAGAATATTCAATAAATGGGAAGATATCGAGAGAGGATGAGGAACTGAGAGACCCTGGAATACATGTCCACAGGTCCCTAATGGTGACAGGATGGGCAGACAGCGGTCAAGAAAGCATTTGAATTGTTTTTCTTTATTGGCCGAGGTATTCAATACAAAAACAGGGATTTTTTTCACCCAGAGTATGATGGGCCTCTGGAATTCATTGACTGAGTTTGAGGCAACTCATATGAAAAGTACATGGATTTGCATCTGAAGAGCCGTAACCTGCAAAGCTATGAGCCAGTTGCTGGAAAATTGGATAAAAATGAACAGCTTAATTTCTTTTCCCTCTTTTTGGCGAGCACAGACATGATGGGCTGAATGGTCTCTTTCTTCGCCGTCACCTTTTTATGGTTCTCAGTCATACAGACACTTGAAGTGACCAGCTCCTATTGATCACAATCTCCAATTGGCTCCATTGGGTTTCTATGTCATGATGTCAATGTTGGTCGCTTGTGAATGCAGCAAATGTTTTTGATGTGTTCAACTGTTTGGATCTAGGTTACTGTATTGACAAACCATACTGCCTTATGAAGCTTCTCCTAAGCTCTCCAAACCCAGTTACATTCTGAGCTCTGTGTTTACACTGTAGGGTTTGAAACCGTCCAGAAAATTGATAGAATCCCTACAGTGCAGAAGGAGGCCATTCAGCCCATTGAGTCTGCACTGACAACAATCCCATCCAGGTCCTATCCCCGTAACCCCATGTGGTTGGCCTGTTAATCCCCCTGACACTAAGGGGCAATTTAGCATGCCTAATCCACCTAACCTGCACATCTTTGGACTGCGGGAGGAAATCGGAGCACTCGGAGGAAACCCACACAGAAATGGGGAGAATGTGCAAACTCCACAGAGATAATGGCCCGAGGCCAGAATTGAACCCAGGTCCATGGCGCTGTGAGGCAACAGTGCTAATCACTGTGCCACCGTGCTACCCACAAAGGAAGGAGAAGAAGATGAAATATGAGGGTCAACTACCCAGTAGTATAAAAGAAGATTGCAAGAGAGGGGTGAATATAGTGGCCATTACTAAGAGAAGGTGCTTGGGAAGCTGGAAGGTTTGAGGTGGATAAATCATCTGAACTAGATGGACCACCCAAGAGTCTTGAAGGATATAGCTGAAGAAATAATGGAGGCATTGGTGGCAATCTTTCAGGAATCACTGGACTCAGGGAGGTTCTGGAAAATCACAATTTTAACATCCCTGTTTAAGAAGGGAGAGAGGCAAAACACCAAAAATTACAGACAGGTTAGCCTGACCTCGATTGTTGATAAGATTTTAGAGTCCATTATTAAGGGTGTAATTTCAGAATTCTTGGTGCATGGTAACATAGGGCAAAGTCAGCATGGTTTCATCAAGGGGAGGTAATGCCTGACAACTCTGATAGAATTCTTTGAGGAGGTAATGGGCAGATTAGATGAAGGAGAGCCAGTGGATGTTATCTACTTGGATTTTCAGAAGGCCTTTGACAAGCTGCCGCACAGGAGGCTGCTTAGTCAGATAAGAGCCTGTGGTGTTAGAGGCAAGGTAATAGCTTCGATAGAAGATTGGCTGACTGGTAGAACACAATGTGTGGGGGTAAAGGAGTCCTTTTCAGGGTGGCAAACTGGTGACTAATGGAGTTCTACAAGGGCCAGTGTTGAGAACACAACTTTTCACTTCATACATTAGTGATCTAGATGAAGGAGCAGAGGGCATTGTGGCTAAGTTTGCAGATTATACAAAGATAAATGGAGGGACAGGTACAGAGAGGTTGCAAAAAGACTTAAACAGGTTAGGAGAGTGGGTAAAGAACTGATAGATGGAATACTGTGTGGCAAAGTGTGAGGTTATGCACTTGGTAGGAAGAATAGAGGCATGAACTATTTTTTAAATGAGGAGAACATTCAGAAATTGGAAGTGCAAAGGGTCTTGGGAGTCCTAGTTCAGGATTCTCTTCAGGTTAACTTTCAGGTTGCGTTGTGGTTAGGAAGACAAATACAATTTAGCATTCCTTTTGAGAGGACTAGAATACAAAAGCAGGGATGTAGTGCTGAGGCTTTGTAAGTCTCTGATCAGACCACATTTGGAGTATTGTGAGCAATTTTAGGCCCTGTATCTGAGGAAGCTGTGCTGGCCCTGGAGAGGGTCCAGAGGAGGTTCTCAAAAATCCCAGGAATGAAAGACTTGTAGAGTGTTTGAGGACTCTGTGCCTGTGTTTAGAAGGATGAGGGGGGTATCATTGAAACTTACAGAATACTAAAAGGCCTGGATAGAGTGGATGAGGAAAAGATGTTTCCATTAGTAGGCAAGACCAGGATCCAAGGATCCCTTCAGAATCAAGATGAGGAGGAATTTCTTCAGCTCAGCTAGAGAGTGGTGAATCTATGGAATTCATTGCCACAGCAGGCAGTGGACATCAGGTCATTGAGTATATTTAAGACAGAGATAGATAGGGTGATAGATAGGGTCTTGATTGGCAAGGGGATCAAAGGTTACGGGAAAAAAAAGCAGGATAACGAGGTTGAGAATTTTACCAGCCATGATTGAATAGAGAAGCTGGACTGATGGGCCACATGGCCTAATTCTGCACCTGTATCTTATGAAGGGTCCTTCAGGAGATCTGTGGACGGGTCCAAAGTACGAGTCACCTACGTGCAACTTTATGGCAAAGGGTATATGAGACAGCGCGACAGAATCCTCATCCACCAGTTGTGTAATATCACATAAATAGTCCAGCGCTCTTGTGTATGGCACAAGTCATCTTAAACATGAACAACAACAGTGCAGTTTTAAAAGGAAGATTCGTGTTCATGTTTAATTCTTGTGATGACATAGATTAATGATTAGTGTTGATTTAATATTTGTACTATTACCTGAGGAGATTATTGTGATAATTTTAGAACAATGTTTGCAATAACTGTGTTCTCTTGTGGTATTAATATAAACTTATTCTATTTAGTCGTAAAACAGTAACATAATTATATCTTAATTTGTATACTTGCTGTAGTCATTCCTCCCATTCAGTCTGATGATTTTTTTTTCCAGTGACGAGCGAAAGCAGATAGGTTATACCTGCTGGGCGATCTGTGGGTTCTTTGGCCACTTCTTAAGGGAGGGCAGCACTGCTGGAGGTATGGTCTTTTTGGAGGAAATAATAAAATGTTGCCCCACCTGTCCTCTCAGGCAGACAATACTATCTCCAAGAACAAGGCTGCCCTTTCTGGTGTCCAAACCAATACTTACCCCTTGATCAACAACACCAAAACAGATTGTTACATGTTGGTGTATGTGGGAGCTTGCTGTGCGCAAATTGGCTGCACTGTTTCCTCCACTTCACCAGTAACTACACTTCAAAAGTTCTTCATTGGCTACAAAGCATTTTGGATTTTCCAGTGAAAGGCACCAATAAAAAGGCAAGTCAATTTTTTTTAACTTTCCTCTGTAGCAGTTGTTATAGTATTTCTCTCAAGGGTTTGGTACATTACAAATGTAAATGTCTGTGAAAGAAATGGGCACATGTCTCAGATGGGAGTGGTATAGTGCAAGGATACATGTCTCTCGTGGAGTGGTATATTACAAGGGTGTATGTCTCTGGTGGGAATGGTATATTACGAGAATACATATCTGGATGGGGTGTATGCATTGTAACAAGAGAGAGCCTCGAGAATAGACATGGAACTGATTTCTGCAATTGTGTTTCATTGGAAGTCTCTGTATGTCTTTGCAATGGCATGTCCAGTTTTCCTTAACCTTTTCACTCCATTCGAATATATGATTTTGGCGACCATTATTGCCAACTGCATCGTACTGGCCCTGGAACAACACCTTCCACAAGGAGACAAGACTCCCATGGCCAAAAATCTGGTGAGTTTGGAGCTGCAGGGGGGTGAGTGAGGAAGTGTGAATGGGTGAGAACCTTAGGAGTGTTTGAAGAACTGGGTGCATAGAATCAGGGGGGTTAGCGGTATTGGGGCAAGATCAGTGAGAGTGAGAAGGGGAATTAGAGTCTGCTTGTGTAGTTGAGGGGAGGCGGTGAGGAGATGGAGGGGGTGGTGAGGGGAAGGAGATGGAGTGAGTGAGATCTGATGTGTTGGTGTCAAAGCTAAGGGGTAAAGGCAGAGCGAGGGTATGAGGGGAGGAGCTGAGGAGGGAGAGGAACTGTGATGGGAATTGGGAATGGGAGGTCTGATTGGGGCAATATTTGTTATTGTTAGATGGGATTCTTTGCGAGAAAAAGACTTTTTCAGATATCATAAATGCTTAAAAAAATGTTTTTCTCTTAAACTCTCGACAAGAGACCGATCCCATTGCCTCCCTTTTCATTTGCCCCACCCTTCTCCTCCTCCAGGAACAAACTGAGCCTTATTTTATTGGAATCTTCTGTTTTGAGGCTGGGATTAAAATTGTGGCTCTGGGATTTGTGTTCCATAAAGGATCATATCTTCGGAACGGCTGGAACGTAATGGATTTCATTGTGGTTCTCAGTGGGTAAGTGACTCCAGACACCTTTCCTACATAAAATGTACAGTACAAGTGGAGCAACTGGTCTAAGCAATGTTTATATTCCACATGAATCGCCTTGCTGTATCCATTCCTCATCTCAACTCTTTGGCATATTCCTTTGTCCCTTAAATGATTTCACATTTGCTTCAACGACTTTCTGTGTCAGCAAGTTCCATATTAGCACCATGCTTTGAGTAAAGAGGTTTCTCCTGAAGTCTTTGTGGAATTTGATAATAACTGTGGTGTGGCATGGTGGCACAGTGGTTGCCACAGCTGCCTCACAGTACCAGGGATCCAGGTTCAATTCCAATCTTGGGTGACTGTGTGGAGTTTGCATGTGCTTCCTGTGTCTAAGTGGGTTTCCTCTGGGTGCTCCAGTTTCCTCCAACAGTCCAAAGATGTGCAGATTAGGTGCATTGGCCACACTAAATTCTTCTTCAGCCTACCTGGACAGGAGCCGGAGTGTGGCGACTAGGTTATTTTCACAGTGACTTCATTGCAGTTTGAATATAAGCCTACTTGTGACACTAATAAATTAAACTTTATCCGAATGAAACCTCTTTATATTTTCAAGGACCACTTTTAGGTAATCCCAATATGTAGAAAAGTTGCAGGGGATCACTAGATGATGGGACCAGACTATTGCTGAAATAGGAATAATAATGAGAGGCTTTTGGATTATCCAGGTAGGTGACAAAATTAGAATGTTGCCTGAAGACTCTTAGGCCACACGCCTATAGACATTACAGGCTTTCAAAGGTCGCAGGGCAGGAACCATATGGGGACACAGCCTGTTCGCGTCAGGAGTGGGAGTTCTGGGACAGAGATGCAATTTCTAGGCATACCGTATTAAATAGACATACTGTTTAGTTGTGAAGGATGTCAGTACTGTCTGGAGACAATATACATCTCTTTAACCTGTGATCAGTGCTCCTTCCACTCACATTATCAGCCACTTTAAGACTTGAACAGCAGGTTAGGTGTAAAGATTCACATTCTAATCAGTAATCTGTAAACATTCTGTGCTTTATATGCTCTGTCTGAGGCCAGAACTCTCCATTCACCTGACGAAGAGGGAAACCTCGAAAGCTTGTGAGTTTACTATCAAATAAATCGGTTGGACTTAAACCTGGTGTTGTCAGACTTCTTGCTGGGTTTACGCTGGCATCTCCGCATCATATTTGTCAGTTCACCAGAGGGAATAATGTCTACTCTGTTGAAACCTCTCATCATTTTGAAACCTTCAATTTAATCACCTCTTAACCTTTCCTGTTCCAAAAAGAACAATCAAAACTTTTCCAACCTCGCCTCATAACTGAAACCACTTTGTAAAATGTAGGAACAGAAATAGGCCTTTTGGCCCATTGAGTCTGATATGATAACCCTCAACTTCACTTTCCTGCCTTATCCCCATAACCCTCAGTTCTCTTATTCAGGCAACATCCTGGTAAATTCCCTCTGTACCCTCTCTAAGAACCTGGTTAAGGCCATCCTCGTGTGTGCGGAACTTGGCTATAGGTCTCTGCTCAGCAACTCTGCATTGTCGTGTGTTGTGAAGGCCGCCTTGGAGAACCCTTGGCGATCAGCCGGGTTCTTGGGTTCATGTCACACTATCTGTAACCCCCATTGTTTGCCTGGGCTTGCAAAACCTCAATAACTGTCCTGTCTAGAAACAATATACATCTCTTTAACCTGTGCTTAATGCTCTGTCCGCTCACATTGTCTGTATCTTTAAGACGTGTTTACCTGTAAAGACTTGCATTCCAATCATTATTTTGTAAATTGAGTGCGGCACGGTAGCACAGTGGTTAGCACTGCTGCTTCACAGCTCCAGGGTCCTGGGTTCAATTCCTGGCTCGGGTCACTGCCTGTGTGGAGTTTGCACATTCTCCTCGTGTCTGCGTGGGTTTTCTCTGGGTGCTCCGGTTTCCTCCCACAGTCCAAAGATGTGCGGGTTAGGTTCATTGGCTATGCTAAAATTGCCCCTTAGTGTCCTGGGATGTGTAGGTTAGAGGGATTAGCAGGTAAATGTGTAGGGATATGAGGATAGGGTCTGGGTGGGATTGTGTTCGGTGCAGACTCGATGGGCCGAAGGGCCTGTTTCTGCACTGTAGGGTTCTATTCTATTAAGTACCACTCACCTGAAGAAGGAGCAGTGAGCACTCCGAAAGCTAGTGGCTTTTGCTACCAAATAAACCTGTTGGACTTTAACCTGGTGTTGTGAGACTTCTTACTGTGTCCATAGAGTCAGAGGAGTTTACAGCATTGAAACAGGCCCTTCAGCTCAATTTGTCTATGCTGCTCAGTTTTTACCATTAAACTAGTCCCAATTGTCTGTGTTTGGCCAATATCCCTCTATACCCATTTTAAATGTCTAAATGTTTTTTAAAAGACAAAATTGTACCCACCTGTACTATTGCCTTTGGCAGCTTGTTCCAGACACTCTCTACCCTCTGTGTGAAAAAATTGCTCATCTGGACCTTTTTGTATCATCTTTCCCTCTCACTTTAAACCTATTGTTCTTTTGTTCTTTTTGTTCTATGCCATCTAGGTTTAGATTCCCCTATCTTTGGGAAAATATGTTGACTATCTACCTTATCAATGCCCCCCCATTATTTTATAGACCTCTATAAGATCACTCCTAAACCTCCTAGGTTCCAGGGAAGAAAATCCCAGTCTACCTAGACTTGTGTGGAACTTTGTTCAATGTTTCAAAAGTACATTTCAACAATATCTACCACGTCCTCAAGGAGCCAAATGCCCTCCTTCTTTGTTATAATGACTCTAAGGGCTGGTTCACAGCTGAGTTTTCAAAAAGTGAGTGGGTCGGTGAACAATGAGACCACCCACCCCCCATTCAGCCCCTAGCCCCCAGTAAATTCACCCCATGACTATCTTGATCAACAAGCCCTGCTTTCTCATCTAAGAATTCAATCAGGCAAGTCAGAGATGATTTGCTTTTGTTGAATCAAGGCTTGCTCTCCTTCCTTCATCCTATCTCTTTATTAGCTGATTGTTCCCTGGTTTATTCCAAATGAGTGGGTACAAATTGAGCATCCCTCAGTCCTCCAGCCCTACTCATGAGTAATGAGGATTGAAAGATTGCGACTGCTATCATCACCTTTGCCCCTTTCAGCCTTTGATTCATTCCACCTGGTCCACCTACCAGCACGCAGTAATTCCCATCTTTATTATCCAATCTATATTTCCCCCTCGTCTCATGGTAACAAAGAACAAAGAAAATTACAGCACAGGAACAGGCCCTTTGGCCCTCCAAACCTGCACCAACCATGTTGCCTGACTCAACTAAAACCCCCTACCTTCCGGGGACCATGTCCCTCTATTCCCATCCTATTCATGTATTTAATCTTCACATCATCCACTTCCTTTTACATCTATCTTTACAGAAATCAATCAATATTTCAGTCATAGCTTCTGCTCTTTCATAATGATTTGCCTCTGTATTGAAATCATAGAACCTCTACAGTGCAGAAGGATGCCATTTAGCCCATCAAATCTGTACTGGCTCTCTGAAAGAGCATCTTACTCAGGCCCACCCCCCCCTACTCTATCGTCAAAACCTCATATATTTGCCATGGCTAATCGCCCTAACCTGCACATCTTTGGAGTGTGGGAGAAAATTGGAGTACCCAGAGGAAACTCACACAGACACGGGTAGAATGTGTAAACTCCATATGCACACTCACCCAAGGCCATCATTGAACGTGTGTTCCCAGCACTGTGAGGCAGCAGTCTTCGCCACTGTGCCATCCTCAACAGCACATAAAAATTGCTAATTTAACACTTAATTTCTCAAAAGGTTGAGGAATGGAGTGTGCTGTAACAGATGTGATAAAAATTGGAGTAAACATGTAAGCACATGAGACCACATTATTATTCAAAAGGAAAGTGCGAGGTGAACCTGGGACATGTCTAACCTGGATTGGGAGCAGCATTTCAAAACATAATATAGCTCACAATCCTCCTTCTGTAGACACTCACGGACTAAAAGAAGAAAAGAACCCTGGGAGGGGTGGAGGCACAGTTAGTGGGAGGAGAGCAGAAAGCAGCACGGACACCAGTGTAATGGAAACAGAGACAAGGAAGGGAAAAGACCTGAGAAGGGCTGGAATAAAGAATATTCCAGATGTTCTGCAGAATGGTAGGTGTAGCTCGTGTTCCCAAAGGCCCCCAGCTGGATTTTCCGTGAGAATCTTTTGTGGGAATTGAAAAAAACGATTGGAGCGTGTTGAGCAAAGAGATGATGGAAGCAAGTTCTTGGCACGATCCTAGCACTAGGCAGCAGTGGTCCACACTAACACTGGACAAGAGAACTCTGCAGTTAATGCTGCTGCTGTCAAAAGCTTATGACCAGGTCCCTCCATAGGCACTGACATGATGGGTGATTCTCAGAGCTGTGGCAGTTGCCCTTTCGCTCCACCACCTGTGACAGGGCACATCACATCTCATTCCATCTCTCCACAAGAGGCTGTCAGCAATTGTTTCTATCATTGCACAATGCATTGAACATGGTGAAATGGCCCTGGGCCTTTCACAGGAGCTTTGTCATTGAATCACGTAAGAGTTGTGACCAAAGGTTTGGTGAAAGGAGGAATACTGTGTACAGGAAGAGTGCAGAAATTAGATCTAGCTCTTGGGGCTAAACGGATCAATGATGTGGAGATGCCGGTGTTGGACTAGGGTAGGCACAGCAAGAAGTCTCATAACACCAGGTTAAAGTCCAACAGGTTTATTTGATAGCACAAGTTTTCGGAGCGCTACTCCTTCATCAAGTGAAGGAAGAGTTGGGTTCACAAACAGGGCATATATAGGCATAGACTCAATTTACAAGATGATGTTTGGAATGCGAATCTTAATAGGTAATCAGGTCTTTACAGGTACAGACAATGCGAGTGGAGAGAGGGTTAAGTCATGGGAGTTATAGGTAGTGTGACATGACACACTTTCTGTAACCCCCCATAACTTGCCTGGGCTTGCAAAAAATCTCGCTAACTGTCTTGGCTTGGGACAATTTACACCTCTTTAACCAGTGCTTAATCTTTCTCCAGTTGCATTGTCTGTACCTGTAAAGACCTGATTAACTGTTAAGATTCACATTCCAACCATCATCTTGTAAGTAGAGACTGTGCCTATAGATGCCCTGGTTGTGAATCCAGCTCTTTACTCACTGATGAAGGAGCAGCACTCTGAAAGCTCGTGCAACCAAATAAACGTATTGGACTTTAGCCTGGTGTTGGTGAGATTTTTTACTAAATGGACTAAGGGATATGGGAGAATGGGTTATTAGGATATTGAATTTGATGATCAGCCATGATCAAGATGATTGGTGGAACAGGCTTAAAAGGCTAAATGGCCTATCCTGCTTCCAGTTTCACTGTTTCTAAAAGATTTACTAGGATGCCACCAGGCCTTGATGCTTTGACTTAGAAGGAGAGCAGGGATCAGTTCTGGGACCTTTGTTGTTTGTAGTATATGTAAACGATTTGGAGGAAATTGTAGCTGGTCTGATTAGTAAGTTCGCAGACAACACAAAAATTGATGGAGTTGTGGATAGTGAAGAGGATCTGTCAGAGGATGCAGCAAGATATAGACCATATAGCCTTGGGCAGGGAAATGTCACTTGAAGTTCAATCCAAACAAGTGTGAGGTAATGCATTTTGGAAGATCCAGTGCATGTCGGAATTGTACAGTAAATGGTAGAGAACCCTTAGGAATACTGACAGGCAGAGACTTGTCCACATGTGGATCAAAGTGTCCACCAATCACTGAAAATGGCGATGTGGGTGGATAAGGTAGTCAAGAAGGCATACAGCACGCTTGCCTTCATCATTGGGGCATTGAGTATAAAAATTGGCAGGACATGCAGCAGCTGTACAGAACCTCATTCTATTCTGGTTGCCACACTACCAGCAGTATGTGGATGCTTTGGAGAGGGTACAGAAGAGTTTTATTAGAATGTTGCGTGGTCTGGAGGGTACTAGCTATGAGGACAGGTTGGATAAACTCGGTTTGTTCTCACTGGAACGACAGGGGTTGAGGGGTGACCTGATAGAAATTTATAAGATTATGAGTGGCATGGACAGAGTGGATAGTCAGATGCTCTTTCTTGGGTAAGAAAAGTCCTAGGTTTAAGGTGCATGGGGAAAAGTTTAGAGGAGATGTACGAGGCAAGTTTTCTACACGCAGGGTGGTGAATGTCTGGATCGCACTGTCCAGTGAGGTGTTGGGAGCAAGTACGATAGCGGCATTTAAGGGGCAACTAGACAAAGACATGAATAGGATGGGAATGCAAAGATATGGACTCTGTAATTGCATACAGTTTAAGTTTAGGCAGACATCATGATCGGTGTAGGCTAGGAGGGCGAAAGGGCCTGCTCCTATGCTGTACTGTTCTTTGTTTTTTGTTCTTTGAGAGACTTGGTAGACTGGGACTTTCTTCCCTGGAGTGTAGGAGACTTAGAGGTGATGTTATAGAGGTCCATAAAATAATAAGGGGCATCGATGAGGTAGAAAGTCAACATCTTGCTGTGTTGTTCTTTGTTCTTTGTTTGTTCTTTGATCTTTTCTCAAAGTTAGGGGAGTCTAAAACTAGAGAGCATAGGTCTAAGGTGAGAGGGGAGAGATACAAAAGGATCCAGGGGGCATTTTTTCACACAGGGGGTGGTGAGTGTCTGGAACGAGCTGCCAGAGGTAGTAGTAGAGGCGGGTACAATTTTGTCTTTTAAAAAGCATTTGGACAGTTACATGGGTAAGATTAGTATCGAAGGATATTGGGCCAAATGCAGACAATTGGAACAAGCATAGAGTTATAGAGGTTTACAGTATAGAAACAGGCCCTTCGGCCCAACTTGTCCATGCTGCCTTTTATTAAATCCCCTAAGCTAATCCCAATTGTCTGCATTTGGTCAGTGCAGTCTTGATGAGCCGAATGGTTTCCTTCTGTACTGTAGGGATTCTATGGACCACCCTTTGGCTTCTGTCAAGGAGCCAATTTTATATCCATTTAGATACCTCACCCTGGATCCTGTGAGATTTAACCTTATGCAACAACCTATCATGCAGTACCTTGTCAAAGGCCTTGCTAAAACCCATGTAGCCAACATCAACTGCACTGCCCTCATCAATTTCTTAGTTACCCCTTCAAAAATCTCAGTCAAATTTGTGAGACATGATTTTCCTCTCAGAAAACCATGCTGACTATCCCTAATCAGTCCTTGTGTCTCTAAATGCCTGTAGATCCTGTCTCTCAAAACACCTTCCAACAATTTACCCACCACAGATGTGAGGCTCACTGACCTGTAGTTCCCAGGCTTTTCTCTGCAGCCCTTTTTAGACAAAGGCACAACATTTGCCACTCCCCAATCTTCAGGCACCTCACCTGTGACTATCAATGATGCAAATATCTCTGCTAGGGGACCTGCAATTTCCTCTCTAGCCTTCCATAATGTCCTGGGATATAGTCCATCAGGTCCCAGGGATTTATCTATCCTGATGCGCTTTAAGACTTCCTGCACCTCTTTCTCTGTAATATATACACTCCTCAGGACATCACTGTTTATTTCCCCAAGTTCCCTAACATCCATGCTTTTCTCAACAGTAAATACTATTGAGAAATATTCATTTCAGATTCATTCCATCTCCTGTGGATCCACACATAGATGACCTTGTTGATCCTTAAGAGGCCCTAGTCTCTCCTTGTTACTCTTTTGCCCTTATGTATTTGTAGAAGCTCTTTGGATTCTCCTTTGCCTTATCTGCCAAAACAATCTCGTGTTCCCTTTTTGCTCTCCTGATTTCTCTTTTAACTCTACTGCTACGCTCCCTATACTCTTCAAGGGACCCTTTTGATCCCAGTTGCTTCTGCATGTCATGTGCCTCCTTCTTCATTCTGACCAGGGCCTCAATATCCTGAGTTATCCATGGTTCCCTACTTCTGCCAGCCTTGCCCTTCACTTTAAGAGGCATATGCTTATCCTGAACCCTGGTTAACATACTTCTGAAAGCCTCCCACTTACCAGACGTTTGTTTGCCTTCCCACAGACTTCCCCAATTAACTGTTGAAAGTTCCTGCCTGATACCATCAAAATAGATCTTGCCCCAATTTAGAATTTTAACTTTTGGGCCAGACCTATCATTTTCCATAGTTATCTTAAAACTAATAGAAATATGGTCACTGGCCCCAAAGTGATACCTTACTAACACTCCTGTCACCTGCCCTTCCTTCTTTCCCAAGAGGAAGCCAAGTTTTGCCCCCTCTTGAGTTGGGCCATCCACATACTAAATGAGAAATTCCTCCTGAATACATTCAACAAATTTCTCTCCATCCAATCCACTAATACTATGGCTGTCCCAGTTAATGTTGGGAAAGTTAAAATCCCTGACTATTACCACCTTATTTTTCTTGGAGCTATCTGTAATCTCCTTACATATTTGCCCCTCAATTTCCCACTGTCTATTATAGTACAACCCTATCAGAGTGATTTTCCTCTTATTTCTCAGTTCTATCCATATAGATTCAGTGGCCAAACCCTCTCAGTATCCCCTCTCAGTAAAGTTGTGATGTTTTCCCTAATCAAAAGTGCATTTCCCCATCCTCTCTTCCTGTTCTATCTTTCCAATAGCATCTGTTCCCTGGAACATTGAGCTGCCAGTCCTGTCCCTCCCTTAGCCATGTTTCAGTCATTGCTTTAATATCCCAGTCCCACGCATCCATTCATGCCCTGAGTTCATCTGCCTTGCCCGTCATGCCTCTTGCACTGAAATAAATGCAGTTTAACCTGGACTTCCCTTGCTCTGTCTTGTTTTTGCCTGATCTGTCTGGTACTAGGATTATTAACACTGCCTTTACTACTAAATATGCTCTCTTTAACTTCTGTGTTGTCCTCAACCTTCTCTCTGTCTCCCAACTGCTTTGGATCCCACCCCCTGCCAAACTAATTTAAATCCTCCCAAATGACTCCAGCAAATTTCCCCACCAGGATGTTAGTCCTCCTCCAGTTCAGGTGCAAACCGTCCCTCTTGAATAAGTCACCTCTTCCCCAGAAAAGATCCCAATGATCCAAAAATCCAAATCTCTGCCCCCTGCTCTCAAGCCATGCATTCATCTGCCTAATCTTCCTATTCCTACTCTCACTAGCAGGTGACTCCAGTAGTAGTCCAGAACTTAATGGTAAAAACTGGGCAACATGGACAAGTTGGGCCAAATGGTCTTTTCCATGCTGAAAATCTCATGACTCCAAGAGCGCAGGAGTAAATTGCATAATTTTTAGGCTCTAGGCAGCTTAAGGCATAGCCACCAGTGGAAAAAGAAATGAAGGGGAAAGTGCAAGTACTCAATTGCAGCTTAGAGATAGAGGACAGTTTGGAGGTGCTGTTCTACAGGGTACACACCCCTGTGCATGCATGCACACTCATACACTCACACTTGTGCACACAAATTCTCACACACGCTCATGTGCACAGATACACAAACTCTCTCACAAACTCTTTCCCTCACAATATTTGCTTGCAATATGCACACACGCACACACACTCAAACTCTCACACTCGCACACAAATTCTCACACTCATGCACAGACACACAAACTCTCTCACAACATGCACTGACACACATTCACAAACTGTCTCACACACACACACACAAATAAACATGTATTCAAATTCACACTAATTGTCATACACATGCATGGACACAGACACACAAACTCTCACAGCACACACACACATTCACAAACTCACTCCCACTGAAAAAAAACAAAAGCTTACCACCTTTTGTTCCATTTTAATAATCTTTACCCTCAGACCTTCTCCTTGTTTTGCTTGAGAGTATTGTTTTCCCCAGCACTTGGTGCCTAAATGGTAATGATTTTCCTGTGAAAGTTGTTTGTTTTACAGTATGTTCGGTTAACGGAAGCAATGAATAAAAGCTGTGTGGTCTCAATAACTGTAAAGAATGACTTATTTTCACAGCCCTTTTCATAACTTCAATCCTAAGGTGCTTCACAGCCACTGAAGTTTTTCTGAAGTGTAGTTGCTGTTGTAATGTAGGAAATGTAGCAGCCAATGCAGACACAGCAAGATCCCACTAACAGTTGTGTGGCAATGACCAGATAATCGGTTTTTGCAGTGTTGATTGAGGTAAATATTGGTCGGGTTACCAAGGGAACTCCCCTGAACTTCTTCCAGTAGTGGTTTGGGATATAATCACAGAATCCTATAGTGCAGAAGAGACCCTTCGGCCCATCGCGTCTGCACTGACACATGAAAGGCCTGAACCTGCCCACTTAATCCCACTTGCCAGTACTTGGCCCATAGTCTTGAATGTTATGGCATATCGAGTACTCGTCCAGGTACTTTTTAAAAGGTGTGAGGCATTCCGTCTCCACCACCCTCCCAGGCAGTACATTCCACCCTCTGACTAAAAACATTTTCCCTCAAATCCCCCATCCTAAATCTCCCATCCCCCACCTTTAACTTGCGTCGTCTCACAACTGACTCTTCAACTAAGGGGAAATAACTGCTCTGTCCACCCTGTCCATGCCCCTCAGAATCTTGAACACCTCAATCAAGTCATGCCTCAGCCTCTGCTCCAGAGAAAACAACCCAAACCTATCCAACCTGTCTTTATAACGTTATCGTTCCATCCCGGGCAACATCCTGGTGAATCTCCTCTGCTCCACCTCCAGGGCATTCACATCCTTCCTATAATGTGGCGACCAGAACTGCACACAATACTCCAGCTGTGGCCTCACCAAAGTTCCATACAACTCCATCATGACCTCTCTGCTTTTGTAATCTATACCCCGATTGATAAAGGTGAGCGTACCTCAGGCCTTTTTCACCATCCTATTAACCTGCCTTTCCGCCTTCAAAGGTCTATGGACAAACACTCCAAGGTCTCTTTGTTATTCGGAACTTCCCAATGTCAGACCGTTCATGTCAAACCTTCCTTGTCAAATTACTCCTTCCAAAGTACATCACCTCACACTTTACAGGGTTAAATTCCATCTACCACTTATCTGCCCATTTGACCTTCTCATCTATGTCTTCTTGTGATCCGAGACACTCGACCTCACTGTTAACCACAGAGACCAATCTTTGTGTCGTCTGCAAACGTACTGATCCCACCCTCCCGTGTAGTAATCTATGTCATTTATATAAATGCCAAACGATAGGGGGCCCAGCATGGATCCCTGTGGTATGCCACTGGTCACAGGCCTCCAGTCACTCAAGCAGCTGTCTGTTACCACCCTCTGTCTCCTGCCACAAAACCAGTTACGAATAAAAGCAAATTACTGTGGATGTTGGAATCTGAAACCAAAAGAGAAAATGCTGGAAAATCTCAACAGGTCTGGCAGCATCCGTCAGGAGAGAAAAGAGCTGACGTTTCAAGACCCTTTGTCAAAGCTTTGACAAATCCACCTTATCA
Organism: Prionace glauca; assembly: GCA_037974335.1. NCBI lineage: Eukaryota > Metazoa > Chordata > Chondrichthyes > Carcharhiniformes > Carcharhinidae > Prionace > Prionace glauca. The sequence goes on along the minus strand of CM075729.1, from coordinate 94,224,307 downwards.
GATCACCCTGTATCCCATGTGCCTTCTTAATAACTCTCCCCTGTGCGACTTTGTCAAAGGCTTTGCTGAAACCCATGTAAACTACATCAACCTCACTACCCTCATTCACACATATGTTCAAAACATTTTTTCAAGTTTGTTAGGTATGACCGTCCTCTGACAAAATCATGCTGACTATTACTGATCAAATATTGCCTGTCCAAATGGAGATAGATTCTCTCCTTCAGAATCTTCTCCAATAGTTTCCCAACCACAAACGTGAGACTCACTGGTCTGTAGTTCCCTGGCTTGTCTCTACAGCCTTTCTTGAATTGTGGGACGACATCAGCTGTTCTTCAGTCCCCTGGCACCTCCCTGGTCATGATGTGGGTATGCCGGCGTTGGACTGGCGTAAACACAGTAAAAAGTCTGACAACACCAGGTTTTAGTCCAACCGATTTATTTGATAATATTCTCACAAGCTTTCGGGGTTAGCCCCTTCGTCAGGTGAATGAAGAGTTCTGGCCTCAGACAGTTACAGACAGTAGAGGGAAGTTGTGTGTGGAACCGGAGGAGATTGGAGAGGCGTTGAACCAATATTTCTCTTCGGTGTTCACGCAAGGGGACAGGAATGTAGCTGAGGAGGACACTGGGGTGCAGGGGTGTGAAATAGATAGTATTGCAGTTGATACGGGGGATGTGCTGGATATTTTAGAGGGTTTGAAAATAGATAAGTCCCCTGGTCCAGATGGGATTTACCCTAGGATTCTTTGGGAGGCAAGAGGGGTGATTGCGGAGCCTCTGGCTCTGATCTTCAGGTCGTCGTTAGTCTCTGGTATAGTACCAGAAGATTGGAGGACAGCAAATGTTGTCCCATTGTTTAAGAAGGGGAGAAGGGACTTCCCTGGGAATTATAGACCGGTGAGTCTTACTTCTGTGGTGGGTAAGGTTTTGGAAAGGATTATTAGAGACAGGATTTATAGTTATTTGGAAAGTAATGAGTTGATTAGAGATAGTCAGCATGGTTTTGTAGCGGGTAGGTCATGCCTTACTAACCTTATCGAGTTCTTTGAGAAAGTGACCAAAGAGGTGGATAGGGGTAAGGCAGTTGATGTGGTGTATATGGATTTTAGCAAGGCGTTTGATAAGGTTCACCATGGTAGGCTTCTGCAGAAAATGCAGATGTATGGGATTGGGGGTGATCTAGGTAATTGGATCAGGAATTGGCTAGCAGATAGGAGACAGAGAGTGGTGGTTGATGGGAAATATTCGTCATGGAGTTCGGTTACAAGTGGTGTGCCTCAGGGATCTGTTTTGGGGCCACTGCTGTTTGTAATTTTTATTAATGATCTGGATGAGGGTATAGTTGGGTGGATTAGTAAGTTTGCTGATGACACCAAAGTCGGAGGTGTGGTAGATTGTGAGGAAGGGTGTCATAGTTTGCAGGATGACTTAGAAAGGTTGCAGAGCTGGGCTGAGAGGTGGCGAATGGAGTTTAATGTGGAGAAGTGTGAGGTAATTCATTTCGGTAGGAATAACAGATGTGTTGAGTATAGGGCTAACGGGAGGACTTTGAATAGTGTGGAGGAGCAGAGGGATCTAGGTGTATGTGTACATAGATCCCTGAAAGTTGGGAATCAAGTAGATAAAGTTGTTAAGAAGGCATACGGAGTTTTGGCGTTTATTGGTAGAGGGATTGAATTTAGGAGTCGTAGCGTCATGATGCAACTGTACACATCTCTGGTGCGGCCGCACTTGGAGTTTTGTGTGCAGTTCTGGTCCCCACATTACAAGAAGGATGTAGAGGCTTTGGAGAGGGTGCAGAGGAGGTTTACCAGGATGTTGCCTGGTATGGAGGGGAGATCCTATGAGGAGAGATTGAGTGATTTGGGGTTGTTTTCGCTGGAAAGAAGGCGGCTAAGAGGGGATCTCATTGAAACATATAAGATGATTAGAGGTTTAGACAGGGTAGATAGTGATAGCCTTTTTCCTAGGATGGAGAAAGCTAACACGAGGGGGCACGATTTTAAATTAAGGAGGGGTAGTTATAGGACAGATGTCAGGGGTAGGTTCTTTACCCAGAGGGTGGTGAGGGACTGGAATGCCCTGCCAGCTGCAGTTGTAAATGCACCTAGTTTGGGGGCGTTTAAAAGATCTGTGGATAGGTTTATGGATGAAAAGGGATTGGTTTAGGCTAGTGGGTCATTGTTTTGTAACTGGTCGGCGCAACATCGTGGGCCGAAGGGCCTGTTCTGCGCTGTAATGTTCTATGTTCTATGTTCTATGACAGAGCATATAAAGCACAGACAGTTTAGAGATTACTGATTAGAATGCGAATCCTTACACCTAACCTGCTGATCAAGACCTGAAGTGGCTGATAATGTGAGTGGAAGGAGCACTGATCACAGTTTAAAGAGATGTGTATTGTCTCCAGACAGTACAGTAAGTGAGGTTTTGCAAACCCAGGCAAGTCACGGGGGTTACAGATAGTGCGACATGAACCCAAGATCCCTATTGAGACCGTCCTCATGTGTGCGGAACTTGGCTATCAGTCTCTGCTCAGCGACTGCGCTGTCATGTGTCATGAAGGCCGCCTTGGAGAATGCTTACCCGAAGGTCAGAGGCTGAATGCCCGTGACCACTGAAGTGTTCGCCAACAGGAAGGGAACAGTCTTGCCTGGTGACTGTTGAGCGATGTTCATTCATCCGTTGTCGTAGCGTCTGCATGGTCTCCCCAATGTACCATGCTTCGGGACATCCTTTCTTGCAACGTATCAGATAGACAATGTTGGCCGAGTTGCAAGAGTATTTACCATGTACCTGGTGGATGGTATTCTCACGTGTGATGATGGTATCCATGTCGATGATCCGGCATGTCTTGCAGAGGTTGCTGTGGCAGGGTTGTGTGGTATTGTGGTCACTGTTCTCCTGAAGGCTGGGTAGTTTGCTGCGAACAATGGTCTGTTTGAGGTTGTGTGGTTGTCTGAAAGCAAGAAGTGGGGGTGTGGGGATAGCCCTGGCGAGATGTTCGTCTTCATCTTTACGCAGAGAGTTGTAGGGGTCTGGAACGCGCTACCGAGTAGGGTGGTGGAGGCAGGAACATTGGACTCTTTTAAGATGCAGTTAGATAGGCACATGAGTGAAACGAGAATGGAGGGATATGGTAGGGGATATTAAATAGGGTTAAACCTCGGGAGACACCGGAAAGGCAGGCTGTAAGATTAATATTTTGACTTTATTCCACAGGTGGAGGTCCACCTCGTGTCAAACGAGGGGCATTCACACGGCGGGTCGTGCCTGGGCTGCTCTTGGAAGTTCCAGGAGTGGCCTAGAACTTCGTGTCGGTGTGTGTGCTTGATCCTGGACCGGTAGATGGGCGCCGCAACAGCTCAGTGACTAGCACTGCTGGTTGTGCAGGCACATGGATTTGGGCCTGTGTCTGTGGGAGTTTGCGCATTCTCCCTGTGGTTGCGTGGGTTTCCTCCGGGCGCTCCGGTTTCCTCCCACACCCCAAAAATGTGCTCTCAGGCTAATCGGTTTTTACCAAATCGACACTATTTCTTCCCTGAATCTGACTGAGTAGGGTTCCATTCGTAGCCATGCAGGGTAGAATAGGTGTAGGGTGATGTGGCGGCGCGGGCTCGTTGGGCCGAAGGGCCTGTTTCCCGTGCTGGATTGTTCTTTGTTCTTTGTTCTTTGTATCAATGATATGTTGAAGACTCCGGAGAAGATGTCGTAGCTTCTCCGCTCCAGGGAAGTACTGGATGACGAAGGGTACTCTATCCACTGTGTCCTGTGTTTGCCTTCTGAGGAGATCGGTGCAGTTTTTCACTGTGGCGCATCAGAACTGCCGATCTATGAGTCGAGCACCATATCCTGTTCTTATGAGGGCATCTTTCAGGGTCTGAAGGTGTCTGTCACGATCCTCCTCATCTGAGCAAATCCTGGGACACAATTCATCCACACCTGGAGGTTTGTCCACTTTCAAACCCACCAGTAGCTCCAATACCTTATCGTTCCTTATGATAATTTTCTCTAGAGCCCCACAGTCTCTGTCCCTGAGTTCCATAACAACCTCCTCATACCCATGGATGAAGACAGATGTGAAATATTTGTTTAATACCCTATCAATGTCCTCTACCTCCCTCCACAGATTTCCCCTGGATCCCTAATGGGGTCTATTCTTTCTCCCTTTCTATAGAATATAGAATAGCGCCATATCCTCACACTAATGTCAACATAGTAAAACTATTCGGGTCTAGTCAGGCTTCGATTATCATAGAATTTTCCTTACTTTTACCAGCCAGAGCTTTCTCATATCCCCTCTTTGCTCTCCTAATTGATTTCTTAAGCTCCATCATGCACTTTCTGTACTCCACTAATGCCTCCGCTTACTCCCCTTATGCTTGTTAAAAGCCTCTCTTTTCCTTCTCATTGTATCCTGAATGTCTTTGGTCATCCATGGTACTCTAGGCTAGTTACATGCTCCTATTATCCTAGAGGGAACATGTTGGGCCTGTACCCTCCCCATTTCATCTTTGAACACCCTCCACTGCTCCTCTGCCAATTTCCCCACAAGTAGCTTGTTCCATTCTATCTAGATCCTGCTTAATTTTGTTAAAATCTACTCTCCCCCAATACAAAACCTTTTTCTGCAACTTGTCAATTTCTTTGTCCATAAAATAATTGAATTCATAGAACCCTACAGTCCAGAAAGAGGCCCTTTGGCCCATCGAGTCTGCACCGAACACAATCCCACCCAGGCCCTACCCCCATATCCCTACATATTATACCCACTAATCCCTCTAACCTAAACATCCTAGTATACTAAAGGGCAATTTAAGCATGGCCAATCAACCTAACCCGCACATCTTTGGACTGTGGGAGGGAACCAGAGCACCTGAAGGAAACCCACGCAGACACGAGGAGAATGTGCAAACTCCACACAGACAGTGACCCGAGCCGTGATTGAACCCAGGTCCCTGGAGCTGTGAAGCAGCAGTGCTAACCACTGTGCTACCGTGCCGCCGAACTGAACCATGTTATGGTCACTATCACGATGTTTCTCCACTAATACATCAACCACCTGACCTTTCACATCCACCTGATTTGGCATGTGTTGAACAGTACAGCACTCCCTCAGGTGATGAAGGGGCAGCGCTCTGAAAGCTCGTACTTCCAAATAAACCTGTTGGACTATAACCTGGTGTTATGAGACCTACCCTAATCCAACACCGGCATCTCCACATCGTGGCTAACAAAGGTCAGAATGAGTCGTAAACGAAAGGGCCAGAAAGTACACAGTGAGCTTCCAGGTCAGGGCTCTGAACTTCGATATAGTCTTGCAGTAGCTATGAAGCGTCTTTACCCTCTCCCTAAACTTGCAATACTTGACATGGACAGACTGGGAATAGAGGGATACAAATGAATGGTCTAGTTGGACGTGTGAGTGGTGCAGGCTTGGAGGGCCGAAGGGCCTGTTCCTGTGCTGTACTGTTCTTTGTTTGTTTGTACTTCACAGGAGATTGTCCTTTGATGATCTTAACGGTGAGGGAGGCACCTCTGGTGTTTGCCTCTCCCACTCTTTCCTGAGCTCTGAAAAGAGGCCACGGGTTCCTCAGTGAACCATTGGCTTCTTGGTTTCCCCAGTTCTCCTCAATGTACGTGCATACATACAAATGCACGCGTGTGTACATACACACGCATGTGCACACACACACACACACATACACATACACACACACACACACACATATACCTGGAGTTAGTATTACAATGGCAGAGTCTCTGAAGAATTTCAAAGCCCCAGTGTCATCAAATTGAGAGGCTGAATAATATTCATGTCCCCATCATGTACAATTATCCTAAATTAGCTTTGAATACAGAACAGAACTACCAGATATCAGCCGTCTCATTAGGGCTGAAACAGCTGCTTACAGAATAAATCTCAGTTACAATTAACATCATGCTACGAGTGGCAGTTACATCAGCTCAAGCAATGAGCTCATGGGCTGTTCTGTGCCAGTCGCGTCGGAGGTGAGGAAAGGCCACCCACTGAGAGATCTTTAGCCTAACATTCAGCTTCTTCCCATTGACGGAAAAGACTCAAACACAAACCAGAATATAACTGTGTCACCAAAAAAATGCGTAATTGTCTCTATCTCTCTCTTTATCTATCTACGTCTCTCTGTCTCACTATCTCTCTCTCTGAGTTTTGCTTTGTCTCTGACTCTTACTCTGTCAATCCCTCGTTGCCTCTCACTTTTGCAGTCTCTCTCGATCTTTCTTTATCCCAATTCTTCTCTGTCGATCTCCACTTCTTTGCCTCCCCAATTCTCCCTCTGACTGCATGTCCCTCTCTGCCATGTCTCTGTTCGTTCCTTTCACTTTAGTGACACTGCCATAGCTTCAGAGAGAGGGGATTTCCAGTGGATCAGTCTGGGCTGGATAGAGGCCCAGTTGAGAGGTCTGTTGGCCAGATTCCCTTCCTCCCCATTGGCACTTTCTCACAATGTTGAGGGTCGGAGACACTCAAAAAAAACTTGTCCACAATCTTCACACTCTGGAGGATACAGCACGACTTAGTTACAGAGTAAAGCTCCCTCTACACTGTCTTCATCAATACTCCCAGGACAGGTACATTTGTGAATGGCTTGCGGAGGGATTGGTGAAGCAGATAAAGGAATGGGTAGAAGAATCATATAGTTGCTGAGAGGTTGCAACATGGACATTCTCACCATCACTGTGAGAGGGCTAGAATACAAGAGCAGGGATGTACTTCTGAGGCTGTATAAGGTTCTGGTCAGACCCCATTTGGAGTATTGTGAGCAGCTTTGGGCCCCATTATCTAAGGAAGGATGTGCTGGTCTTGGAAAGGGAGCAGAGGAGGTTCCTGGAATTCAGAGCTTGTCGTATAAGGAATGAACGCTCTGGCTCGTTGGAATTTAGCAGGATGAGGGGGGGTTCTTATTGAAACTTACAGAATACTGTGAGGCCTGAATAGAATGGACATGAAGAGGATGTTTCCACTAGTAGAAAAAACTAGAAGCAGAGGGCACAATGTCTGGCTAAAGGGACTATCCTTTAAAACAGAGAGGAGGAGGAGTTTCTTCAGCCAGAGAGTGGTGAATCTGTGGAACTCTTCGCCGCAGAAGGCTGTAGAGGCCAGGTCATTGAGTGTCTTTAAGACAGAGATAGATAGGGTCTTGATTAATAAGAGGGTCAGGGGTTATGGGGAAAAGGCAGGAGAATGGGGATGAGAAAAATAATCAGCAATGATTGAATGGTGAAGCAGGCTCGATGGGCTGAGTGGATTAATTCTGCTCCTACGTCTTGTGATCTTATGAGTCCAGTTAACTTTCACATTAATGGTCTAAGAAAGCCAGAAATGGTCGTTGTGCAGCATGACACAATGTTTCCGCAATGTGGTCCAAATTTCAGCAAGTGCTTCACATGTAGTGTAACATTATGGTACAATTGCCACTGTATCTAAACAACAGATAAAAGCAGACAATGAAGGTACAGGATGTTCCCAAACTTGATATATTATGACCACTTCAAAAATACAAAATATTTGACATCAAACAAAGCCTCTCAATTGAGTGTTTCATTGAGTGCAGTAAAACAAAATAAGTCAAAAGCAATCAATTTGGGGATTGGAATTCTATTTACCACTGCGAATATCTGAAAACAATTAACACCACACACACCTCTCAGAGAGACATCATTACCCCCAGACCCTTCACTGAGAGGGATATCATTACCCCACACCCTTCACCGTGGGGTATCATTACCCCACACCCTTCACTGTGGGATATCATTACCCCACATCCTTCACTGAGAGGGATATCATTACCCCACACCCTTCACTGTGGGATATCATTACCCCACACCCTTCACTGAGCGATATCATTACCCCACACCCTTCACTGTGGGGTATCATTACCCCACACCCTTCACTGTGGGATATCATTACCCCACATCCTTCACTGTGGGATATCATTACCCCACACCCTTCACTGAGAGGGATATCATTACCCCCACACCCTTCACTGAGAGGGATATCATTACCCCACACCCTTCACCGTGGGGTATCATTACCCCACACCCTTCACTGTGGGATATCATTACCCCCATACCCTTCACTGTGGGATATCATTACCCCACATCCTTCACTGAGAGGGGTATCATTACCCCACACCCTTCACTGTGGGATATCATTACCCCACACCCTTCACTGTGGGATATCATTACCCCACACCCTTCACTGTGGGATATCATTACCCCACACCCTTCACTGTGGGATATCATTACCCCACATCCTTCACTGTGGGGTATCATTACCCCACATCCTTCATTGAGAGGGATATCATTACCCCACATCCTCCACTGTGGGATATCATTACCCCACACCCTTCACTGTGGGATATCATTACCCCCACACCCTTCACTGTGGGATATCATTACCCCACACCCTTCACTGTGGGGTATCATTACCCCACACCCTTCACTGTGGAATATCACTACCCCCACACCCTTCACTGTGGGATATCATTACCCCACACCCTTCACTGAGAGGGATATCATTACCCCACACCCTTCACTGTGGGATATCATTACCCCACACCCTTCACTGAGAGAGATATCATTACCCCACACCCTTCACTGTGGGATATCATTACCCCACATCCTTCACTGAGAGGGATATCATTACCCCACACCCTTCACTGTGGGATATCATTACCCCACACCCTTCACTGAGAGGGATATCATTACCCCACATCCTTCACTGAGAGGGATATCATTACCCCACACCCTTCACTGAGAGGGATATCATTACCCCACATCCTTCACTGAGAGGGATATCATTACCCCACATCCTTGACAGTGAGATATCATTACCTCACACCCTTCACTGTGGGATATCATTACCCCACACCCTTCACTGAGAGGGATATCATTACCCCACACCCTTCACTGTGAGATATCATTACCCCACACCCTTCACTGAGAGGGATATCATTACCCCACACCCTTCAATGAGAGGGATATCATTACCCCACATCCTTCACTGTGAGATATCATTACCCCACACCCTTCACTGAGAGGGATATCATTACTCCACACCCTTCACTGTGGGATAACATTACCCCACACCCTTCACTGTGAGATATCATTCCCCCACATCCTTCACTGAGAGGGATGTCATTACCCCCACACCCTTCACTGTGGGATATCATTACCCCACACCCTTCACTGTGAGCTACCATTACCCCACACCCTTCACTGTGGTGAGATATCATTACCCCACACCCTTCACTATAAGATATCATTACCCCCACATCCTTCACTGTGGGATATCATTATCCCCCATCCTTCACTCTAAGATATCGTTACCCCACACCCTTCACTATCTCAAAGATATCATTATCCCCACATCCTTCACTGTGAGATATCGTTACCCCATACCCTTCACTGTAAGATATCATTACCCCACATCTTTCACTGAGAGGGATATCATTACCCTCACACCCATCACTGTGAGATATCATTACCCCCACACCCTTCACTGTGAGATATCATTACCCCCACACCCTTCACTGAGAGATATCATTACTCCCACACCCTTCACTGAGAGACATCATTAGTGAGAGAGATCATTAACCCCACATCCTTTATTGAGAGAGGTAACATTGTCCCTATACTCATCACTGAGAGATATTACGCCCACAACATCACTGAGAGAGATATCATTGCCCCCACACCTTTCATTCAGAGAGATATCACTGCCCCCATACCCATCACTGAGAGAGATATCATTACCCCCTCACCAATCACTGAGAGATATCATTACCCCCACACCCATCACTGAGAGATATCATTACCCCCAATCCATCACTGAGAGATATCATTACCCCCACACCCATCATTGAGAGATATCATTACCCCAGGCCCATCACTGAGAGATATCATAAACTCCACACCCATCACAGAGAGATATCATTACCCCCACACCCATCACTGAGAGATATCATTACCCCCACACCCATCACTGAGAGATATCATTACCCCCACACCCATCACTGAGAGATATCATTACCCCCACACCCATCACTGAGAGATATCATTACCCCCACACCCATCACTGAGAGATATCATTACTCCCACACCCATCACTGAGAGATCTCATTACCCCCACACCCATCACTGAGAGATATCATTGCCCCCACACCCATCACTGAGAGAGATACATTACCCCCACACCCATCACTGAGAGATATCATTACTCCCACACCCATCACTGAGAGATATCATTACCCCCAACCCATCACTGAGAGATATCATTACCCCCACACCCATCACTGAGAGATCTCATTACCCCCACACCCATCACTGAGAGATATAATTACCCCCACACCCATCACTGAGAGATATCATTACTCCCACATCCATCACTGAGAGATATCATTACTCCCACACCCATCACTGAGAGATATCATTACCCCCACACCCATCACTGAGAGATATCATTACCCCCACACCCATCACTGAGAGATCTCATTACCCCCACACCCATCACTGAGAGATATCATTGCCCCCACACCCATCACTGAGAGAGATACATTACCCCCACACCCATCACTGAGAGATATCATTACCCCCACACCCATCACTGAGAGATATCATTACTCCCACACCCATCACTGAGAGATATCATTACCCCACACCCATTACTGAGAGATATCATTACCCCCACACCCATCACTGAGAGATATCATTACCCCACACCCATTACTGAGAGATATCATTACCCCCACACCCATCACTGAGAGATATCATTACCCCCACACCCATCACTTAGAGAGATACATTACCCCCACACCCATCACTGAGAGATATCATTACTCCCACACCCATCACTGAGAGATATCATTACCCCCACACCCATCACTGAGAGAGATACATTACCCCCACACCCATCACTGAGAGATATCATTACTCCCACACCCATCACTGAGAGATATCATTACCCCACACCCATCACTGAGAGATATCATTACCCCACACCCATCACTGAGAGATATCATTACCCCCACACCCATTACTGAGAGATATCATTACCCCCACACCCATCACTGAGAGATATCATTACCCCCACACCCATTACTGAGAGATATCATTACCCCAACACCCATCACTGAGAGATTGGTTATTACCAACAATCTTTCACTGGGAATGATTAATTTATTATGTGTCATGGAGGAGGATACTCTCAACTTAATATACTGGAAGAATCATTTCTCTAACGCAATCAATATCATGGATGATATTAGTCTCTTAGCCACCCCCACATTGGGAAATTCCATTAACCTCAAGTGAGAAGTACCTTTAACATATTACACATCACTCTGGGAGATATAATTAAGCTTATTTGCATCACTCTCCTCCCACACCATTAGTTTCACTTTGAGAGCAACATTTAATCTAATAATATGCACCATTGCTGTTTCGGAGCCATACAACCATTTCAAGGTTACCGCACAGAAAGTTACCCTTCAGCCCATCATGTCACCACCGGCCACAAGCTAAAATATGAAAAACTAACTACCTATCCTAATGCCACCTTCAAGTACATGGTCATGGGCCTTGCAGGTTACCTTTCAACTGAGCTGAGGGTTTCTGACGCTCTTCCAGACCCGACAGGGAATTCCAGACCCTCACATCCCACCCAGTGAAGATACTTGGCTCTTGTACCCTCTTGCCCTTCTACCCATCACCTTATATCTCTGATCCCTGCTAATTGACCCCTCAGCAAGGGGAGACAAGTCTTTCTTGTCCACCCTGTCTAGGCCCATCATAGATTTCTACACCTCGACCAGGTCATCCCTTAGCCTCTAAGGAAAACAATTCGAGACTATCCAATCTCTCCTCATATCTGCAATTTTCCAGCCTTGGCAACATTTTTGTATATCTCTTCTGCACTCTCTCCAGATTAATTATGTCCTTGCAGTATTGTGGTGACAACTGTGTACAAAACTCCAGCAAAGGCCTATCCAGTGTTTTATACAGTTCCAGCATAACATCCCTGTTTTTGTATGCTCGCCCAATAAAGAAAATCTTTCTTGAACGCTTCATCCATCTCCAAGGACCAATGGCCTTCCCTTTAATTAAGTATTCCCTAACCTTGTTTGAGCTCACGTTTCCAGATTGAATTCTATTTTGTCACTTCTCTGCCCACTCAACCAAACCATTGATATCATTCTGGAGTTGACAGCTTTCCTCTTCACAATCAACTACTTGGACAATTTTTGTGTCAAATGCAAATTTCCCCATCATGGATCCCATATTTCAGTCAAAATCATTAACACGCACAACAGACAGCAAGGACGCTAATACTGATCCCTGTGGAGCACTATTGAAAACCTTCACAACAATATCCATCAACCATTAATTACCATTTACTTCTAGTCACTGATCCAATTTTAGAACATAGAACCCTACAGTGCAGAAACAGGCCCTTCGGCCCATCGAGTCTGCACCGAACACAATCCCACCCAGACGCTATCCCCATATCCCTACACATTTTACCTGCTTATCCCTCTAACCTACACATCCCAGGATACTAAGGGGCAATTTTAGCATAGCCAATGAACCTAACCCGCACATCTTTGGACTGTGGGAGGAAACCGGAGCACCCGGAGAAAACCCACGCAGACACGAGGAGAATGTGCAAACTCCACACAGACAGTGACCCGAGCCGGGAATCGAACCCAGGACCCTGGGGCTGTGAAGCAGCAGTGCTAACCACTGTGCTACCGTGCCGCCCCAATTTTAGATCCAACTCACCACCTCTATCCCATTATATTTCACTTTTCTGATTAGTCTTCCAAGTGAGACCTTGTCAAATGCCTTACTGAAACCCATGTGAACAATATCCACTGCACTATCCTAATCAAGCCTCCGAGAACCATAGAATACGATAGCTCAGAAACAGGCCCTTTGGCCCTTCTTGGCTGTGCCGAACCATTTTTCTGCCTAGTCCCACTGACCTGCACTTGGATTGTGACCCTCCACACCCCTTTCATCCATGAACCCATCCAAGTTTTTCTTAAATGTTAGGAGTGAACCTGCATTCACCACTTCATCTGGCCGCTCATCCCACACTCCCACAACTCTCTGTGTGAAGAACCCTCCCCTAATATTCCCTTTAAACCTTTCCCCTTTAACCCATACCCTCTGGTTTTTTTCTTCCCTAGCTTCATTGGAAAAAGCCTGCTTGCATTCAAATGTATGACATCAAAATGTCATACACCTCTATCAAATCTCCCCTGATTCTTCTATGCTGCAGTGAATAAGGTCCTAACCTATTCAACATTTCTCTGTAACTCAGTTTCTCAAGTCCTGGCAACATCTTTGTAAACCTTCTCTGCACTCTTTCAACCTTGTGTGGTTGGGTCAATGATAGAGGGTTTGGGACAAAACTGTACAAAAGACCTGAACTACCCTTGACTACCTCAATCCTAGAACAAAGAAACCAGAAGAGACTGCATTAATGGCCAGAAATTGCATTTTCGGGTCTACAGGTAATAGCAGAAACTAAAAATGTAAAGAAATAAGTAAAGAGAATGTGAGGGAAAAGTACTTTAAAAGAGAAAGACTGTTTTGTGTATATTGCCCAAACGCATGGAATACAAGGTACAAATTTAGTGAATTACAAATTAAATTTGGGTGGTCTGACTCAGTAACCTTTGCTGAGTCTTTACTGCAAGATTGTCAGGACTGAGAACTAAATACCCCTGACTTTGTCAGGAAGGGTAGAGAAACAGGTAGAGGGACTTAACAGCCTTAGTAATTAACAATTCTGTCACTTCAGGTTTCCCCAGGGTGTATACTGAGTCATAAGGAGGTTTGGAGACTTTGAGTTGAATAATGAGTCTCGGCCCCTCCCCTAGCAGCTTAGCTGAAGTGGCAGAATGTATTAATGCAGAAATTAAACCACCGTATCAGAAAGGAAGATCAGTTTTTAAATATAAGATTTTAGCTGTCATGCCGATTGGAATAAAGGAAGACACAGTAGTTAGCACTGCTAACTCATAGTACCAGGGACCAGAGTTAGATTCTGGCATTGTATGACTGTCTATGTGGAGTTTGCATGTTCTCCCCATGCCTGCATGGGTTTGTTCTGGTTTCCTCCCACAGTCCAAGGATTAGGTTAGGTGGATTGGCCATGTTAAATCGCCTGTACGTTTGTATATATATATATGTGTGTGTGTGTGTGTGTGTGTGTGTGTGTGTGTGTGTGTGGTGTAAAGCCCTTCAAGCAAGAAACCCTGGTTGGAGTATGACCTATAGGGGCGGCACGGTAGCACAGTGGTTAGCACTGCTGCTTCACAGCTCCAGGGTCTTGGGTTCAATTGCCAGCTCGGGTTACTGTTTGTGTGGAGTTTGCACATTCTCCTCGTGTCTGCGTGGGTTTCCTCCGGGTACTCCGGTTTCCTCCCACAGTCCAAAGATGTGCGGGTTAGGTTGATTGGCCATGCTAAGAAATTGCCCCTTAGTGCCCAGGGATGCGTAGGTTCGAGGGGTTAGTGGGTATCATATGTGGGGGTATGGGGGTCGGGCCTGGGTGGGATTGTGTTCGGTGCAGACTCGATGGGCCGAAGGGCCTCTTTCTGCACTGTAGGGTTCTATGATTCTGTAGCTTCAAAACAGAAAAAAGTCTGGCCTATTTGCCATCAGGGTGTAGAAATGTTGAGTGAGAGTGGAATGAGAATATTAGCTCATGTCAAAAGGATTGCAGATCCCTTGAGTGTTTTTTATTCATTTACAGGATATAGGCATTGCTGGCTAGGCCAGCATATATTGTTCATCCCTGCTCGGCCTTGAGAGATGGGGGTGAGCTGGCTTTTTGTAGGTGTAGGTAAATTGACAGTGTTGTTCGGGAAGGAATTCCGGGATTTTAACCCAACGGCTGTGAAGGAACGGTGATACATTTCTGAATCAGAATGATAAGTGACTTGGAGGGGAATCTCCTAGTGGTGTTCCCAGCCTTCTGCTGTTTGTCCTCAGTAATATCTTGTGACAACCTGGTGGCACAGTGGTTAGCACTGCTGCCTCGCTGTGCCGGTGACCTGGGTTCAATTCCAATCTCGGGTCACAGTCGATGTAGAGTTTGCATGTTCTTCCCACAATTAAGGGTCGATAGTAAAGTCTATTTTTGGTGTCAATTTAGCTTTTTGGAAAACTGTTGCAGTGACCTTTCCCTGTCCTATTCACCTTGTAACAGGACTGCACCCACCCCCAGCTTATCAGCATCAGTTGCTACCTCTGCACGCACACACGTGCTCACACACAGCCAAAGGGATAAAGGTTCAAGGAATAAGGATAGATGGTATCTGAGTTACTTGGTTGTTTTCTCAGCACTGCTCTGTGAAACGATCAATGACTATTGGACTGCCTTTCAAGCAAACTTCAGGAACTCTTGCAGATTTTCTGTTTCAGCCTGTCAACCAACCGAAAAGCAGCCTACACTCTTTTCTGACAATGGACTGACTCTGAGCCACACAGAGGCTGCTGCCTCTTTACACAAACAGTTGGTCCTCCTCTCCTCAAAGAAGAAGCAAACCATTTATTAAATACAGGACGGTGTGTAGGGATGTAGGGAAAAGGCAAGGACGTGGAGCTAAGTCACATGGTCTTATTGAATGACTGAACAAGTCTGAGTGGTTAAGTGTCCTTACGTCCCCTAGCCCTGTGGGGGATTCCGTTATTGTTTTTCTGGGAAGTAATAACCTACAGTCACCTTCACAGTGAAGCAGTCTGGGAAGCATGTTCTGCGATTGTCATTGCGGTGACGTAGTCAGGAAAGAATGTCCTACAGTAAGCAGCAGAGTGAAGCAGGCTGGGAACAGTGTCCTGCCGTCAGCATCGCAGTGAAGCAGGCTGGGAACAGAGTCCTGTCATCAGCATCGCAGTGAAGCAGGCTGGGAACAGTGTCCTGCAGTCAGCATCGCAGTGAAGCAGGCTGGGAACAGTGTCCTGCAGTCAGTATCGCAGTGAAGCAGGCTGGGAACAGTGTCCTGCAGTCAGTATCGCAGTGAAGCAGGCTGGGAACAGTGTCCTGCCATCAGCATCGCAGTGAAGCAGGCTGGGAACAGTGTCCTGCAGTCAGCATCGCAGTGAAGCAGGCTGGGAACAGTGTCCTGCCATCAGCATCGCAGTGAAGCAGGCTGGGAACAGTGTCCTGCAGTCAGCATCGCAGTGAAGCAGGCTGGGAACAGTGTCCTGCCATCAGCATCGCAGTGAAGCAGGCTGGGAACAGAGTCCTGTCATCAGCATCGCAGTGAAGCAGGCTGGGAACAGTGTCCTGCCATCAGCGTCGCAGTGAAGCAGGCTGGGAACAGTGTCCTGCCATCAGCGTCGCAGTGAAGCAGACTGGGAACAGTGTCCTGTCATCAGCATCGCAGTGAAGCAGGCTGGGAACAGTGTCCCGCCGTCAGCATCGCAGTGAAGCAGACTGGGAACAGTGTCCTGTCATCAGCATCGCAGTGAAGCAGGCTGGGCACAGTGTCCTGCCGTCAGCATCGCAGTGAAGCAGACTGGGAACAGTGTCCTGCCATCAGCGTCGCAGTGAAGCAGGCTGGGAACAGTGTCCTGCCATCAGCATCGCAGTGAAGCAGGCTGGGAACAGTGTCCTGCCATCAGCGTCGCAGTGAAGCAGACTGGGAACAGTGTCCTGCTGTGTAGCCTGATGGCATTTTGCTCACAACCTAATTGTGGAATTTCTGAAAGAGTCATCTTGTGCTCACCAGGACACTTTGCAAGATTATCGATACAAAAGGAAAATAACAATTTATACTGTATGAGGACAAAGTGTTGAATACACATTAGATATGATTTTCTGATATGCTAAACAATCGTCAGTGTGTTAAGAATTATGCTGACAACCAACTTGAATGTAATGAAAGTTACATACATTAATAGATAAGGCCTTGTATGACCCACCTTAACTCCAAGAAATCACTGCAGGAGTTCCTCAGGAGAATGCCCAAGGTCCAACCATCTTTAGTTGCTTCACAAATGACCATCCTTTCATCATGAGGGCAGATATGGCGATGCTCACAGACAATGTTCAGCACCACTTGCAACTCTTTAGATTCTGAAGCAGTCCATATCCTCAACATCATCCAGGTCAAAGCAGCCCACTTAAATGGCACCCCCTCCACCACCTTAAAAATGCATTCCCCCCACCAGCAAATAGAAAGAACATGTACACACACTGTGCTTATTTCAGCTAAACTACAGAAATGATTGCCATTTGCTGACTCATTCCTCAGGTTAATGCCTTGACCAATCAGGGTTAAACTTTCTTGTTTAAATTTCAAACAATGCTTGGCAGTTAACTGTCAGGTACCATCAACTGGTACATTCTCCATAGCAAAATCTCTACTTGCCACCAATCAACACTCTTTTCTCAGACAGTATAAATTGTTGTTCTCCCTTGTTTTGTATTTTTACACTGTGCAAGACAAAAGAGTTTTGACGTGTCTCTTTGTTTCAGCATTACCTATGGTGTGTAGTGCCAAACAATTATAAATAATTTCTATCTAAGATACCATTGAGTTATCAGAATGGATTTTAAAAGGAGACATATGAATTGATTGCAGCGACAGCAACAACCACTGAACACAAGAAACAGAAGCAGGAGCAAGCAACAGGCCCTTTGATATAATTATGCTGGCATCAACTCCTTTCTCTGTGCCATTTCTTTATAGCTCTTTATTCCTCAATCTATCAAATTATTGTTTACCTCCAATTTAAATATTTGTAATAATCCAGCCTTGAATACCCTTTGGGTCAGAGAATTTCAGAGATTCGCCACTCTCTGCAAGGAGAATTTTTTATCCAGCTGTTTTAAATGACTGCTTCTTTACCTTGAAATGATGTCCTGTGGTTCGAGATTCTCCCACTAGTGAAAACATCTCAACATTGATCCTGTCAAGCCCCCTTGGGATCTTATATGTGATCTAAACTCCATGGAAAACAGGCCCAGACTAATTAGCCTCTCTTGAAAAATAACCCTTTCATCCCAGGGAATTAGCCTGGTGAATCTCTTTTGGACTGCCTCCAATGTTACTATATCCTTTTTAAGGTAAGGGAGCCAAAACTGTACACAGGATTCCAGGTGGGGGCCTCACCAACACACAATATAATTGCAAAAAACACTCTCTATTTTTAAACTCCAGCCCCTTGCAATAGAGGCCAAAATGTCTTTTTGCCTTTAACTACTTGTTGGACCTGCTTGCTAGCTTTTTGTAATCAATGCACTAGAACACGTAGGTCCACTTCACATCTTACTTTCTGACCTATATTTGTCTCATCAGCAAACTTGGCAATCATCCCATCCATCCATCCCTTCATCCAAGTCATTTGTATAAATTGTAAATAATGGAGGTCCCAACACTAATCCCAGTGGCACACCACTCATTACATCTTGCCAACTTGAAAAAGACCCATTTATGCCTACTCTCTGCTTCCTGTTAGCCAGCCAATATTCTAGTCATGCCAATATGTTACCCTCTGTAACATGAGGTTTTACTTTCCTCAATATCCTTTGATGTGGTACTTTATCAAATGCCTTCTGGTCATCTAGGTACAGTACATCCACATGTTTCTTTTTATCTACAGTACAGGTTACTTCCTCAAATACCTCCAATAAATTGATAAACATAATTTCTCTTGGGCGTGCCCTTACCACCAGTTTGCTGCGCTACAGTGAGTTTGGTTAATTTGGTGGCCAGCCAAATCTCGGTTCACTGTGGCATGATGGGAAAATCTCACCGTTGTGAACAGTGGTAAGATTCCAGTCATTGACTCTACCTGATTAGTTTGAGCTTATCCAAGTTACCTGTTATAACATAAAGTCATAATCATAGAAGGTTACAGCATGGAAACAGGCCTTTCAGCCCAACTTGTCCATGCCGCTCAGTTTTTAACCAGTATGTTATTCCCAATTGCCCACATTTGACCCATATATCTCTATATCCATCTTACACATGCAGCTGTGTAAATGCTTTTTAAAAGACAAAATTGTACCTGCCTCTGCTACTACCTCTAGCAGCTCGTTGTAGACACTCACCAGTCTCTGTGAAAAAATTGCCCCTCTGGACTCTTTTGCATCTCTCCCCCGTCACCTTAAACCTATGCCCTCTAGCTTTAGACGCCGCTACCTTTGAGAAAAGATATTGACTTTCTAGCTGATCTATTCCCCTCATTATTTTACAGACTTCTGTAATATCATCCCTCAGCCTCCTACACTCCAGGGAAAGAAGCGCCAGTCTATCCAGCCTCTCTGTATAAGTCCCGGTAGCAGCTTAGTAGATTTTTTCTGTACTCTTTCCATATCCTTTCCATAATAGGGTGACCAGGACTGTACACAGTATTCCAAGTCTGGTCTTACCAACATCTTGCACAACTTCAACAAGACATCCCAACTCCTATATTCAATGTTGTGACCAATGAAACCAAGCACACCGAATATTTTCTTCACCTATGACTCCACTTTCAAGGAGCGATGAACCTGTATCCCTAGTTCTCTTTGTTCTAAAACTCTCCCCAGTGCCCCACCATTAACTGAGTAAGTCCTGCCCTGGTTCAATCTACCAAAATGCATCATCTCGCATTTATTAATCTGCCATTCATCAGCCCCCTGGCCCAATTGATCAAGAGCCCGTTGCAATCCTAGATCCCCTTTTTTTATTGTCCACTATGCCACCAATTTTGGTGTGATCCACAAACTTATTAACCATGGCTGTGATTCTCCTAAAAGCACTGAATTGGTGAAAAAACTGCTCCAGATCCTGACTGTTTTCTCAGTTCAGCTTCTCACCTGAATCTCCACACTCTGTGCACTGCAGAGGTCCCCAGTCGCTGCCCTCCCTCCACCCAAACCAACCCTGTCTGCAGAGAGTGCCAGCAGGACCACCCCTAGGCCCTGGCCACAATAGGCCCTACCTCCTTGGCACTGCCCAATGCCCAATGGGCAGTGCTAAGGTGCCCCCTTGGGCATGGGCACTTTGCCCCTTGGGCCCAAGGAGTATTATTTTTCTAACTAGTTTTCTCTCGTATTCTAATTTCCCTCTTTATTAGTCTTTTAGTCATTATTTACTATTCCTTAGATTCTATTCAGTCTTCTGACCCCCTGTCTTTACACAATTATATTCTTTACACATGAACACTTGAACGTGCAAATTAGGAGCAGGGGTAGGTAACTTGGCCCCTCCAATCTGCCCTTCCTTTCAGGAAACTGATCTTGATTTGATTTGATTTTGATTTATTATTGTCACATGCATTAGTATACAGAGAAAAGTATTGCTTCTTGCACGCTATACAGACAAAGCATACTGTACATAGTGAAGGAAAAGAGAGAGTACAGAATGTAGTGTTACAGTCATAGCTAGGGTCTGGAAAAAGATCAACTTAATACAAGGTAGATCCATTCAATAGCCTGATGGCAGCAGGAGAAAAACTGTTCTTGAATTGGTTAATACATGTCCTCAGACTTTTGTATCTTTTTCCTGACAGAACAAGGTGTAAGAGAGTATGTCCAGGGTGTATAGTGTCCTTCATTGTGCTGGCTGCTTTTCCGAGGCAGCGGGAAGTATAGACAGAATCAATCGATGGGAGGATAGTTTGCGTGATGGACTGGGCTTCATTCACAAGCCTTTGTAGTTTTTTTGTGGTCTTGGGCAGAGCAGGAGCCATGCCAAGCTGTGATACAACCAGAAAGAATGCTTTCTATGGTGCATTTATAAACATTGGTGAGAGTCATTAGCAGGCATGCCAAATTTCCTTAGTCTTCTGAGAAAGTAGAGGCATCAGTGGGCTTTCTTAACTATAGCATCGGCTGGAGGGATCAGGACAGATGGTTGGTGATCTGGACACCCAGAAACATGAAGCTCTCAGCTATTTCTACTTCATCCGCGTTGATGTAGACAGGGGCATGTCCTCCTGAAGTTGATGACTATTTGCTTCATTTTACTGACATTGAAGGAGAATTATTGATGTTGCACCAGTTCACTAGATTCTCTAACTCTTTCCTGTACCCTGTCTCATCATTGTTTGAGATCTGGCCCACTACAGGCATATCATCAGCAAACTTGAAAATTGAGTTGGAGGGGAGGGGAGGGATCTGATTGTAACCTCAATCCTAAATTCCTGCCTCCTCTTTCACCACGCACCACCTCCGCCCCCTCGCCCCCAACCTTGTTGAACAAGGGTGTCTGTCTACAGATTGTGTTTTCACTGCCTTTTGAGGAAAAGAGTTCTCAATACTCATTTCTGAGAGAAAAATATTCTCCTCATCTCCATCTTAAATAAGCGACCACTTACTTTTCATCAGTGACCCCTAGTTCTAGATTCTCTGACAAGAGGAAACATCCTCTCCACATTTACCCGGTCAAGAGCTTTCAGAAGGTTTCAGTCAAGTTAACCACAGGTGTCTGTCCCTTGGACTTTTTCTTACTTGTTGAAAAGTATCCTGAAATATCCCTTTAAATGTTTGCTGCTGTATCTCTCATCTACCCCTTAACCTCATCTGCTAATTAACTTTAGCCAGCTTTGCTTTTATGCCCTTATAATTATTTAAGTTTAAAGACACAGTCTCAAAGAACAAAGAACAACCCAGCACGGGAAACAGGCCCTTCGGCCCAACGAGCCCGCGCCGCCACATCACCCTACCCCTATTCTACCCTGCATATCTATGAATGGAACCCTACTCAGTCAGATTCAGGGAAGAAATAGTGTCAATTTGGTAAAAACCGATTAGCCTGAGAGCACATCTTTGGGGTGTGGGAGGAAACCGGAGCGCCCGGAGGAAACCCACGCAACCACAGGGAGAATGCGCAAACTCCCACAGACACAGGCCCAAATCCATGTGCCTGCACAGCCAGCAGTGCTAGTCACTGAGCTGTTGCGGCGCCCAAATGTCAATAAGCTAATTACAGTTACTGGAACGGTAAATGCTCAACATTAAATGATGTTTGTTGTATGTCTAAGCAAAAGTCGCTGGCAGAAATGTCTCGGGAAGCTGTGAGGAATGCCTTATTTGGGGATCGGGGTCATTACTGAGCACAGATGTATTCTCTGTCACCTGTTCTGGGCTCTTGGCATCCCAGTCGTTCAAATGTCACCTCACCCTGGCAGCCTGCAATTCTTACGCCTTGCTCCCTCAAACTGAACGTAAAATTCAATTGTAAAAATGAGCACTCCAGCCTCAGGCTGCCTTCACTATGAGATCATTAATTACTCCCAACTTGTTGCACAATACCAGGTTTAAACCAACAAGTTTTATTCTTGGATCTCTTCCCTGTACAGAATAGAAATTGAAACAGCAGCTTGTGCAGCATTCAAATGACATCATTGTCTAATCGTGCGACGGGCTCTTAGAGCAGTCGTGCCACTACTTAAGTATGTAACAGACGGAGACTGAGAACACAGTCTTTGATCTTCCCAAGATTAGCCAGAATAAATATTTATTGATTCAGCACTGGATCATACGATGAGCAGTCTAACAGGTTGAAGATAGTGGAGTGGGTTGAGAGAGGTGATGGTGAGGGAGCTGGGAGCTGTCAGGTTACATGTGATAACTGACACTGTTTTCGCACTGCAGCGTGAGCCATTGTAAACCTCACGCCCATCACTCTGGGAGATGTCAATAAGCTAATTACAGTTACTGGAACGGTAAATGCTCAGCATTAAATGATGTTTGTTGTTTGTCTAACCAAAAGTCGCTGGCAGAAATGTCTCGGGAAGCTGTGAGGCATGCCTTATTTGGGGATCGGGGTCATTACTGAGCACAGATGTATTCTCTGTCACCTGTTCTGGGCTCTTGGCATCCCAGTCGTTCAAATGTCACCTCACCCTGGCAGCCTGCAATTCTTACGGCTGATCGCCATGGAGATTCTGCGGCTGCCAGGTAACCATCCAATTATTTTGTTCACATTTTCTGTGTAAAATCTCTGCTAAAGCTTTATGTCAAAGCAGCGAGGAAGAGAATCATCAAAACCATGCAGCACACAGGGAGGTTATTGCAGCTCATCAGGTCTGTGCCTGCTCTTTAGAAGTACTGTCCAATTAGCTCCAGTCCCTGCTACTCTCGAACCTGCACATTTCACTCCCCCCCCCCCCCCCCCCCGCGCGCCCCCCCCCCCACCTTCCTGTATATGTGTACAAGCAAAGAGGCAAATCGGAAAAAGAAAACCTCACAAGGAGCAGGAGAGAAGAAGAGAGAGAAAAAAGAACGAGAGACAGAGAGAGAGAGAGAGGCAACAGGGAAAGGAGAGTGAGACACATCAGAAAGATTAAGTAAAGGGAAGAGTTAAAGAGATTGTGAAGGAACTAGCTGTTAAACAGTGATTGGCAATGATTTAGTGGGATTTTTTCAAGCTTTGTGTGTTAAATGCTGCGAGTTACAGCTTGTCCCAGATTTCTGACAATTCATGTGTCCCTTTGACAGAATCCTCAGAAACAGCAGAAATAAATTGCCCAAACAAGCCCGAGTGAAATATTCATTCTAATCATTGAACAAAGAGGAAGCGGGAGAGGAAATGAGGTGGGGAGGGGTGAAGCATCACTGTTATTTGTTTCTTAAAAAAAAAGGTTAATACGCCTGTGAATCCTGATCTGGCTGCTACTGATTGAAGTAAATCACCCTGCACCCCCCCTTATCCCTACCCCTCCCTCATCTTTCCCTCTCTCTCCCTCACCTTTCCTTCTTCCCCATCCCTCTCTATCTCTCATCTTTCCTTCGCCCTCATCTTTCCCTCTCTTTCATCCCTTCCTCTCCCTCATCTTTCCCCCTCCCTCATCCCTCCTTCTTCCCCATCTTTCTCTTTCCTCTTTCTCCCTCTTCTTTCCTTCACCCTCATCCTTTCCTCACCCTCATCACTCCCTCGCCCTCAGCACTCTCCCCTCTTAGATGCAGAGTACTGTCTGTGAGGCCTGATCCTAGGCCATGTCAGTTTGCCTCACTGGACCCAAACATTTTGGCTGCAGCTCCATACCGGAGACATTAATCCCCGAGTCAGGCTGACACTCGAAGGCTGTCTGTCGCAGGAGACATTAAACACAGGCCCCAGATTTCCTCCTCCTCTTAACTTCCCTTCATCCCATCTACCAAGATTTTGAGTAGAGCTCCCCTTCACCTTAGAAGATAAAAGGAATGGTTGTTTAAAGGAAGTACAGCCTCTTCTCTGCAATAAATATACATTGAGACTGGTGGCCTCGATTTTGGTCTCCAGTTGCTAGTGTGGGCTTTGAACCCACAACTTCCTGACTCAGTGGGAGAAGTTGCTACCACTCATAAAGTACATCAAATTAAGAGGTCAGTTCAAACAGGGACACCGTTTGGTTTGGGCTTACAATAAAGAATCCTGTTTGATAAATTTACGAGCAGAGATACATAAACATAGAACATTACAGCGCAGAACAGGCCCTTCGGCCCACGATGTTGCGCCGACCAGTTACAAAAACAATGACCCACTAGCCTAAACCAATCCCTTTTCATCCATAAACCTATCCACAGATCTCTTAAACGCCCCCAAACTAGGTGCATTTACAACTGCAGCTGGCAGGGCATTCCAGTCCCTCACCACCCTCTGGGTAAAGAACCTACCCCTGACATCTGTCCTATAACTACCCCCCCTTAATTTAAAGTCGTGCCCCCTCGTGCTAGCTTTCTCCATCCGAGGAAAAAGGCTATCACTATCTACCATGTCTAAACCTCTAATCATCTTATATGTTTCAATAAGAATGGTGGACATCATCCCGTTAGTGGGACGTGGCACATTGTTTGCCCACAGCGGGATTCTCTGGTCCTGCAGCTGTCAGTGGGAATTCCTATCCCATGCCGGAGGGTAACCTACAGGCCGGGGTGCGCTGGGGACCAGAGAATCCCGCTGGCGTGAATGGACGGCGAATTCCAGCTGGTGACACTGCCAAAGAGAAAAATGTTGTAAATTCTGACCCTGGTGAACAATTTGTTCATCTTTAAACTGGATCATAAAGTTCACAGATTGAATAAATAGGAGGGGAAGAGAGAGAGAGACAGAGGAAGGAAGAGAGACAGACAGAGGGAGGGAGAGAAAGAGAGGGAGATGGAGACAGAGGGAGGGAGAGACAGAGGGAGGGAGAGAGACAGAGGGAAGGAGAGGGAGGGAGAGAGAGAGACAGAGGAAGGAAGAGAGACAGACAGAGGGAGGGAGAGAAAGAGACGGAGGGACGGAGAAAAAGGGAGAGAGAGACAGAGGGAGGGAGAGAGACAGAGAGAAGGAGAGGGAGAGAGAGGGAGGGAGAGAGAGAGACAGAGGGACGGAGAAAAAGGGAGAGAGAGACAGAGGGAGGGAGAGAGACAGAGGGAGGGAGAGAGACAGACAGAGGGAGGGAGAGAGAGAGAGGGAGGGAGATGGAGACAGAGGGAGGGAGAGACAGAGGGAGGGAGAGAGACAGAGGGAGGGAGAGACAGAGGGAGGGAGAGAGACAGAGGGAGGGAGAGAGACAGAGGGAGGGAGGGAGAGAGATAGAGAGAGATAGAGGGAGGGAGAGGGAGAGAGAGAGAGATAGAGGGAGGGAGAGGGACAGAGATAGAGGGAGGGAGAGGGAGAGAGATAGAGGGAGGGAGAGAGAGAGAGATAGAGGGAGGGAGAGAGAGAGATAGAGGGAGGGAGAGAGAGAGAGAGACAGAGGGAGGGAGAGAGAGAGAAAGAGAGAGAGAGACAGAAGGAGGGAGGGGGAGAGAGACAGAGGGAGGAAGAGAGACAGAGGGAGAGAGACAGAGGGAGGGAGAAGAGAGAAACAGAGGAAGGGTGAGGGAGAGAGACGGAGGGAGAGGGAGGGAGAGGGAGAGAGACAGAAGGAGGGAGAGACAGAGGGAGGGAGACAGAGACAGAGGGAGGGAGAGAGAGAGACAGAGGGAGGGAGAGGCAGAAACAGAGGGAGGGAGAGAGAGAGAGGAGGGAGGGAAGGAGAGACAGAGGGAGAGAGAGAGGCAGAGGGAGGGAGAAAGAGAGGGAGACAGAGCAAGTGAGAGAGACAGAGGGGAGTGGGAGAGAGAGGGAGAGAGAGGGAGGGTGGGAAACAGAGGGAGAGTGGGAGACACAGGGAGGGAGAGACAGAGAGAGGAAGAGGGACAGAGATACGGTCGCCTGGAGCCACACTGTGATGAATGGCAAATATAATCACTGTAAGGAGCATCAAACTGAACAAGCCCAGAGGAAGCTGACGAGTGGCCTTTCAAAAAGCTCATCAATATTTAACATCCAGCAATCAGAGAAGCCTGAGGAGGATGACCAGGTTAGGATATATATAAATATAAAATAAAATGCTCAAAGAATCCCTCAAACTGACAGATATCCCTCAGGGCGAGAGAAGATAAAATTAATCAACAGAAGATGTTTTCCTGCTTTACTTATGGTGTTTGTGGGAGGCCAAGAGGGAGATAAAATGAAAGGAATTGTCTCTCGTAGGGAAAACAGGATGTTAAATAATGCAGTTAGTGTTTAGTAATAGTCGCTTCCCACGGGAGCAGTTATTTTAGCTACCTTCAGTTTTCCATCCACCGCAAAGTGCCTTCAATATTCTCCGGTCTCAGGAGAACTGCCTCAACTTCCTTTCCATTCACAGTCAGCAGCACCACCTATCCATGTCCCCACTCAGATTAGCAAACCCCACCCACACACCAAATCCTCACCCACCCACTCAGTCTGCCAGCCCCCAATCCCCAATGACACACCTTCTCCCCATAGTCCTCAATCCCCAATGACACACCTTCTCCCCATAGTCCTCAATCCCCAATGACACACCTTCTCCCCATAGTCCTCAATCCCCAATGACACACCTTCTCCCCATAGCCCTCAATCCCCAATGACACACCTTCTCCCCATAGCCCCCAATTCCCAATGACACACCTTCTCCCCATAGCCCCCAATCCCCAATGACACACCTTCTCCCCATAGTCCTCAATCCCCAATGACACACCTTCTCCCCATAGTCCTCAATCCCCAATGACACACCTTCTCCCCATAGCCCTCAATCCCCAATGACACACCTTCTCCCCATAGCCCCCAATCCCCAATGACACACCTTCTCCCCATAGCCCCCAATTCCCAATGACACACTTTCTCCCCATAACCCCCAATCCCCAATGACACACCTTCTCTCCATTGCCCTCCATCCCCAATGACACACCTTCTCCCCATAGCCCCCAATCCCCAATGACACACCTTCTCCCCATAGTCCTCAATCCCCAATGACACACCTTCTCCCCATAGCCCTCAATCCCCAATGACACACCTTCTCCCCATAGTCCCCAATCCCCAATGACACACCTTCTCCCCATAGCCCTCAATCCCCAATGACACACCTTCTCCCCATAACCCCCAATTCCCAATGACACACTTTCTCCCCATAACCCCCAATCCCCAATGACACACCTTCTCTCCATTGCCCTCAATCCCCAATGACACACCTTCTCCCCATAGCCCCCAATCCCCAATGACACACCTTCTCCCCATAGTCCTCAATCCCCAATGACACACCTTCTCCCCATAGCCCTCAATCCCCAATGACACACCTTCTCCCCATAGACCTCAATCCCCAATGACACACCTTCTCCCCATAGTCCTCAATCCCCAATGACACACCTTCTCCCCATAGCCCTCAATCCCCAATGACACACCTTCTCCCCATAGCCCTCAATCCCCAATGACACACCTTCTCCCCATAGCCCCCAATCCCCAATGACACACCTTCTCCCCATAGCCATCAATCCCCAATGACACACCTTCTCCCCATAGCCCTCAATCCCCAATGACACACCTTCTCCCCATAGCCCCCAATCCCCAATGACACACCTTCTCCCCATAGCCATCAATCCCCAATGACACACCTTCTCCCCATAGCCCCCAATCCCCAATGACACACCTTCTCCCCATAGTCCCCAATCCCCAATGACACACCTTCTCCCCGTAGCCATCAATCCCCAATGACACACCTTCTCCCCATAGCCTCAATCCCCAATGACACACCTTCTCCCCATAGTCCCCAATCTCCAATGACACACCTTCTCCCCATAGCCCCCAATCCGCAATGACACACCTTCTCCCCATAGTCCCCAATCCCCAATGACACACCTTCTCCCCGTAGCCATCAATCCCCAATGACACACCTTCTCCCCATAGCCTCAATCCCCAATGACACACCTTCTCCACATAGTCCTCAATCCCCAATGACACACCTTCTCCCCATAGCCTCAATCCCCAATGACACACCTTCTCCCCATAGTCCTCAATCCCCAATGACACACCTTCTCCCCATAGCCCCCATTTCCCAATGACACACCTTCTCCCCATAGCCTCAATCCCCAATGACACACCTTCTCCCCATAGTCCTCAATCCCCAATGACACACCTTCTCCCCATAGCCCTCAATCCCCAATGACACACCTTCTCCCTATAGCCCTCAATCCCCAATGACACACCTTCTCCCTATAGCCCCCAATCCCCAATGACACACCTTCTCCCCATAGCCCTCAATCCCCAATGACACACCTTCTCCCCATAACCCCCAATCCCCAATGACACACCTTCTCCCCATAGCCCCCAATCCCCAATGACACACCTTCTCCCCATCGCCCTCAATCCCCAATGACACACCTTCTCCCCATAGCCCCCAATCCCCAATGACACACCTTCTCCCCATAGTCCTCAATCCCCAATGACACACCTTCTCCCCATAGTCCTCAATCCCCAATGACACACCTTCTCCCCATAGCCCTCAATCCCCAATGACACACCTTCTCCCCATAGTCCTCAATCCCCAATGACACACTTTCTCCCCATAGTCCTCAATCCCCAATGACACACCTTCTCCCCATAGTCCTCAATCCGCAATGACACACCTTCTCCCCATAGCCCTCAATCCCCAATGACACACCTTCTCCCCATAGCCCTCAATCCCCAATGACACACCTTCTCCCCATAGCCCCCAATCCCCAATGACACACCTTCTCCCCATAGTCCCCAATCCCCAATGACACACCTTCTCCCCATAGCCCTCAATCCCCAATGACACACCTTCTCCCCATAGTCCTCAATCCCCAATGACACACTTTCTCCCCATAGTCCTCAATCCCCAATGACACACCTTCTCCCCATAGCCCTCAATCCCCAATGACACACCTTCTCCCCATAGCCCTCAATCCCCAATGACACACCTTCTCCCTATAGCCCTCAATCCCCAATGACACACCTTCTCCCCATAGTCCTCAATCCGCAATGACACACCTTCTCCCTATAGCCCCCAATCCCCAATGACACACCTTCTCCCCATAGCCCTCAATCCCCAATGACACACCTTCTCCCCATAGTCCTCAATCCCCAATGACACACCTTCTCCCCATAGCCATCAATCCCCAATGACACACCTTCTCCCCATAGTCCTCAATCCGCAATGACACACCTTCTCCCCATAGTCCTCAATCCCCAATGACACACCTTCTCCCCATAGTCCCCAATCCCCAATGACACACCTTCTCCCCATAGTC
Source organism: Prionace glauca (assembly GCA_037974335.1). Classification (NCBI taxonomy): domain Eukaryota; kingdom Metazoa; phylum Chordata; class Chondrichthyes; order Carcharhiniformes; family Carcharhinidae; genus Prionace; species Prionace glauca. The sequence continues at coordinate 94,194,729 of CM075729.1, read as the reverse complement.
CTCAATCCCCAATGACACACCTTCTCCCCATAGTCTTCAATCCCCAATGACACACCTTCTCCCCATAGTCCTCAATCCCCAATGACACACCTTCTCCCTATAGCCCTCAATCCCCAATGACACACCTTCTCCCTATAGCCCCCAATCCCCAATGACACACCTTCTCCCCATAGCCCTCAATCCCCAATGACACACCTTCTCCCCATAACCCCCAATCCCCAATGACACACCTTCTCCTCATAGCCCCCAATCCCCAATGACACACCTTCTCCCTTTAGCCCCCAATCCCCAATGACACACCTTCTCCCCATAGCCCTCAATCCCCAATGACACACCTTCTCCCCATAGTCCTCAATCCCCAATGACACACCTTCAATGACATAGATAGGATGCAGGAATGGGCGGAGAAGTGGCAGATGGACTTCAACGCGGATAAATATGTAGTAGTCCATTTCGGCAGAACCAACGGGATGAACGAGTACACTATTAAGGGCAGGGGTCTTAGTAGCGTTGAAGAGCAGAAGGATCTCGGGGTCCGGGTTCACAGGACTCTTAAATCGGCCTCGCAGGTGGAGGAGGTGGTCAAGAAGGCGTATGGTGTACTGGCCTTCATTAATCGAGGGATTGAGTTTAGGAGTCGGGAGGTAATGCTGCAACTTTACAGGACCCTTGTCAGGCCTCATTTGGAGTACTGTGCGCAGTTCTGGTCGCCTCACTATAGGAAAGATGTAGAAGCTATTGAAAGGGTGCAGAGGAGATTTACAAGGATGTTGCCTGGACTGGGAGGCATGCCTTATGAAGATAGGTTGAGGGAGCTGGGACTTTTTTCCCTGGAGAGGCGAAGGTTGAGAGGCGACCTGATAGAAGTTTATAAAATGTTGAGAGGAATAGATAGGGTGGACTCTCAGAGGCTATTTCCCCGGGTTGAAATGGTCGCTACGAGGGGACACAGATTTAAGGTGCGGGGAGGGAGGTACAGAGGTGATGTTAGGGGTAAGTTTTTCACTCAGAGGGTGGTGAGTGATTGGAATCGGCTGCCGTCGTCGGTGGTGGAGGCGAACTCGCTGGGGTCTTTTAAAAGACTTCTGGATGAGTATATGGGGTTTAATGGGATTGGGGGTTATAGATAGGTCTATAGATTGGTGGGGTTGATGCGATCGGCGCAACTCGAGGGCCGAAGGGCCTGTTTGTGCTGTAATGTTCTATGTTCTATGTTCTATGTTCTCCCCATAGTCCTCAATCCCCAATGACACACCTTCTCCCCATAGTCCTCAATCCCCAATGACACACCTTTTCCCCATAGCCATCAATCCTCAATGACACACCTTCTCCCCATAGCCCCCAATCCCCAATGACATACCTTCTCCCCATAGTCCTCAATCCCCAATGACACACCTTCTCCCCATAGTCCTCAATCCCCAATGACACACCTTTTCCCCATAGCCCCCAATCCCCAATGACACACCTTCTCCCCATAGCCATCAATCCTCAATGACACACCTTCTCCCCCATAGCCCCCAATCCCCAATGACACACCTTCTCCCCATAGTCCTCAATCCCCAATGACACACCTTTTCCCCATAGCCCCCAATCCCCAATGACACACCTTCTCCCCATAGCCTTCAATCCCCAGCCACCCACTATTTCCCAAAGACCCAATCTCCAGATATCCACCATCTCACCATATCCTCAATCATACCTATTAGCCCTTATCCTTCGATCACTATTTGCCCATAGCCCTCAGTCTGCAACTACTCACTTCCTCCCTCCAGCCCTCAAACCCCAGCCACACACTTTTCCCCCTTTGCCCTCAATCCCCAGTAACATATCTTCTTCCCTCCAACCCTCAATCATACCTATCCACTATCTCTCCCTCTGTCACTGTCTTTGTATTCCTTCAATCATACCTACCCACTGATTTCCCTGAGCCCTAATCCCATTTTCTCCCCATATCCCCAAGTACCCACCTTCTCCACATATCACTTAATCCCACCATCTCCCTTTATCTCTCAATCGTACGTATCCAATATATCCCCATATCCCTCAAAATGACGTTTTCTCCAGATCCCACTTTCTTCTCAGATCCCTCAATCCCACCTTCTCCCTAGATGCCTCAATCTCTCTTTTTCCTCAGACCTCCAATGTCTCCACTTTCCCAAATCCAGCACGGAAACAGACCCTGCCTCATCCATGCTGACCAGACTTCCTAAACTGAACTATTTTCCTGTGTTTGGCCCATATCCCTCTAAATGTTCCTGTCCATGGCTGATTTGTTATGGTCTCAACCCACTTTGCCATCTGCGCTCCCATCACTCTTATCTACAGGTTGCAAAGCTTCCATATCCTGTTACCCTTGCAAATAGATTTAATTAATGAGGACACAGTACATAGATCAGGTTTGTGTTTCTGTGCATTTGGGGACAATGAATGATTCAATTGTGATGATAAAAATAGTTCATTAATCTGTTAGAGTTGAGACTGAGAAGCTATTTCTTGTCGCAGACTAAATCCAGAATCAGAGGACAAATTTTCAAACTTCGAGTCAGACTCTTTTGGGGGTGGTGTTCCGAAGCATTTCATAGAATCCGTACAGCACAAATGGAAGCCATTTGGCCCATGAAGTCTGCACCATCCAAAATCCCACCCAGGCCCCATTCCCACATATTTACCCGACTAATTCCCTGACAGTAGGGTCAATTCAGGATGGCTAATCAACCTAACCCACACATCTTTGGATTTCTTCACACAAGACGCAAGTTAAAGTCTTGGGGAACATGGGTTCAAATCCGCCGTATCAGTTGGTGGGTTTTAAACTCAAATAATAAATCTGGAAATGAAATTTGGACTTAGTAACAGTGACCTTGAAACTATCAGTGATTGTTGTAAAAAGCCATCTGGTTCACTAATGTCATTCGGGGTAGGAAATTTGCTGTCCTCACCTGGTCTGGCCCACATCTGACTCCAGAGCCACAGAAATGTGGTTGACTCTGAACTGCCCTCTGTAGTGGCTGAATGAGACACTCAGCCTGAGGACAGCTAGGGGGTGGACAACAAATGCTGACCTTTCCAGTGACACCCACATCCTAAATAAAACATTGGGGGCGATCTTACTGGCTCATCACACCAGTCAGTAATCAGTAATCAGTGGGCGGCACGGTAGCACAGTGGTTAGCACTGCTGCTTCACAGCTCCAGGGTCCTGGGTTCGATTCCCGGCTCGGGTCACTGCCTGTGTGGAGTTTGCACATTCTCCTCATGTCTGCGTGGGTTTTCTCCGGGTGCTCCGGTTTCCTCCCACAATCCAAAGATGTGCGGGTTAGGTTCATTGGCTATGCTAAAATTGCCCCTTAGTGTCCTGGGATGTGTAGGTTAGAGGGATTAGCAGGTAAAATGTGTAGGGATATGGGGATAGGGTCTGGGTGGGATTGTGTTCGGTGCAGACTCGATGGGCCGAAGGGCCTGTTTCTGCACTGTAGGGCTCTATGTTCACAGTTTCATGGCTGGCTTCTCACCTCTCGCAATATTACCAGCTTGTGTAAGGTCATTTTAACATTATTAGTGAGATTGGGACACAATTGTTTGGCTCACTTGCCTTAACAGCCTCACAGGTGGAGCTCCTCACTGACAATGATCACCTATGGTGCCGTACCAACAGGGACCTAATGTGAGGCTCATTGGTGGGCCCGAAGGCCATTGAGACCCCCCCTGGAGGTCAGGGGAAGGGGCAGGAAGTGTTCTTTGCCAGCCCTAGTCCTGTCAGCCTGGGACCCTGACAATGCCTGCTGGGCATTCTGGCATTGACAGCCTGGTGCCCTGGCAGTGTCCACCAGGCACCCTGGCACTGACAGTTGGTACTACCTAAAGGAGAGTGCGGGGCCTGATGGGTTGGGGCCTGAAAGGGGGAGGGCATGGAGGGACAGAGCATGAAGGGAAGGCAGGGCATGGGGAGCTCCATAGGGCAGCATTCTCTGCACTGGAGATCAACGGGGTAGCAATTGGAGGGTTGGTGGTACAATACCGGAGGAGGTGTGGAGTGTAACAATCTCCAAATGCTCTGTATACTCTTGTACATTGTACACTGGGAGATCAGGGCACACATGCAATAGCGCCATCTAGCAGTCTGCAACTGGCTTCCTCGCATGTCCACTCTGTCCACTCCCCCTACTGGCAAGAATCTCATTTTTTTCCTAAGTGCCATAAGACAGCATCTGAGAACTTGTCCAAAAAATGGATGTGAGTCTCTTTCATTTTCACGCTGATTTGATACTTAGATTTTTTTTTGATAAGATCACCCCCAAATAGAGTAGTGAAAATCTGCAACTCTCTCCCCAAAAGCTGTTAATGCTGGGGGTCAGTCAGAGCTTTCAGTACTGAGATTGTTAAGACTTCTGATGGGAAAGGGTATGAAGGGATGTGGAACAAAAGTGGGGAAATTGAGTTGGAATACACATCAGAAATGGCAGAATAAATTGAAGGGGCTAAATGGCCTCCTCCAGTCCCTATGTCCAGGTGTTTGGAGGTTGGAGTCAGGAATAAATTAAGACATGAGTCAGTGAGATGAGTCTGGACACTTGTACTGGTGTGGTTGCAGAGATCAGGAGGGGTATGAGGGAAAGGGTGACTCGGAGGGGAGGAGAAGGAATAGACAAACATAAAGACCGCTGACACTGAGTTTGGAGCCAAGCTTACCGGGGAATGTCAGCACAATCGCTCGGAGAGCTGTGTTTGGGGAAGGTGAGGGGTGCGGGGGCTAATGGTTATCTCACCGCGAGTGATTTCATGCGCTCTCAAACTCCATCATCACTATTTAAAGGTTGAACTCAGCAGCTTCACTCAGTGCTGGTCTTTTAATAAATCATTTGATGACGATAAAGAACAATTTTAATCAAACCAGCAGCACTGACACGAGTGTAGTGAAGGGACTCCCAAGGGACGCTCCTCAGACTGAGCCAAGCTGGCAAGAGGAGTTGGGCAGGATAAGGAGATTATTGAAGCTTGCCACTGAGATGCCATCCTGTAACTCAGTCCCGGATATCAGCTATTTTAGTTTATCTACAAGTCTCTCTATCTCGAGTATAGGAAGGAAACTTTACAGAATGGCCTGCTGATTCACCCAGTTGGTGTTTTAACCCCTGTGGGTCTCACTACAAGACAATGAAATGGGAGAAAAGTCCAGCACTTGGCGGTTTAATTTCCAGTGATGTACATGGCAATTTTATATCGTTTAACTATTTACAGAAGCAGAAATGCCTTTACTGTTATCTAAAAGTGGCAGAACTGCCACTGGAGAGCGATGAGTTCTCCAAATCTGGTTGTCGGAGTCATGGTGTCAACCTTCAACTCTTTCCTTTCTGTTACAGGCTCCTGGCAACGGCTGCAACACACTTCAACCTGCGCACCCTGAGGGCAGTCCGTGTGCTGAGACCACTAAAGCTGGTGTCGGGAATTCCCAGTGAGTTCACGTTAGCAGGGTGGCAAGAGTCTTCATATAACTTGCTCATCTCTGGGTAGTGGGATTACCTGACAGGCCTAGGCATTGACACAGACTGAGGATTTTCTACACTGTCCCCATCAAACACTCCCAGGACAGGTACAGCACAGGGTTAGATACAGAGTAAATCTCCCTCTAGTTCCCATCAAACACTCCCAGGGCAGGTACAGCATGGGGTTAGATACAGAGTAAAGCTCCCTCTACATCGTCCCCCCATCAAACACTCCCAGGACAGGTACAGCACGGGGTTAGATACAGAGTAAAGCTCCCTCTACATCGTCCCCCCATCAAACACTCCCAGGACAGGTACAGCACAGGGTTAGATACAGAGTAAATCTCCCTCTACACTGTCCCCATCAAACACTCCCAGGACAGCTACAGCACGGGGTTAGATACAGAGTAAATCTCCCTCTACACTGTCCCCATCAAACACTCCCAGGACAGCTACAGCACGGGGTTAGATACAGAGTAAATCTCCCTCTACACTGTCCCATCAAACACTCCCAGGACAGGTACAACACAGGGTTAGATACAGAGTAAATCTCCCTCTACACTGTCCCCATCAAACTCTCCCAGGACAGGTACAGCACGGGGTTAGATACAGAGTAAATCTCCCTCCACACTGTCCCCATCAAACACTCCCAGGACAGGTACAGCACGGGGTTAGATACAGAGTAAATCTCCCTCTACACTATCCCCATCAAACACTCCCAGGACAGGTACAGCACGGGGTTAGATACAGAGTAAATCTCCCTCTACACTATCCCCATCAAACACTCCCAGGGCAGGTACAGCACGGGGTTAGATACAGAGTAAAGCTCCCTCTACACTGTCCCCATCAAACACTCCCAGGACAGGTACCAGCACAAGCATACAGGCATCTTGACCAACAGAATATGGCTGCCACTCTTAGTCTTATTCCTGTCCAACTAACAGTGGAAAGAGGATAGCAGACTGCCTCAGAAATTGGGACTTTGATGTATCCTCAGGGATGCCCAGGAAAGCTGAAGCTAATTTCTCATCCAAAAGATGGTAGTTTAATCAGTGCTGCATTCTCTCAGTATGGCAGAGAGGGACAGCCTGCAATACATGTTCACGTCCGTGGAGTGGGACTTGATTCATCGGCGACCCAGATAGCCATGCTAATAACCATTGAAATGGAAGGAGACCATTCAGTCACTCACACCTGACATTTTGTCACAGTAGGTTGATCCATGGCCTAACTCCATACACTCAACCTTGTCTCATACCCCTTAATAACTTTGCATAGCAAAAATTTATCAATCGCAGAATTAAAATTACCAGTGGAGTACTATTAATTGCATTCACAGAAAAGAATTCCAAATTTGTACAACCATTCGTGTGTAGAAGTGTTTCCTAATGTAATTCCTCAAAGATCTTGCTCCAAACTTTTGACTAAAGCTCCTAGCCCTCGACTCCAGAGGGGTAGAAATAGTTTCCTTCTAATCTGTCACATATGTAAGAACATCAGAAATAGGAACAGGAATAGACCCTTTGAAACCCTCCACCAATCAGTAAGATCATGGCTGAACTGATTGTGATATTAACTCCACTTTCCTGTCTACTCCCAACTCTCCTATCGATCAAAACTATGTTTAATTCAGCCTTGAATAAATTTAATGACTGCTCCTTGAGGAATAGAATTCCAAAAATTAATGACTTTTTGAGTGACGAAATTCCTCCTCCTCTGTTTTAAATTGAATCCCCTTAATTTGAAATTCGCTCCCCCCACCCCCCCCCGTTCTATATTCTCTCAGTATCTACACTGAACACAATCTGATATGTTTCTAAAAAGAATGTCTAATTTTTCTAAATTCTAATGACAGTGGGCCCAATGTTTCCTCATAAGACAAATCCCTTCATCCCAGGGATCAGCCTAGTGAACCTATTCTGAACCTTTTTGCAAACATATAAGGAGACCAAAATTTTACGCATTACTCAAGGTGCAGACTCTCAAATGCCCTGCACAGTTGTAGCAAGACTTCTGTACTTTTATACTCCAGTTACCTTGTAATAATTTTATTTAATTACTTACTGTCTCTGTCTGCTAACATTCTGTTATTCATGTACAAGGACACCCATTCCCTCTGTACTTTTGCATTCTGCGGTATTTCTCCATTTAAGTATTATTCTGCTTTTCTATTCTTCCTGCCAAAATGGACAACTCACATTTTTCCCACACATTCCATTTTGCCCATTAACCTATCTGTAACCCTTTGCAGACTCTTGGTCACAACTTGCTTTCCTACCTATGTTTGTCCCATCAACAAATTTGACTGTAACAGATTTATTGGGTGGGGTTTTTCTCTCTCTCTCTGCAGGGTGTCTTGTAGTGACAGGCGGAGTGCCACTTGCTGGCGATGAGATCTTATGGTCCACTGTTGTCAAATGTGTTTCCCATTGAAAGCTCCCCTTGAGGTCAGGAAACCTTGGTGATTGTGCATGAATGGCAGTAAAATTTCAACAAACAATATAGATTGTAAATAGATGAGGGCTCAGCATGATCCCTGCAGAACTAGATAGAGCTTGTTAACCCGAAAATGATCCTTTTCCTCCAACTCTCTGTCTGCTGTTAATTAGCCAATCCTCTAACCATGCTAATACATCACCCCCAACACCACAAGCTCTTATTTTATATGGCACATTACCAAATGCCTTTTGGAAATCCAAATACTGGATCCACCCTACTTGTTACAACCTCAAAGAGCTTTAATAAACTTGTCAAACACGATTTCCCATTCACAAACCATGTTTACTTTTCCTGATTGATGATGTTTTAAATTTCCTGCTACTATCCCTTTAATGATGGTTTGGAATTTTCCTAATGGCAGATGAAAAGTCAGCATGCCTATAGTTTTCTTCTTTTTGTCTGGAGGCATCTTGAAGGGAATTGTTTGATAGAGCAGACGCAGCACGGTTTCGTTAAGGGGAAGTCGTGTCTGACAAATTTACTGGAGTTCTATGAGGATGTGGCTAGGGCGGTGGATAGAGGAGAGCCGGTGGATGTGGTCTTTCTTGATTTTCAGAAGGTGTTTGACAAGGTGCCTCACAAGAGGCTATTGCAGAAGGTCGAGGGACATGGAGTTGGGGGTTGGGTGTTAGCTGAGGATAGAGGATTGGCTGTCTAATAGGAGGCAGAGACTGGGGGTTAATGGGTGCTATTCGGATTGGCGGTTGGTGACCAATGGAGTGCCCCAGGGGTCGGTGCTGGGGCCTCAGCTATTTACCATTTATATAGATGATCTGGAGAAGGGAACCGAGTGTATGGTGTCGAAATTTGCTGATGACACCAAGATTGGTGGAACGGCAAATTACGCGGAGGGTGTGGAGAGTCTGCAGAAGGATCTAGATAGGCTGGGCAAATGGGCCAGGAACTGGCAAATGGAATTTAATGTTGGCAAGTGTGAGGTGGTCCACTTTGGTAGGAATAATGGTATGAAGGACTATTACTTACGTGGCGAAAAACTGCAGCAGGCGACGGTGCAGAGGGACCTCGGGGTCCTTGTGCATGAGTCGCAAAAACCCAGCTTGCAGGTGCAGCAGGTGGTCAGGAAGGCAAATGGGATGCTGGCCTTCATAGCGAGGGGGATTGAATATAAAAGTAGGGAGGTCTTGCTGCAGCTGTATAGGGCATAGGTGAGGCCGCAGCTGGAGTACTGTGTGCAGTTTTCGTCGCCGCACTTACGCAAGGATATTTTGGCCTTGGAGGAAGTGCAGAGGAGGTTTACTAGGCTGATACCAGAGTTGAGGGGATTGAGCTATGAGGAGAGGCTGAATAAACTAGGCTTGTACTCGTTAGAGTTTCGAAGAATGCGGGGAGATCTCATTGAGACATATAAGATGATGAATGGGATGGATAGGATAGAGGTGGAGAGACTCTTCCCACTCAGAAAGGACAGTAGGACTAGGGGGCATAGCCTCAAGATAAAGGGGAGGCGGTTTAGAACGGAGTTGAAGAGGAACTTCTTCACTCAAAGGGTGGTGAATCTCTGGAATTCTCTGCCCGTTGAAGTGGTGGAGGCTGCCTCGCTAAATATTTTTAAGACGTGGGTTGATGGGTTTTTGATAAGAGAGGGGATTAAGGGTTATGGGGAGAGGGCGGGAACGTGGAACTGAGCCACGACAGATCAGCCATGATCTTATTGAATGGCGGGGCAGGCTCGAAGGGCTAGATGGCCTACATTAGATGGCTCCTATTTCTTATGTTCTTATGTCTTGCTCATCTTTTGAATAATTGTGTTATGTTTGCAAATTTCCACTTTGCTGAAAACTTTTCAGAATCTAGGGAATTTTGGAAGGTTATTGCTAATGCATCTGCTATCCTTGCCATCACTTATTTTAATTGCCTAGGATGCAGCCCATCAGGTCCAGGGGATTGGCCAGCCTTTAGTACCATTAGTTTGCCCATTTGCCGATTTCTTTCCCAATCTTCTAACTGACCATTAACCACCTCAGCTTTATACGCATATTATTTCATTTTGATACCATTCTTTAAGTCTTTTGTTAACTAATGTGCACCCTCCCCATAAAGTCTTTCTCAATGGGATACATACTAGAAAAGAGTTATAAATTATCTATTTCAGTGTCTGTCATTGCTTCTCTATTATACTATTTTAGCCAATTTTCCCATTCCACTTTAGCCTTCCTACTGAAGTAATTGTCCTTATTTTAATTTAATACACGAGTTTTAGACCCACATTTCTCACCCTTAAAGAGAATGTGGAATTTCATCATCATATGATCATTCTTGCCTCGATCCTTTACTATAAGGTCATTAATTAACCCTGTCTTGTTACACATTATCAGCTATAATATAATCTGCTCTTTGGATGTTTATTGATGTATTATTTTAAGAAATGGTCCCAAATATATTCTATCCTTTTCCAAGTTGATCTATCCAAGCTATAAGATTGCCCATAATTATTGCAGTACCTTTCCTACAAACCTCTTGATTTATATTTCATCTGTAGTGTAGCTACTGTCATGGGGCATATAAGCTACTCCCAGTACTGACTGATTTCCTTTGCTTTCTCTTATCACTGTTCAAATTTAGCCCAAAGGTAGGGGAGTCTAAAACTAGAGGGCATAGGTTTAAGGTGAGAGGGGGAGAGATACAGAAGAGTCCAGAGGGTGTGAGTGTCAGGAACAAGCTGGAACAAGATAGTAAGTAGAGGCAGGTACAATTTTATCTCTTAAAAAGCATTTAGACAGTTACATAGGTAAGATAGATATAGAGGGATATGGACCAAATGTGGGCAATTGGGACTTGCTTTATGGTTTAAGAAAAAGGGCAAAATGAACAAGTTGGGCCAAAGGGCCTGTTTCCATGCTGTAAACCTCTATGACACGAAATTGATTTGAATTATTGATCCTCCAAAGCAAAATCATTCTCGGTGTTGTAATGTTTTCATACACTATTAACAGGGTTACCCCACCTCCTTTTCCTTTCTTCCTGTTCTTCTGAAATTTCAAAAGCTCTTGAATGTTCAGGTCCCAGCCTTCATCATTTTGCAACCATGTTTCTGTAATGACTATCATATCATACTCATTTATTTCTGTCTGTGGTATAAGTTTATTCATCTTGTTACAAATGATGTGTGCATTCAGCAAATGGTCTTTAACCCTATCCTTGCACAATTTTCCCTATTCTGATGCCCTCCTGTGTTTATACATTCCATGCTTTTCTGTCATGCTCTAGTTGTCACTATCCCGATCATTAGAATATAGAACCCTAGAATAGAATATAGAACCCTACAGTGCAGAAAACAGGCCCTTCGGCCCATCGAGTCTGCACCGAACACAATCCCACCCAGACCCTATCCCCATATCCCTACACATTTACCTGCTAATCCCTCTAACCTACACATCCCAGGACACTAAGGGGCAATTTTAGCATAGCCAATGAACCTAACCCACACATCTTTGGACTGTGGGAGGAAACCGGAGCACCCGGAGAAAACCCACGCAGACACGAGGAGAATGTGCAAACTCCACACAGGCAGTGACCTGAGCCGGGAATCGAACCCAGGACCCTGGAGCTGTGAAGCAGCAGTGCTAACCACTGTGCTACCGTGCCGCAGGATTAGGATACAATTTCCTCTTTCTCTAATGCTGGTGCCAGTTGTCCGTGAATCAAACCCCATTTCTCCCACACCAATCTTTGAACCATACATTCAACATTCTAATCTGATTAACCCTATGGGAATTTGCTTGATGGGTCAGATAATAATCTATGGATTACTATCTTTTTGCTTGATGGGTCAGATAATAATCTATGGATTACTATCTTTGTGGCTCTCTTTTTTTAATTTAGCCCCACCTAATCATATACCCTTCACAGGAATTCTTTCCTAGTTCTTCCACGTTATCCATACCCATGTGGTCCACAACAACTGTATTCTTCCCTCCAATTCAAAATTCCTGTCTAGCCATTCCTGTCTGGCCTTAACTTTGTCCCGAAATATCTTGAAAATGTCAATCCGATCATCCCTTAACCTTCTAAATTCTGGAGAATATAATCATTGCAGTTCAGATACCATTCTGGTAAATCTGCACTGCACTGCCTCAAGGCCAGTAAATCCTTCCGCAGGTGTGGTGCACAGAACTGTTCACAATAACTCCAGCTATAATCCGACCTGGGCTTTGTGTAATTGAAACATAATTTTGACCCCCTTATATTTCAGTTCTCTGGATATAAAGGCCAACTGTGCATTAGTCTATTGGATCGAAATGTCAGTGAACAGGTGAAAGATTTCAATCACTTTATCCTGAATTTATCTGTGTAGACAAAAGGCATTAGTCTAACTGGTCTTCAATTCCCTGAGGAAGGCAAATTATTGTAGATGCTGGACTCTAAAACAAAAACAGAAAATTCTGGAAAACCTCAGCAGCTCTGTTAGCATCTGTGGAGAGAGAATAGAGGCAAAGTTTTGTATCTGGATGACACTTAGAGGATTCTCTCTCCACAGGTGCTGTCAGACCTGCTCAGATTTTCCAGCATTTTCTGTTTTTGTTTTAGTTCCTTGACCCCTCTCTTTCACCTTTCTTAAACAATGGAGTGACATAAATAAACACGTCCCAATCTGAGAGAACTCTCGAAGATTATACTTTGGGCATCTACAATGTTCTCACTAACAAGAGCAGCATGGTGGCACAATGGTTATCACTGCTGCCTCACAGTGCCAGGGACCTGAGTTCAATTCCCGACTTGGGTCACTATCAGTGTGGAGTTTGCACATTCTCCCCATGTCTGCGTGGGTTTCTGCTGGGTGCTCCAGTTTCCTCCTACAGTCCAAAGATGTGTAGGTTAGGTTGATTGGCCATGGTAAATTACCCATATTATCAGAGGGATTAGCAGGGTAAATATATGGGCTTATGGGGATTGGGCCTGGGTTGCTTGTGGTCAGTACAGACTCGACGGGCTGAATAGCCTTCTTCTGCATTGTAGGGATTCTTTGAGCTCTCTCTGAAACTCTGGGTATACAGTTGGTCCTGAGGATTTGTTACAGTTTAGGGTTATTATTTTCTCCATCACTGTCATTTGTGTTCATTTTGTTGAGTTCCTGCCCCTGATTCTACACTAGTTTTCTAGTAATGTTGAGTACAGAGGAAGTTTACTAGGCTGATACCAGAGTTGAGGGGGTTGAACTATGAGGAGAGGCTGAATAAACTAGGCTTGTACTCGTTGGAGTTTAGAAGAATGAGGGGAGATCTCATTGAGACATATAAGATGATGAATGGGATGGATAGGATAGAGGTGGAGAGACTCTTCCCGCTCAAAAAAGACAGTAGGACTAGGGGTCACAGCCTCAAGATAAAGGGGGGGCGTTTTAGAACGGAGTTGAGGAGGAACTTCTTCACTCAAAGGGTGGTGAATCTCTGGAATTCTCTACCCGTTGAAGTGATGGAGGCTGCCTTGCAGCCTTGCATATTTTCAAGAAGCGGGTTGATGGGTTTTTGATAAGAGAAGGGATTAAGGGTTATGGGAAGAGGGCCGGAATGTGGAACTGAGACACGACAGATCAGCCATGATCTTATTGAATGGCGGGGCAGGCTCGAAGGGCCAGATGGCCTACTCCTGCTCCTATTTCTTATGTTCTTATGTTTGCTGACCTCTTCCTCTGCTGTAAGTACTGATGCAGAGCAAATAAATATTTAATATATTCACCACTTTATCACTGTGATCAGTTTTAAGTAGCCCACACTGTTCCTGACCACCCTCTTTTCCGAATGTAATCAGGATGCTTTTTAATTCCCTTGCAAGTTTTCTCATACTCTCTTTCTGTAGCTCTTACCATCTGTTTTGTTACCCATTGTTTGTCTTTGTATCTTCCTCATTCACCAGGGTCTGTGCTATTTTTTGTAATTTTGTCTGATGATTCTTTTAGTTTTATGTTGTCTTTTACCTCCTTAGTTTTCCATGGCTGTCTTTATGGGTAAGTAGAGTTCTTGTCCCTTAGGGGTATAAATTGGTTCTGTATCACGTTAAAAAAATTTTTGATCACCTCTCACTGATCTTCTGTCATTTGACATATTATCAGATTTGTTCCATTTGCTGTGGACTGTCTCTGTCTCAATCAATTGAAATCAGCCTTACCTAAATACAGAATCTTAATAGCTGTTCCACATTTCTCCCTTTCAAACATTGTTTTGAATCGATCATATTATGATATAAATATATAAACGTTCATGCATCATTAGGTGATAAGCTAAATTTGGCTCATTACTCATTATTCAATCTAATATGAGCTGCCCTCTGCTGTTTCTGGAACATATCATTGCAGAAAACTATCTCAACACGTTCGAGATTCACTCCGTTTCTGATGTGTGTTAGTCTGCTTTCTCCAATCTGTATAGAAACAATAATCTCCAGAGCTGTACACAACTAAGTGAAATTCTTAATTTTATCCAGAAAGTCTGCACGGCCTGCTCACCTCTCATTATACCCTCACTGATTATTAAAGTGATTTCACCTTTAATCTCTAAGGCATTCCTCTTATTTAGCCATTTCCCAATCTTTCCTGGAGACATTATAAATCCAGGAGTTTAATTTAGACAAACGCGAGGTGATGCACTTTGGTAGATTGAACCAGGGCAGGACTTACTCAGTTCGTGGTAGGGCACTGGGGAGAGGTACAGAACAAAGAGATCTAGGGGTACATGTTCATAGCTCTTTGAAAGTGGAGTCACAGGTGGACAGAGTGGTGAAGAAGGCATTCGGCATGCTTGGTTTCATCGGTCAGAACATTGAATACAGGTGTTAGGATGTCCTGTTGAAGTTGTACAAGACATTGGTAAGGTTATAGTTGGAATGCTGTGCACAGTTCTGGTCACCCTATTATAGAAAGGATATTATTAAACTCGAAAGAGTGCTGAAGACACTCAATAAGATGCCACCAGGACTTGATGGTTTGAATTATAAAGAGAGGCTGGATAGACTGGGAATTTTTTCTCTGGAGCGCAGAAAGCTAAAGGGTGATCTTTCTGAGGTCTATAAAATAACGAGGGGCATAGATGAGCTAGATAGTCAATATCTTTTCCCAGAGGTAGGGGAGTCCAAAACTAAAGGGCAGAGGTTTAAGGTGAGAGGGCAGAGATACAGAAGGGTCCTGAGGGACTATTTTTTCATACAGAGAGTAGAGAGTCTGGAACAAGCTGCTGAGGTAGCAGTAGACCCAGGAACAATTTTGTCTTTTAAAAAGCGTTTAGACAGTCATATGGGTAAGATGGATATGGAAGGATATGGGCCAAATGCAGGCAATTGGAACTTGATTAGGGGTTTAAAAAAAAGTATGGCATCGACAAGTTGGGCCAAAGGACCTGTTTCCACGCTGTAAATCTCTACGACTGTCTGATTCTCTCTGCCTCTCATCGACTCTCTCTGACTCTCTGACTCTCTCCACCTCTCTCTGACGCTCCGCCTCTCTCTGATGCTCTGCCTCTCTCTGCGTCTCTACACCTCTCTCTGACTCTCTCCGCCTCTCATCGACTCTCTCTGACTCTCCCTGACTCTCTGACTCCCTCTGTCCCTCTCCAAATTTCTCCAACTCTCTCCGCCTCTCTCTGACTTTCCACCTCTCTCTGACTCTCTCTGTCCCTCTCTGTCTCTCTCGCACTCTTCTAACTCTCCGCCTCTCATCGACTCTCTCTGACTCTCCACCTCTCTCTCTGATTCTTTCTGCCTCCCTTCACCTCTCTCCACCTCTCTCTGTGCCTCTACACCTCTCTGACTCTCTACCTCTCTCTGAATCTCCACCTCTCTGCCCCTCTCCACCTCTCTCTGACTTTCCACCTCTCTCTGACTCTCTCTGCCTCTCTAGTCTTCCTGCTGTTTTTATATGTTGCTTTCTCACACTGTCCCCCTCAGGTTCAATCTCTCTGACTTGCCATGGTTACTTGTGTGATGAATAGTTGGGGAGAGGTGACCTGAGTGGTTGGCAGAGCATTATTGGACTCTGTCATGTGGCTACTCTGAATGAGTCATTCTGATTCCTATTTTATCTTCCTCCCTACAGGTTTGCAGATTGTACTGAAGTCTATTATAAAGGCAATGGTGCCCCTTCTCCAGATTGGCCTCCTCCTCTTCTTTGCTATCCTCATGTTTGCCATCATCGGGCTGGAGTTCTACTATGGCAAGCTGCACCTAACTTGCTATGCCAAGAATACTGGTGAGTGCCCTTAACCAATCACGAACCAGGAGAGCCCTTGACCAGCCACAATCCAGGAGAGTCCTTGACCAATCACAGTCCAGGAGAACTCTTGACCAGTCACAATCCAGGACAGCCCTTGACCAATCACAGTCCAGGAGAACTCTTGACTAGTCACAATCCAGGAGAGCCCTTGACCAATCACAAACTGGGAAAGCCCTTGTCCAATCACAAACTAGAAAAGATCTTGACCAGTCACAAACAGGGCGAGTACTTGACCAATCGCAAACTAAGAGAACCCTTGATCAATTACTAACCACAAGGGCCCATAACCAATCACAGACCATGAGGGTCCACAACCAATCACAGATCGGGAAAGTACTTGACCAATCACGAATCAGAATAGATCTTAATTAAATCCCAGATTAGAAGTGTTGAGTGTGTGATTTGAATGAAGATGTATCATAAGCCATAAGAACAATGAGTAGGCCATCTGACCCCTCGAGCGTGCTCCACCATTCAATAAGATCATGGCTGATCTTTTTGTGGACTTTACTTACCTGTCCACTGACCATAACCCTTAATTCCTTTACTGTTCAAAAATTCATCTATCTTTTAAAAACATTCAATGAGATAGCCTCAGCTGCTTCACTGGGTGGGGAATTCCACAGATTCACAATCCTTTGTGAAGAAGTTCCTCCTCAACTCAGTGCTAAATCCGCTTCCCCTTATTTTGAAGCTATGCTCCTAGTTCTGGTTTCACCCACCAGTGGAAACAACTTCCCTGCTTCTATCTTATCTATTCCCTTCACAATCTTACATGTTTCTGTAAGATCTCTCCTCATTCTTCTGAATTCCAATGAGTATAGCCCCAGTCTACTCAGTTTCTCCTCATAAGCAAATCCTCTCAACTCCGGAATCAACCTAATGAATCTCCTCTGCACCCTGCTAGTTGTAAACAGACACAACTGATTCCTGGGAAGTTAACAGTCACATTCTCTTTATTTCTCCTTCGGTCCTGATTTGACATTGAATCCATCCCTTTTAATTACCCACCTTCTCATTCCTGCTGCAATTACTTTCACGTTTCTGAAACATCATTGGTTGAGGGGTTAGCATGTTGGTTGTCCTATTCATCAGGTTCTCAGCTCCCCTGTATTTCCTTGCTGTTGTTTACAGATTGTGAAATGTGCTGTGAGCTGAACTGTGCAGGGAGATGTCTGATTAACTGGGCATCCTGTGAAATGTGTCTCTCCGGCCAATTCCGGCTCTCTCAAAAGAACATAAATAGATTTAAATGGAGCAATTTGTTTGCCTCTTCTCCCATAAACCCATTCAGTGGTGGCAGTCTTGCCTCTGAGTCAGTAGATTTTGTGTTCTGGTCATTCCAACATATAATAACATTAAGTCGGTCCACCTCGTGTGCTCCTACGAGGGGCATACACACGATGGGTCGTACTGGGGCTGCTCTTGGTTGTTCGAGATTGGCCTAGTGCTTCATGTCGTTACTGTGTGCCTAAACTGGACAAGATACTGGGCAAGACGACAGCTCAGTGACTATTGCTGATTGCTGTGCAGACACATGGATTTGGGCCGGTGTCTGTGGGAGTTTGCGCATTCTCCCCGTGCTTGCGCGGGTTTTCTCCGGGTGCTCCGGTTTCCTCCCAAACCCCAAAGATGTGCTGTTAGGCTGATTGGCAGGAATAAATTGTCCCTAAATCAGTTTCCCTCAATCTGGATGGCCATAAAACATTAGACAGGGGTCGTGCGTAGAGAGGTAGACTGGTGGTGTTGAGATGGCAGTGTGGGCTCGTTGGGCCGAAGGGCCTGTTTCCCGGGCTGATTTTGTTCTTTCTTCTTTGTATAATGCAAGCTGATTCTCCTAAAGCAGTGCTGAGAGAATACTGCACAGTCATAGAATCCCTACAGTGCAGAAGGGGACTTCTGTCATGGGTGGCATGGTGACACAGTGGTTAGCACTGCTGCCTCACAATCCAGGGACCCAGGTTCGATTCCCGGCTTGGGTCACTTTCAATGCAGAGTCTGTATGTTCTCCCCGTGTCTGCGTGGGTTTCCTCTGGGTGCTCCCATTTCCTCCCACAGTCTGAAAGGCGTGCTGGTTAGGTGCATTGATTATGCTAAATTCTCCCTCACTGTACCCAAACAGGTGCTGAAGTATGGCGACTGGGGTATTTTCACAGTAACATCATTGCAGTGTTAATCTAAGTCTAATGAAAGCTAGAAATGTAAGCTGTGAAAAATGTTAATTCTAAACTTCTTATCTTTGCAATTCACCCGGACATAATAAATAAACTTTAAACTTCAGCCCATCAAGTCTGCAACAACTTTTCATCAGAGCATCTTACCCAGGACCTTTCACCCCATTCCTGTAAACCCATGCATGATTAATCCTCCCAGCCTTCACATCTTGGGACACTAAGGAGCAATTTATCGTGGCCAATCCATCTAACCTGAACATCTTTGGAGTGTGGGAGGAAACCAGAACACCCAGAGGAAACCCATGCAGGCATGGGGAGAACATGCAGACTCCACACAGACAGTCACCCAAGGCTGGAATTGAACCCAGGTCCCTGGCGCCGTGAGGCAGCAGTGCTAACCACTGTGCCACTGTTCCACCTTACTGCCACCTATTGGAGGTGTTGTCTTTAAGTTTAGATGTTTAGTTGAGGTTCTGCCTGCGCTCTCAAGTGGATGGAGAGGCTCCCATCTCAGTATTGTGAAGAAGGGGAGGACTATTTTCCAGAAAGTCCTGGTAGATCTGTGCCCCTCATTTAACATCAGAACAGAGGATTGTTTTGTTATCAGAGATTTGTTTGTGGGATTTGGCTGTGCTCCCATTGGGCTGCCTCCTTCCCATCGTTTCAAAGGAATTGTTTGGTTGGCTGTAAAACCCTTTGAGACATCCTAAGATTATGAAAAGTGGGCTAGAAATGTAAGTTGTGAAAAATGTTAATTCTGAACTCTTGCCTGACAGATGCAGAAGACATGGAGTTGCAATTCCCCTGTGGCACTCAGGAACCGGCTCGCCTCTGTCCAAACGGCACCGTGTGTCAGTACTGGATTGGACCCAATGCTGGCATCACCCAGTTTGACAACATCCTGTTCGCTCTTCTCACAGTCTTCCAGTGCATTACCATGGAGGGATGGACCACCATCCTCTACCATGTAAGTTACCGACAAACTCAGGAGAAGGATTAATGAAGCTGTTCGAAACCAACAAAGGTTTGAGAGAATAAATAAGGAGGAGCTCTTTCCAGAGCCAGGAGGGTCAGTAAGCAAAGGGACACAGTTTGAAGATATCAGAAGGAAATAGTTGTGATTTGGAATGTACTGGCTGAAGCAGATTTAGTTGTAACTTTCAGAAGAGGCAAATGCAAAGGGGAAAATCAAAACAGGGCTAAGGGGAAAGAGTAGACTTAGCTCTTTCTCTCAGCACTAGTAGAGATACAATTTTCTAATTGACCTCTCCCTATGCTCTGTCTATGGTCTATATCTCACTAACATGACCAATTACTTAAGGTCGTTGACTAACTTTCCTTGCCAACCCTGCCCTTTAAGTCCAGGTGCCATCCTGGTACCTTGGAATATTGGCACCTCATTTTCTCAATTGCTTTGACGGTTTCACACCAAGCAGCTGTGGGACTTCCAACCTGCTCAGCTTGACAGGCAAGAATCCCTGTGAAATACCCTGCACTCCAATTGCATCAAAATTCCTAAACTTCACTCCCTTGCCATTACTGAGGGGTGCTGCACTGTTAGAGGTGTCACGTTTTCGATCACATCTTAATGTGCCGCCAAGGTGCAAGTTCAAAGAACAGCGAGGCAAGTTCTGCTCAGTGTCCTGGCCAATAACGTTCCCTCAACCAACATCACCCGAACAGATTATCTGATCATTATCACGTTATGGAATCTTACTGTGTGCAAGTTAATATTACAACAGTGGCCGCAGATTTTGTGTATTCTGGCTGCGATACTCTTTGGGAAGATGTAAGATTGTGAAAGATAACAAATAAATGCAACTTAAGTCCTTTTTATGAAGAATATAAGACAGAAGAATTATAGAGCAGTAGGTTGTTAGTCATAGAGGTTTACAGCGTGGAAACAGGCCTTTCGGCCCAACTTGTCCATTGCTGCCTTTTTTTTAAACCCCTAAGCTAATCCCAATTGCCCGCACTTGGTCCATTTCCCTTTATACACATCTTACCCGTATAACTGTTTAAACGCTTTTTAGAACACAAAATTGTACCTGCCTCTTCTGGTACTTCTGGTAGCTTGTTTCAGACACTCACCACCCTCTGTGTGAAAAAATTGCTCCTCTGGATACTTTTGTATCTCTCCCCTCTCACCTTAAACCTATGCCCTCTAGTTTTAGACTTCCCTACCTTTGGAAAATGGTCAGGGTATTCTGAAATTGGCATGTGGGACCTAATGTTTGACATATATAGCGCAAATATCTTGCAGAACATTCAAGGTTGTAGCTGCTGTATTAATATAATGATCTTGTTTAATGGGGCACTTCTCATTCTCCAAGTTCTAGCCATTGATTAATGGTTGTTATATGTGATGATTGTTGCACTTGCTATTGGCATTAAGCATTGAAAGAACCAACTATGTGTGATTCCAGTCAGACTAAATGGGTTCCATGATGATAGCCTTCACCAATCTTAAAGTGCAGGACAGGAGCAATCATTGAAAAACAGTCCAACTGTACATAGGAAATCACTGACCCATCTCACTGCTGGCAAAACTGATACAGAATGAGTCACACCTGCTCCAGTGCAGAGTGGAGACCAAATAAACTGCCTAACACCACATCTCATTGATCAGTTACTCACCCCGCTCTCTGAACCCACTTGCTGACATCGGTCTCTGATCCCGCTCTCCGACCCCGCTCTGCAAACCCGCTCTCCGATCCCGCTCTCCGACACTGCTTTCCGATCCCGCTCTCCGACACTGCTTTCTGATCCCGCTCTCCGATCCCGCTCTGCAAACCCACTCTCCGATCCCGCTCTGCAAACCCGCTCTCCGATCCCGCTCTCCGACACTGCTTTCCGATCCCGCTCTCCGACACTGCTTACTGATCCCGCTCTCCGATCCCGCTCTGCAAACCCACTCTCCGATCCCGCTCTGCAAACCCGCTCTCCGATCCCGCTCTCCGACACTGCTTTCTGATCCCGCTCTCCAACACTGCTTTCTGATCCCGCTCTCTGATCCCGCTCTCCAACACTGCTTTCTGATCCCGCTCTCCGATCCCGCTCTCCGACACTGCTTTCTGATCCCACTCTCCAACACTGCTTTCTGATCCCGCTCTCTGATCCCGCTCTCCAACACTGCTTTCTGATCCCGCTCTCCAATCCCGCTCTCCGACACTGCTTTCTGATCCCGCTCTCTGATCCCGCTCTCCGACACTGCTTTCCGATCCCGCTCTCCGATCCCGCTCTCCGACACTGCTTTCTGATCCCGCTCTCTGATCCGGCTCTCCGACACTGCTTTCTGATCCCGCTCTCTGATCCCGCTCTCCAACACTGCTTTCTGATCCCGCTCTCCGATCCCGCTCTCCGACACTGCTTTCTGATCCCGCTCTCCAATCCCGCTCTCCGACACTGCTTTCTGATCCCGCTCTCCAATCCCGCTCTCTGACACTGCTTTCCGATCCCGCTCTCCGACACTGCTTTCTGATCCCGCTCTCTGATCCCGCTCTCCGACACTGCTTTCTGATCCCACTCTCTGATTCCGCTCTCCGACACTGCTTTCCGATCCCGCTCTCCGATCCCACTCTCCGACCCCGCTCTGCAAACCCGCTCTCCGATCCCGCTCTCCGACACTGCTCTCCGATCCCGCTCTCCGACACTGCTTTCTGATCCCGCTCTCCGATCCCGCTCTCCGACACTGCTTTCTGATCCCGCTCTCCGATCCCACTCTCCGACACTGCTCTCCGATCCCGCTCTCCGACACTGCTTTCTGATCCCGCTCTCCGATCCCGCTCTCTGACACTGCTTTCTGATCCCGCTCTCCGATCCCACTCTCCGACACTGCTTTCTGATCCCGCTCTCCGATCCCGCTCTCCGACACTGCTTTCTGATCCCGCTCTCTGATCCCGCTCTCCGACACTGCTTTCTGATCCTGCTCTCTGATCCCACTCTCCGACACTGCTTTCTGATCCCGCTCTCCGATCCCGCTCTCCGACACTGCTTTCTGATCCCGCTCTCCGATCCCGCTCTCCAACACTGTTTTCTGATCCCGCTCTCCGATCCCGCTCTCCGACACTGCTTTCTGATCCCGCTCTCCGATCCCGCTCTCCAACACTGCTTTCTGATCCCGCTCTCCGATCCCGCTCTCCGACACTGCTTTCTGATCCCGCTCTCCGACACTGCTTTCTGATCCTGCTCTCCGACCCCGCTCTCCGATCCCGCTCTCCGATCCCGCTCTCCGATCCCGCTCTCCGACACTGCTTTCTGATCCCACTCTCCGACACTGCTTTCTGATCCCGCTCTCCGATCCGGCTCTCCGACACTGCTTTCTGATCCTGCTATCCGATCCCGCTCTCCGACACTGCTTTCTGATCCCGCTCTCCGATCCCACTCTCCAACACTGCTTTCCGATCCCGCTCTCCGATCCCGCTCTCCGACACTGCTTTCTGATCCCGTTCTCCGACATTGCTTTCTGATCCGGCTCTCCGATCCCATTCTCCGACACTGCTTTCTGATCCCACTCTCCGATCCCGCTCTCCGACACTGCTTTCTGATCCCACTCTCCGACACTGCTTTCTGATCCCGCTCTCCGATCCCACTCTCCGACACTGCTTTCTGATCCCGCTCTCCGATCCCACTCTCCGACACTGCTTTCTGATCCGGCTCTCCAATCCCGCTCTCCGACACTGCTTTCTGATCCCACTCTCCGATCCCGCTCTCCGACACTGCTTTCTGATCCCGCTCTCCAATCCCACTCTCCGACACTGCTTTCTGATCCCGCTCTCCGATCCCACTCTCCGACACTGCTTTCTGATCCCGCTCTCCGATCCCACTCTCCGACACTGCTTTCTGATCCCGCTCTCCGATCCCGCTCTCCGACACTGCTTTCTGATCCGGTTCTCCAATCCCACTCTCCGACACTGCTTTCTGATCCCGCTCTCCGATCCCACTCTCCGACACTGCTTTCTGATCCGGCTCTCCAATCCCACTCTCCGACACTGCTTTCTGATCCCGCTCTCCAATCCTGCTCTCCGACACTGCTTTCTGATCCCGCTCTCCGATCCCACTCTCCGACACTGCTTTCTGATCCCGCTCTCCAATCCCACTCTCCGACACTGCTTTCTGATCCCGCTCTCCAATCCCGCTCTCCGACACTGCTTTCTCATCCCGCTCTCCGATCCCGCTCTCCGACACTGCTTTCTGATCCCGCTCTCCAATCCCGCTCTCCGACACTGCTTTCTGATCCCGCTCTCCGATCCCGCTCTCCGACACTGCTTTCTGATCCGGCTCGTCTTCCCCAATTGCAGACCCTGCTCACTGACCTCTGACCCTCCTTACTATCCTCTGACCTTCCTTACTGACCTCACCGACACTTGACCCCGCTGGCTGACACCTGACCCCTGACCACACTTGCTGATCACACTCGTTGACCTCCTTACTGACCTCCAACCCCACTCACTGACCCCCGGCCGCAATCACCGACCACACTTGCTGACTCCACTTACTGACCTCTGACCCAGCTCACTGACTCTGACTACACTCGCTGACATCCAATCGCATTCATTGACCCCAACCACACTCGCTGACCACACATGTTGACCCCACCCTCTAATCCCACCTTCTAGCTCTGCTCACTGACTCCCGACCCCAGTCCTGACCCTTTTTTCTGACCCCATTCTCTGACATGGTTCCTTGTCCCCATCACTGTCCCCACAAGCTGAACCCATCCCTTGACCCCAGTCTCTGACACCCCTGACTGAACCTGCTGACTGTCCCCATCCCATAACCCCCCCCAATCTCTGACCCCTCTTGGCGACTCCACTGATCCCACTTATCGAAAGTGACCATTTAGCAAATGTTGCCAGAATGTACAACTGAAACTATCAACTACAGAAATGTGGTTAATTTATCTAATTGGTAACTCTTGTCTTTTTAATTCTGGCTAAATCTTTCATCCAAGTAATATTTACCCATCTGCAGCTAACCCGGGTAGCTACTGCCCCCTGGGGATGGCAATCTGTCGGGTCTTGGAATGTCTGTAAAATCTGCCAGCCTATCAATGGAGCATTTAACACCAGTGTTGTGACTGCTCATCACTTCAACATTTAATCCCTCACTTCAGAATTCGATCCATCTTTCCTCATTTTTGTTCCCTTTTAGCCAATTTAACCTCTGCACTAGATGGGGTACGGAGGAGGTTCACTAGGATATTGCCTGGGGTGGTGTATTTGAGCTATAAGGAGGGACTGTATAGGCTTGGATTGTTTTCTTTAGAGCAGAGAAGGCTGAGGGGGTGGACTCGATTATGAGGGGTATGGACAAAGTAGGGAACAGCTGTTCTCCTTGGTTGAGGGGTTAATCATAAAGGGCATAATTTTAGGGTAAGGGGCAGAGATTCAGAAGGGATTTGAGGGAGAAAATCTTTAAGGGTGATGGCAATCTCGAATGCACAGCCTGGGAAGGTAGTTGAGATTGGAAACTTTACAACCTTTAAAAAATATTTGGATTGAAACATCATAACATTCAAGGATATGGAACAAGTGATGGAAAATGGAATTGGCATGACTTTAGCGGTAGGTATTGTTGGTGCAGAGCTGATGGGTCAAAGGACCATGTGCTGTACAACTCTGTGATTATGACTCTATGAGGTAAAATCTACTTGTACACAAGAAACAAACCACCACATTTTGTCTGCCTCACGATTAGTGTTTGTAATCAGGTTTTTCAGCATTTCATTCCTCTTCGGTTGGCTAACTCCAATTTTCTCATCCCACGGAATATCACTGAACTCCCACAAACAATTAGCTCTCTCTCCTAATGTGTGAGGAGAATGTTTTCAAGTGCCAACTGCTGCTCTCTTAGTAATTCATTCCAAGCAGATTGAATTATGGTCTAAACCTGCATGAAGCACTAAAGGATTTGTTTTTTGTCTCTGAGTGTCTTTAGCAACCTGCAGCCAATGAAACAGGGTAAGAAGTGTTGTCTCTAGATAGTGCAAGGAACCTGCAGCACATGGACTAAGAGGATTGAGAGGCTGTTGCCAGGTAGCCATGGCAACTTGCAGCCAATAAGCCAACAGAGCTGAGAGCTTTGCCTAGGCATCATCTGTTGTGTGGGGTTGACAATATCTCTCCAAATAGTCTTTCACCCAGTGGAACTGTACTCTTGGAGAGATTCCCTATGGCTATTCAATTAATTTCTGGTTAATCGCTATCTTAACTCCATGATTTCCACTGCTCATGGGAAGAACTGCTTCTTGATATTAATCCTGAACAGCCTAACTCTAATTTTAATATCATACCCCCTTGCTCTGGATTGCCCGTTGGAAATAATTTCTCTCTATTAACTCTATCTATTCCTTTAATAGTCTTGACCCCCTCAATTTGATCAGCTTTTCATATTGTCTACTGCAAAGTTAGTTGATTCAAGTTGTGTCTATATATATATATATATAGAACCCTACAGTGCAGAAACAGGCCCTTCGGCCCATCGAGTCTGCACCGAACACAATCCCACCCAGACCCTATCCCCATATCCCTACACATTTTACCTGCTAATCCCTCTAACCTACACATCCCAGGATACTAAGGGGCAATTTTTTTAGCATAGCCAATGAACCTAACCCGCACACCTTTGGACTGTGGGAGGAAACCGGAGCACCCGGAGAAAACCCACGCAGACACGAGGAGAATGTGCAAACTCCACACAGGCAGTGACCCGAGCCGGGAATCGAACCCAGGACCCTGGAGCTGTGAAGCAGCAGTGCTAACCCATTGTGCTACCGTGCCGCCCCCGATATATATCTGATTGACTAGTACGATGTTAATAAAGATGTATGGGAGAAATCGAACAACAGTGAATGTCTTGTTGAAGTTGTACAAACATTGGTAAGGCCACACTTGGAATACTCTGTGCAATTCTGGTCACCCTATTATAGAAAGGATATTATTGAACTAGAAAGAGCGCAGAAAAGATTACCAGGATGCTACTGGGACTTGATGGATTGACTTACAAGGATAGGCTGGATAGACTGGGACTTTTTTCTCTAGAGCATAGGAGGCTGAGGGTGATCTTCCAGAGGTCTACAAAATAATGAGGGGCACAGATCATAAGAACAGAAGAAATAGGAGCAGGAGTAGGCCATCTGGCCCTTCGAGCCTGCCCCGCCATTCAATAAGATCATGGCTGATCTGTCGTGGCTCAGCTCCACCTTCCCGCCCTCTCCCCATAACCCTTAATCCCTTCTCTTATCAAAAACCCATCAACCCGTTTCTTAAAAATATTTAGCGAGGCAGCCTCCACCACTTCAACGGGCAGAGAATTCCTGAGATTCACCACCCTTTGAGTGAAGAAGTTCCTCCTCAACTCTGTTCTAAACCGCCTCCCCTTTACCTTGAGGCTGTGCCCCCTAGTCCTACTGTCTTTTTTGAGCGGGAAGAGTCTCTCCACCTCTATCCTATCCATCCCATTCATCATCTTATACGTCTCAATGAGATCTCCCCTCATTCTTCTAAACTCTAACGAGTACAAGCCTAGTTTATTCAGCCTCTCCTCATAGCTCAATCCCCTCAACTCCGGTATCAGCCTAGTAAACCTCCTCTGCACTCCCTCCAGGGCCAAAATATCCTTGCGCAGGTGCGGCGCCCAAAACTGCACACAGTACTCCAGCTGCGGCCTCACCAATGTCCTATACAGCTGCAGCAAGACCTCCCTACTTTTATATTCAATCCCCCTCGCTATGAAGGCCAGCATCCCATTTGCCTTCCTGACCACCTGCTGCACCTGCAAGCTGGGTTTTTGCGACTCATGCACAAGGACCCCGAGGTCCCTCTGCACCGTCGCCTGCTGCAGTTTTTTGCCACGTAATAGTCCTTCCTACCATTCCTCCTACCAAAGTGGACCACCTCACACTTGCCAACATTAAATTCCATTTGCCATTTCCTGGCCCATTCGCCCAGCCTATCTAGATCCTTCTGCAGACTCTCCACACCCTCCTCACAATTTGCCTTTCCCCCAGCTAGATATCTTTTCCCAAAAGTAGGGGAGTCTAAAACTAGAGGGCAGAGGTTTAACGGGAGAGGTATAAAAGTATCCAGAAGGGCAATTTTTTCACACAGAAGGTGGTGAGTGTCTGGAACAAGTTGCCAGAGGTAGTAATAGAGGCGGATACAATTTTATCTTTTAAAAAGCATTTAGACAGTTACATGGGTACGATGGGTATAGAAGGAAATGGGCCAAATGCGAGCAATTAGGATTACCTTTGGGGTTTTTAAAAAAAGGGCCTTTTTCCATGCTGTAAACCTCTATGACTCTATGACCACTTATAACTGGCAGTCGGAAAGCCACCATTGGTGAAAGTAAAAGGAACGGAGACAAAATGGAATCAGTTTAGATCCTTCTTTCGAAGTTCTTATGCTGCCATTTTAGTTGGGCGACCAGAGAATAGAAACGAGGGTTAGGAGTAAACCATTCCGCCCTTTTAGCCTACTCCATCATTCAATATGGTCTCAATAGGTGGCATTGTGGTTAGCACTGCTGCCTCACAGCACTAGGGATCGGGTTCAATTTCAGCTTTGAGTAACTGTGTGGAGTTTGCGCATTGTCCCAATGTCTGTGTGGGTTTACTCTGGGTGCTCCAATTTCCTCCCACAGTCCAAAGGTGTGCAGGTTAGGTGGATTGGCCATGCTAATTTATCCATTAGTGTCCCAAGAGGTGTAGGTTCAGTGAATTAGAAGGGTAAATGCGTGGGGTTACAGGGATAAGAAGTAGGGTGCGCCTGGGTGGGACGCTATGTTGGACACCCAGTGCGTACTCAATAGGTCAAATGGCCTCCTTCTGTTTTGTAGAGATTTTATGATCCTATGAATCTGTGATCATGGCTGACCCTCTAACGCAACACCATACTCCCGCACTCTCCCCATGTCCCTTGAAATCTTTAGATTTGTTTCGTGGCCTCCACAGCTTTCTGTGGCAGAGCATCTTCTGAGTGAAGAAATTCCTCCTGAACTCTATTCTGAATGGCCAATCCTGTATCCTTGTACTAGATCACCAGCACCCTCCCCTGCCCCCTGCCCCCCACACCCCAGTGAATACTGGCCCAGTCAACCCAATCTCTCCTCATATGACATAAGAACATAAGAACATAAGAAATAGGAGCAGGAGTAGGCCATCTAGCCCTTTGAGCCTGCCCCGCCATTCAATAAGATCATGGCTGATCTGTCGTGGCTCAGTTCCACCTTCCCGCCCTCTCCCCATAACCCTTAATCCCCTCTCTTATCAAAAACCCATCAACCCGCTTCTTAAAAATATTTAGCGAGGCAGCCTCCACCACTTCAACGGGCAGAGAATTCCAGAGATTCACCACCCTTTGAGTGAAGAAGTTCCTCCTCAACTCTGTTCTAAACTGCCTCCCCTTTATCTTGAGGCTGTGCCCCCTAGTCCTACTGTCTTTTTTGAGCGGGAAGAGTCTCTCCACCTCTATCCTATGCATCCCATTCATCATCTTATACGTCTCAATGAGATCTCCCCTCATTCTTCTAAACTCTAACGAGTACAAGCCTAGTTTATTCAGCCTCTCCTCATAGCTCAATCCCCTCAACTCCGGTATCAGCCTAGTAAACCTCCTCTGCACTCCCTCCAAGGCCAAAATATCCTTGCGCAGGTGCGGCGCCCAAAACTGCACACAGTACTCCAGCTGCGGCCTCACCAATGCCCTATACAGCTGCAGCAAGACCTCCCTACTTTTATATTCAATCCCCCTTGCTATGAATCTGTCATCCCAGGAATCAGTCTGGTGAACCTTCAATGAATTCCCTCCATAGAAAGTATATTCTTGCTTTGGTAAGGAGACTAAAGCTCCACACAATATTCTGGATGTAACATCACCAAGGCCCTATATAGCTGCACTAAAACATCCTTGCTTTTGTACTCGAATCCTCTTGCAATGAAGGCCAAACGTATTATTTGCCTTCCGAACTGCTTGTTGTACCTGCAGAAAAGCAAAATACTGTGGATGCTGGAAATGCTGGATGCATGTCTGACGATAGAGAATAGAGCCAACATTTCAAGTCTGGATGACCTTCATCAGAACTCTGACAAAGGGTCATCTAGACTCGAAACATTGGCTCTGTTCTATCACACAGACAGTATCAGATCTGCTGAGATTTTCCAGCATTTTCTGTTTTGCTTTACTTGCACGCTTGCTTTCAAGTGACTGTTGTATAAAGATACCCAAGTCCTTTTGTACATCAATATTTTCAAAGCCATCACCACTTAAACAATACTCTGCCGTTCTGTTTCTCCGTCCAAAGTAGATAATGTCACACTTATCTACATTATATTGCATCCGCCATGTGTTTGTCCACTCACTCAACTTGTCTAAATCATCTTAAAGCCTCTTAACATCCTCCTCAGCACACATATTCCCATAAGTTTCACATTGAGAGTGGTTTAGAAATATAGCACAGGGACTAGACCTGCAGCCTTGTTTGTGTTTATCCTTTGCCAGAGCATATTGGTTCTACTCTCATTTGATTCTTCTTTTGTCTAATCAATCTATTCCCAAATATTGACATGGTTTCTGCTCAATCAGTAACACTGGAGGTGAATTCCACAGTTTCACGGCTCCACTTGGTGTCAAGCGGTTTCTCCTGCACTCTGTCCTAACCTCATATTGAATGTTTAATTCTTGTCTTCTCACTTCAGAAACTCTTCAATTATTGCCAATAGTTTATTACAATTCCATGACTTTTATTTAAAAAGGTTTTGTACCTCAGAGCCCCTAATACTTGCACCATCTCTTCAATATTTGAAACACCTTTTCAAACCATTACGTAATTTACTCTGTTCTACTGAAAGCAGGCCCAATTTTCAGAGTATTTCTTTTTACTTGTATTCCTTTATGGTGCAGCATACCCTCTCCAAAATCTCAATTTATGCACCTGTCAAATGTGAATAATCTATATACTCTCCATTCCTGTTGCAGCTATAATAAATTCCTATGCTCATATTTGCAAAAACAACAACTTATATTTAGGTCACACCTATGTAATAAGAGACTCCAAAGGACTTCACAGGAGTGTTATAAAATAAAATCGGACATTGAGACATTTGTTTAAGAAGGGCAGCAGGGATAATCTAGGAAATTATAGGCCGGTGAGCTGTATGTCAATGGTAGGGAGATTACTGGAAAGGATTCTTAGGGACAGGATTTAGTCACATTTGGAAACAAATGGACTTATTAATGGTAAACGGCTTGGTGCCTCATTAACTTGAGTGAGTTTTTCGAGGAAGTGACAAAGTTGACAGAAGAGGGAAAGGCAGTGGATGTTGTATACATGGAGTTCAGTAGAGCCTTTGGCAAGGTACCTCGTGGTACAAAAGGTGAAGTCACACTGGATCAGAGGAGAGCAGGCAAGATGAATACAGAACAGGCCTGGCCATAGAGGGTAGCAGTGCAGGGGTGCTTTTTGGAATGGAAGGCTGGGACTGGCAAGTTCCACAGGGATCAGTTCAGGGATCTTTGTTGTACATAATATATAAATGATTTCGAGAAAAATATTGTTCATCTGATTAGTAAGTTTGCAGACCACACAAAAATTGGTGAAGTTGCAGATAGTGAACATAGAACATTACAGCGCAGAACAGGCCCTTCGGCCCACGATGTTGCGCCGACCAGTTTTTTAAAAAAAACACTGACCCACTAGCCTAAACCAATCCCTTTTTGTCCATAAACCTATCCACAGATCTCTTAAACGCCCCCAAACTAGGCGCATTTACAACCGCAGCAGGCAGGGCATTCCAATCCCTCACCACCCTCTGGGTAAAGAACCTACCCCTGACATCCGTCCTATAACTACCCCCCCTTAATTTAAAGCCATGCCCCCTCGTGCTAGCTTTCTCCATCCGAGGAAAAAGGCTATCACTGTCCACCCTATCTAAACCTCTAATCATCTTATATGTTTCAATAAGATCCTCTCTTAGTCTCCTTCTTTCCAGCGAAAACAACCCCAAATCCCTCAGTCTCTCCTCATAGGACCTCCCCTCCATACCAGGCAACATCCTGGTATGAAGAGGAATGTCAGAGGATACAGCAAGATATAGACTGGTTGGAGACTTGGGTGGAGAAATGGCAAATGGAGTTTAATCTGGACAAGTGTGAGATAATGTATTTTGGAAGGTTCAATGCATGTAGGAATTATAAGTACATAGTAGAACCCTCAGGAGTATTGACAGGCAGAGAGATCTGGGGGTACATGTCCACTGATCACTGAAAGTGGCAGTGCAGTGAACAAGGTAGTCAAGAAAGCATATGGCATGCTTGCCTTCATCGGTCGGGGCATTGGCAGGTCATGCTGCAACTGTACAGAATCTTAGTTAGTCCTCATTTAGAATATTGTGTACAATTCTAGTTGCCACACTACCAGAAGGGTTTGGTGCTTTAGAGAGGGTAAGAAGAGGTTTATCAGGGTGTTGCCTGGTCTGGAGGGTATTAATGGGGTAAGTCCATGGGGATAGCAGGATAGGGCTTGGGTAAGATGCTCTTTCAGAGAGTTGGTGCAGATTCAATGGACCGAATCGCTTCCTTCTGCACTGTGGGAATTCTATGGAGTCTATGAATCTGCAGTGCTGGGAACAGTGGTGAGGAGAAGGAGGAAGTCTGTGCATGGAGAGCTCAGAATAGGATTGAATAATGGAGATGCGAGGGAGAATATGGGTGACATGGTGGTACAGTAGTTAGCACTGGTGCCTCAAAGTGCCAGGGACTCGGATTCGATTCCGGCCGTGGGTGATCGCCTACGTGGAGTTTGCTCTAGTGTCCAAAGGTATAGGTGAAGTGGATTGGCCATGGTAAACGTGCCAGGTTATGGGGATGAAAATGTGGGCGTGGATGGGTTGGTCTTTTGGAGAGTCAGTACAGACACAATGGGCTGGATAGCCTCCTGCACTGTAGAGATTTGAGAGTTGTCTGTCTCCAGGAAGCTGAGCCTGTGAAACTCTGCCCAAAACTGACCTGGTCCCTTTAGGTTTGTGTCACGCCTATCCATGAGACATGGGCGTCATGTGACTCAGTCGGGGTCAGATGTAAAGGGAGACTTTCTTCTCTCATTCTGCAGACCAATGATGCCTTAGGAGCAACATGGAACTGGCTGTACTTCATCCCCCTCATTATCATTGGCTCGTTCTTCGTGTTGAACCTGGTGCTAGGAGTCCTGTCTGGGTAAGTGCAAGAAATCTCCACACCTCTGAGGGCAGGTAAGCCACATATCATCCAGTCCAGAGGGACACTGTCCAACTACACGGTACACACTGCCCTCTAGCTGCACATTAATGAGGATGGAGCAGAGAAAAGCTTCTTAATATATTTCGTTGCACAGGTTGAAGGTGGTGGAGCTTATGCTAGACTAAATCCTGTTTCTGTCAATGAGGGTTCAAAGGAGAAAACCCACTCTAAACAGTTCCTTCACTTCTACACCACAGACTGACAGATGGGAAAAAAATAACAGAAATATGTCATACTTAGTATGTTTCTTTACTCCATGAGTATTTGATGGATACTGCAGAGGGAACTTTACTCTGTATCTAACCCCGTACTGTACCTGTACTGCAAGTCTTTGATGGACAGTGTAGATAGAAGGAGCCTTACTTGGTACCTAACCCTGTTCTGTACCTGTCCTGGGAGCGTTTGATGGGGACAGTGTAGAGGGAGCTTTACTCTGTATCTAACCCCATTCTGTACCTGTCCTGGGAGTGTTTGATGGGGACAGTGTAGAGGGAGCTTTATTCTGTACCTAACCCCGTTCTGTACCTGTCCTGGGAGCGTTTGATGGGGACAGTGTAGAGGGAGCTTTATTCTGTACCTAACCCCGTTCTGTACCCGGGAATGTTTGATCGAGACAGAACCTCACTCTATATCTAACCTGATTTTGAGGTTTGACGTCGAGTATCTGAAATATTGCAATCTCAGTAATCTTATTCTTCACGCTGATGAGTGGTTAAGATGTGCTAATTTTCACAGCCTTTTTTAAATTCAGTACACTTTCCTGAGCTGGTCAGTCTGTGTTCACTGTTAAACTGGCCGACATTTTGCGCACCAGTTTGCCACGGACATAAATGGTGAACCAAATTATCATAAAAATCAAGAATCGAGATTTGCATCGAGATGTTCCAGCACAATTGTTTCTGCCAGTGGGATAATGGGGTCCTATGGAGCTTTTCAGAGACCTATGTATTATGCTGGATTTCGTGTGAGATATTTCTCTTTATTAATTGCAGGTCAGCAAATATAAAGAACTCCCGGAGGCAAAATTTCTGGCTGAAGATATATTTTATTGCCCAGGCTTGGTCTGTGCGCATAGGAGAATGATTTGGGGGCAGTCCAAATTATTCCAAATTGCATTGTTACCAGTGTTACAATTTTCAGAAATCATTTGCCGACCTATTTTGCTTATCATAGCCGGATGTGAGCCAATCATTTTAGTACAAATCATTGACCTTGGCCAATAAACATTCTACTCTCTGGCAGCATGAGAATATATAAGACTGTAGAGTCCGAAAGCCTTTGCCCACTGTCTCCTAACAACCCCAATATGTTAGTCTGCAGGGTTCAGAAATTGTTTTCCCATTGTCTACATAGCAGCCCCTTATTAGGAAAATTATAACATTCATTTTACTGTCTGGGAAGCTTATACTTTCTAAAGCCCACACTGATAAGAGTTTTTGCTTCACTCAGTAGCTGTATTGTTTTCAAGAAATGTGGTTATTCTTGCTCAACTGTATCCCATCATGCCTTAGAGTGTCATTAGCCAAGGTTTATGCTTTTAGTACAGAATATAAAATGCTTTCAAAAAATACATGCTTAAGTTCTCTAACATTGGCTATGTGTTTCCATGTGAACTATACATTGTAAGTCCAGGTACTTTGTACTTTTTCTGTATTATATTCACTCTAAATTATCTTGATTCATTAGTGTTTTTAGTCCCAGGTTATCCTAACCCCTCTAACATGGGCTTCTGTGTGATGTTGGGAAACCCTTTCGTATACATCAGCATATCATGTGCAGACCTCTTTACAGCAATTGCCACCAACATTCAAAAGTCTGACTCGGGCATAAGTCATCACATTGGTGCACTTCCCCACAGGTTTTTCCCTGGTGAGCTCACTCCCACGGTCTGCCATAGGCCAGCAATGAGTCCAGGAGGGAGTCAGCCAAGGGGCTTGTGTTGGGAGATGTACTGGGAGCGGAGATTGTGTCATGTTTTCAGGGGGGGGGGGGGGGGGTGTGGGCGTGGGGGAGCAGGGGAGAGCAGGCGGGCAGCTGGGGGTAGGTGGGGTCAGGAGGTCTTGCAAGCCAGTAGCTATTTGGGGCACTTGGGCAAGTTTTTGATTTGTTTTTATTATTGTCACATGTATTAATGTACAGTGAAAAGTATTGTTTCCTGCACGCTATACAGACAAAGTATATCTTTCATAGAGAAGGGAAGAGGGTGTAGAATGTAATATTACAGTCATAGCTAGGCTGTAGAGAAAGGCCAACTTAATGCAAGGTAGAGTCACTTAAAAGTCTGACGGCAGCAGGGAAGAAGTTATCTTGAGTCGGCTGGTACGTGACCTCAGACTTTTGTATCTTTTTATCAATAGGATCACTATACTGCAGGAGAGGGGCCATTCGCCCATTGACTCTGCACTGACCATAGAATCATAGAAACCCTACAGTGAAGAAAGAGGTCCTCTGGCCCATTGTGTCTGCACCGACCCAGGCTCTACCCTCATATTCCTAAACATTTACCCACTAATCCCTCTAACCTACCCATCTCAGCACACTAAGGGGCAATTTTAGCATGGCCAATTAATATAACCCGCACATCTTTGGACTGTGGAAGGAAACCGGAGCACCCGGAGGAAACACACGCAGACGCGAGGAGAATGTGCAAACTCCACACAGATAGTAACCCAAGCCGGGAATTAAGCCCAGGCCCCTGGAGTTGTGAAGCAGCAGTGCTAACCGCTGTGCTACCGTGCCGCAATGGAAGAAGGTGGAAGAGAGTCTGTCCAGGGTGCGGGGGTTCCGTGGTTCTGCTAGCTGCTTTTCTGAGGCAGCAGCAAGTGTAGACAGTGTCAGTGGATGAGAGACTGATTTGAGCGCTGGATTGGGCTACATTCATGACCTTTTGTAGTTTCTTGCAGTCTTGAACAGAGCAGGAGTTGTATTAGGCTGTGATACAACCAGAAAGAATGTTTTCTATGGTGCATCTGTATAAGTGAGAGTCAAGGTGGACATGCCAAATTTCCTCAGCCTCCTGTGGAGGTAGAGGCGTTGGTGGGCTTTATTAACTTCGGATCGGCATGGGAGAGTCCAGGACAGATTGTTGGTGATCTGAACACAAAGAAGCGTGAAACCCTCGACCATTCCCACTTCATTCTCATTGATGTACAGGGGCATGTCCTCCACTATGCTTCCTGAGGTTAATGACTATGTCCCTCATTTTGCTGTCATTGGGTGAGAGATTATTGTTGTCATATCAATTCTTTCTTATACCACGATGGTATCATCAGCGAACTTGACGATCGAGTTGGAGGGGAATTTGACCACAAAGTCATAGGTGTATAAGGAGTATAGTAAGGGGGCTAAGGACACAGTCTTGTTGGGCACCGGTGTTGAGAACAATCGTAGAAGAGATACTGTTGTCTATCCTGACTGATTGTGGTCCCTGGGTTAGGAAGTCTCGGGTCCAGTTACAGAAGGAGGAGTCAAGCTCTAGGCCACTGAGCTTGGAGATGAGTTTCATAGAAATAATGGTGTGGAAGACTGAGCTGAAGTCAATAAATAGTAGTCTGACATAGGCGCCTTTATTATCTAGGTGTTCCAGTGTAGGGCCAGGGAGATGGCGTCTGCTGTGGACCTGTTGCAGCGGTAGGTGAACTGTAGTGGATCCAGGCAATCCAGGAGGCTGGAATTGATTTGTGCTGTGACTAACCTTTCAACGTACTTTATAATGATGGATGCCAGAGCCACCAAATGATAGTCATTAAGGCATGCTACCTGGCTTTTCTTTGGTACTGGGATGATGGCCGTCTTCTTGGCCACTCTCAGATACCCAATGTCTTTGAGGGAGCTCAACAGCTACAGAATTGGTCCTCAGGGACAAGGGGGTATCTCCTGAGGGTTGGCTATAGATGCTCGTGTGGAGACCACAGAGTGCAGTAGAGACCCGATATAATGAGGCTGGTGCTCATGCATTGAAGGAACATGCAACCAAGCTGCTGAAGATGTGGACCAGACAGGTAGAGCCTGGTAATATAGTCACCAGAGGCTGTTAACACATTGTGGTTGCATGCTGAGCCCTCCACAAGCCGGTGCTTCAACAGGGTGAGGAGCTGCCCGAGAAGGAGACGGATGAACGACATGTCCCTTCTGATGAAGAGGATGTTGAAGTGGATGAAGGAGATCCTGGAGGAGGAGGCAGCAATGGTGATGATTAGAAGGGACAAGCGAGCTTGGGACACTCTCATACCCTCCCATTTCATGGATGATCAGAATTAAGGCCAGTGATAACTTCGCTTCGAGCTGTTGTCCTTTCCTGTCTGACTCTGGTTGCACCAACCCTCACTGATAGGGCTTATATCATGGGGAGGGAGTGGTTGCCCACAGTCCCAGTGTTGCAGGAGGAGACAGTGGAGGCAGCACATTGATCTTCAAAGAACGTCTGTAAATGGCTGACTCCTCTCTGGCTCACAAACTGACCAGTTTGAGGGAATATGAGGTGATATGAGGGAAATGTTGCAGGGAGAGTGTCTTCTCTTGCGAACTAGATTTTTCCTAAGTTAGGAGTGTCCTTGTCATCTGAGGCAGATTCACTATTTTCGTAAGGGTCTGTGCTGAGGTCAGACATTCACAATGACTGGGTTGAGTGGTGACCCTGACCATTGTGGGATTGGGGAGTCCTCATTACCAGGGAGACACTGGCATGATTTTGTTCAGTCACTGTGCCTTGCAGAGAAGAGATGGGGGAGGCTGTGTGTGAGTATCCAGCCTTTCAGTGGAAGATGGACACTGGTTGTCTCAATAACACTTACCGAAGAAATGAGAACAGGGAACCACAGAGTGGCTTCAATGAGTGAGGTTTATTTCATTGATAGAGGTGACTTACATAGGAGCTCTACACCTGCCTAATGCTTGTGCCCATGCTGTGAAACTAAAATCATTTGGGGCGGCACGGTAGCACAGTGGGTTAGCACTGCTGCTTCACAGCTCCAGGGTCCTGGGTTCGATTCCCGGCTCGGGTCACTGCCTGTGTGGAGTTCGCACATTCTCCTCGTGTCTGCGTGGGTTTTCTCCGGGTGCTCCGGTTTCCTCCCACAGTCCAAAGATGTGCGGGTTAGGTTCATTGGCTATGCTAAAATTGCCCCTTAGTGTCCTGGGATGTGTAGGTTAGAGGGATTAGCAGGTAAATGTGTAGGGATATGGGGATAGGGTCTGGGTGGGATTGTGTTCGGTGCAGACTCGATGGGCCGAAGGGCCTGTTTCTGCACTGTAGGGTTCTGTGTAGATCTATGTAGACTTCCTTAACCTTTCAAACACTGTTGTTACATCTTGGTGTATCTCCAGGATCCACAGCAGAGGTGGAGGCAGCGTGCTCTCTGCCACGTCCTGTTGTCCTTGATAGGCATAGGTGGCTCTGGCCTGCATTCAGTGCCATCCTCAGCCTGTGGGTCTGGAGCGGTTTCAGTAACAGGAAGAGGGGAGTTGGATGAGCTGGACTCATCCCTTCCTGACTTTGCCTTTGGGACTGCACCAAGTAAGGCATGACCATATCCAGGGGCACATCATCTGGCCTCCAGCAATCTCTTGGGTGTGTCGGTGAAAGCTATGACTCCTCTTCTATTTCAACATTCAGGAATTTATCCTCACTGATGTCTGGGAGGGCTTCTGGTGGGTGGAGACTCTGGGCTGCTCCCCCATTCGTCTACATAAGACTGGAAATGACATTAAAACATAGCAGGGGCATAGGATATAAAGACTAACGTTACCTTGGTGTGATGGTGTTATGACTCCTCACCTGACGTTTTGGTGCCCATTTCTCCATCGGCACAGGAGTGGCCCTCTTCCTCCCCGGCTTTTTCCTCCAACGCTGAGAGGATTTCGAACTCAGGCATTCCTCCTCCGCCCATTGTCTTGCCAATTGTGGGAGAGTTTGTTGTGCAAGAAAACAGATAGGCACAGTGAGGCAGGCCAGGGCAGATAGCAAGGAGGCCTGTCACATGTGGTTGGTGAGTCGGAGCAGGGAGGTGGAGGAGACTAGCTGCAAGGGAGATAGAATCCCTACAGTGAGAAGGAGGCAATTCAGCCCATTGAGTCTACAATGACTCTCTGATAGAGCATCTTAGCCAGGCCCTATCCCATCACCCCACTTATTAATGATACTAATCCCCCAAACTTACACATTTTGGGACACATCTGGGCAATTTAACATCCACCTAACCTGGATTATGGGAGGAAACCCACGCAGACATGGGGAGAACATGCAAATTCCACATAGACACAGACCCGAGGCCAAAATTGAACCAGGGTCCTTGCCACTGTGAAGCACCAGTGCTAACCGCTGTGCCACCCCAAAATGTATGAGAAGGCTAGTGGTGACAAACAAGAAGAACATGCCTGACACTAACTCCTTTCTGCTTCCCCAGTGAATTTGCCAAAGAGCGGGAGAGGGTGGAGAACAGGAGGTCGTTCCTGAAACTCCGGAGGCAACAGCAGATTGAGCGGGAACTCAATGGTTACCGAGCCTGGATCGACAAAGCAGGTGAACATCCAAGAGGTGAAGGCCATAAGATGCAGGAGCCAAAGTAGACCATTCGGCCCATCAACTCTGCATTTCCATTCAATGAGATCATGACTGATCTGACACATTCCCATCTTATCCCCATAACGCTCAAATCTTTTACTGATTAAAAATCTGTCTTTCTTAGCCTTGAACATATTTAATGACCCTGTCTCTACAGGATGTCTGATACATATCTTCCTCACCATGTCCCACTACAGTATGTATGCAAACATGTGAAGTAAGAACAGGAATAGGCCATTCGGCACCTCCCAGTAACCCTTGGACTCCCTTGTTAGTCAAGATTCTATCTTTAAAATAATCAATGACCCTGCATCTACTGAACTCTGGGGTAAAGAGTTCCACAAACTAATGATTCTTTAAAAAAAATTTCCTCGTACTTTAATAGGAGCCCTCTTATTTTTAAACTGTGCCCTCAAGTTTGCATCTCTTTCGCAACGAGAAACATTGTCTCAGCAACAACTCTGTCCAGCCACCTCAGGATCTTATGTTTCACCTCTTATCCTAATAAGCTTGAATGGACACAGGCCAGATCTGTCCTTTGTTCATTAGGTAATGCTTCCCATCCCAAGACTCAGACAAGAGAACCTTCTCTCAGCCAAGGTAGTAGTACAGGTAGGTACAATTTTATCTTTTAAAAAGCTTTTGGATAGTTACATGGGTACAATGGATTTAGAGGGATATTGGTCAAATGCTGGCAACTGGGTTTAAAAAAAAAGGGCGGCTTGGACAAGTTGGGCTGAAGGGCCTGTTTCCATGCTGTAAACTTCTTTGACACTGTGAACTGTTTTTAATGCAATTATGTCCTGATTCAAAACTGTGCACAGCATTTCAGATGTGGCCTCACCAACGCCCTGCAGAACTCCAGCAAAACACCCCGACTTTCATATTCCATCCTCAAGATAAACACCAACATTGTATTTGTCTTCCTAATCACATGCTCTGGCTGCAGACTAACTTGTAATTTATGTCCCAGGACAGGCAGATTTCTCTTTGGTACCAAGTTGTGCAATCTCTCTCTCTCTCTCCATTCCCATTCTTCCTGCCAAATTTAAAGTTGGAGACAAGTTCCTATTTTCTCAATTTGCATTCCACCTGCCAATTTTTCTGCCCACTCACTGAACCTATCGATATTCTTTTGCAGACACCTTCTTCACAGCTTTCTCTCCTACCTGTCTAGTAACTGCAAAGTGAGCAGACTGTTCAGTGCACTGAACAAATGTCAGTCGCACAATCTTTCTTTATATCTCAAATGTTTTATTAATTATTAACTTACTGAACAAGAGCATTCAGAGAATTGTTTTTAAGGACTCTTGATATTTCTCCAGAGGAGATTTGAAATGTTAATAACATCGGGTAGAGTGACTGGTACCTGCTCAGAGGCTTCCGTATGGAACCATTTGTTGCTGGCTGTGCAGTAGAGGTTGCAAGGGGAGAGGAGAGGAACTTGTTTATAGACAGACATATTAGACAATGTCTAATAAGACTCGTGCACTCCAGAGAGGAAGCTCCAATGCGACTACTCCCCAACTCAAACCCAAACATGAACTCCATTGTCGCCCTAATCCTAATGATTCAAACATCACCTGAATGGTAACGACTCATATTCACTCTATCCCTATCCACAACTCCAATGACATAACAGAAGTCCTAATGATCTCACCCAATCCCAATGACTGAACCCTAATATTAACAATCCAACCTTAACCCAAATGCCTCAATTCTAAACCTGACCCTGAAGACGTCCAGCCAATCCCAACTTTAATGCTAACATCTGAAAGCTAAAAGGCAAACTCTAACACTCAATTCGTGAGGCCCACTCCATCATATCCTCAAACCCCAACACATCCCACATCCATAAGATTCTGACACTCACTAACCTTAAACAGGAACTGAGTTTTTTCAATAACTCAAGATCACATAGTTGTGTTGTTATAAATTACTAACTGATAATGTGATATGGGATGATGGGATCTGCTGTGCAAGTTTCGAGTAATAGTAACTTCTTTCTGTGTCTTTTTCTCGTGCTCTCTGTCTCTCACTT
Organism: Prionace glauca; assembly: GCA_037974335.1. Taxonomy (NCBI): domain Eukaryota; kingdom Metazoa; phylum Chordata; class Chondrichthyes; order Carcharhiniformes; family Carcharhinidae; genus Prionace; species Prionace glauca. The sequence continues at coordinate 94,153,474 of CM075729.1, read as the reverse complement.
TCTCCCTCCCTGTATCTCCCTCTCTGCCCGTCTGTCTGTCTCTTTCTCTCTGCCGCTCTCTGTCTCTCCATGTCTCCCTATCTGTCTGCCTCTCTGTCTCTCCAACAGAGGAAGTGATGTTATTGGAAGAAAATAAAAATGCTGGGGAGAAATCCGCACTGGATGGTAAGTCTCTCTCTATCCTCATCCTGCCACTGGACAATCCAGCCCTGCAGGAAGGCTACATTTACATGACAACCCCCTCAAAACTCAGCCAAAGCAGGACCCTTGGCACATGGCAACTATTTATCCAACCAATGGTTCATCCAGCATTAGGGATACTTCAGCTGCTAGTAATAGAAGAACAAACTTCAGACAGAAAATCAAAGAAAAAAGTTGAATAAAGAAACTTTGTTACTCCAATACTTGGGGCCATGCCCTGGGCCATACAGGCTCCCCACAATTCTCATCTGCTTTTTAAGTGCTGACCACCACATCATTTTGCCATTGGTTACATTGTCTACCTGGTCAGCTGACCCTCACGGCATGTTATTATTGGTTACATCATAACAGATGCAATGTTATCATTGGTTACATGATAGCATCAGCTGTTCTGATTACACTTTACTCTCGATAGGTTAAGAGAACGATAGAGCTTGCATTTATATGATTGGATGTTATGTTATAAGATGATGAATGGGATGGATAGGATAGAGGTGGAGAGACTCTTCCCGCTCAAAAAAGACAGTAGGACTAGGGGGCACAGCCTCAAGATAAAGGGCGTTTTAGAACAGAGTTGAGGAGGAACTTCTTCACTCAAAGGGTGGTGAATCTCTGGAATTCTTTACCCATTGAAGTGGTGGAGGCTGCCTCGCTAAATATTTTTAAGAAGCGGGTTGATGGGTTTTTGATAAGAGAGGGGATTAAGGGTTATGGGGAGAGGGCGGGAAGGTGGAGCTGAGTCACGACAGATCAGCCATGATCTTATTGAATGGCGGGGCAGGCTCGAAGGGCCAGATGGCCTACTCCTGCTCCTATTTCTTATGTTCTTATGTTCTTAAGAAGACTTCACCAGCTCCATTTTTATGGGTTTGAGACATCATATAAGTGCAAAAACTTATTTTTTTGTGTGTAAGTAGGGATTTTGTGCCTTGCGTTGTGCTTTCCTGGAACTAATACTGTTAGAATTATGAATGTTAATAAGACTAGTGTTTTCAAGCTATGTCATGTGACCTGATTTGAAATCTGCCTGACAGCAAGCTTGGGTGGCTAATAGGCGGCCCACGTTATTTCATTGGGAAGCAGCTGCAAGATTTAACACAAGATGATGCTAGGGAATTTGGGGAAATAAGTGGTGACGTCTTGAGGAGTGTACATATTACAGGGAAAGAGGTGCTGGAAGTCTTAAAGCGCATCAAGCTAGACAAATCCCTGGGACCTGATGAAGTGTATTCCAGGACATTGTGGGAGGCTTGGGAGGAAATTGCGGGTCCCCTAACAGAGACATATTTGAATCATCAGTAGTCACGGATGAGGTGCCTGAAGATTAGAGGGTAGCAAATATTGTGCCTTTGTTTAAAAAGGGCTGCAGGGAAAAGCCTGGGAACTACAGGCCAGTGAACCTCACATCTGTGGTGGGTAAGTTGTTGGAAGGTATTTTGAGAGACAGGATTGACGTCATTTTGAGACGCAAGGACTGATTAGGGACAGTCAGCATGGCTTCGTGAGTGGAAAGTCATGTCTCATAAATTTGATTGGTTTTTTTTTGAAGGAGTAACCAAGAAGGTAGATGAGAACACTGCAGTTGATGTTGTCTACATGCTGTTTAACAAGGACTTTGACAAGGTACTACATGGTAGGTTGTTGCATAAAGTTAAATACCACAGGATCCAGGGTGAAGTATCCAAATGGATGCAAAATTGGCTTCTTGACAGAAGTCAGATGGTGGTTGTAGAGAGTTGTTTTTCAAACTGGAGGCCTGTGACCAGCGGTGTGCCTCAGGGATCAGTGCTGGTTCCGCTGTTATTTGTCATTTATATTGATGATTTGGATGAGAATATAGGGGGCATGGTTAGTAAGTTTGCAGATGACGAATGGCAGATGGAGTTTAATTTAGACAAATGTGAGGTAGATTGAACCAGGGCATGACTTATTCAGTTAATGGTAGGGCATAGGGGAGAGTTACAGAACAAAGAGATCTAGGGGTACATATTCATAGCTCCTTGAAAGTGGAGTCACAGGTAGACAGAATGGTGAGGAAGGCATTCAGCATGTTTGATTTCACTGGTCAGAATGAATAGAGGAATTGGGACGTCTTGCTGAAGTTGTCTAAGACATTGGTAATACTGCGTGTAATTCTGGTCACCCTATTTCAGAAAGGATATTATTAAACTGGAAGGAGTACAGAAAAGATTTACTAGGATGCTACTGGGATTTGATGGTTTGAGTTATAAGGAGAGGCTGGATAAACTAGGACTTTTTTCTCTGGAGGGTGGAAGGCTGAGGGATGATCTTATAGCAGTCTATAAAATAATGAGATACATAGAACTAGCTAGATAGTCAATATATTTTCCCAAAGCTAGGGGAGTCTAAAACTAGACTGGGAAGGGCAGCAATTTTACGAGGGTAGAACATTGAATACAGGAGTTGGGTCTTGTTGAAGTTGTACAAGACATTGATAAGGCCACGCTTGGAATATTGTGTACAGTTTTGGTTACCCTATTATGGAAAGAATATTATTAAACTAGAAAGAGTGCAGAAAAGATTTACTAGGATGTTACCAGGACTTGAAGTTTGAGTTATAAGGAGACGCTGGATAGACTGGGATTTGTTCCCTAGAGCATAGGACTTGGGAGTGATTTAGAACATAGAACATTACAGCGCAGTACAGGCCCTTCAGCCCTCGATGTTGCGCCGACCAGTGGAACCAATCTAATGACCCTCTAACCTAAACTATTCCAATGTTATCCATATGCCTATCCACTGACCATTGAACGCCCTTAAAGTTGGCGAGTCCACAACTGCAGCAGGCAGGGCATTCCACGCCCTTACTACCCTCTGAGTAAAGAACCTACCTCTGACATCCGTCCTATAATTACCACCCCTTAATTTAAAGCTATGTCCCCTCATGTTAGCCATCACCATCCGAGGAAAAAGGCTCTGTGTCCACCCTGTCTAATCCTCTGATCATCTTGTATGCCTCAATTAGGTCACCTCTTAACCTTCTTCTCTCTAATGAAAATAACCTCAAGTCCCTCAGCCTTTCCTCATAAGACCTTCCCACCATACCAGGCAACATCCTGGTAAATCTCCTCTGCACCCTTTCCAATGCTTCCACACCTTTCTTATAATGCAGCGACCAGAACTGTACGCAATACTCCAAGTGTGGCCACACCAGAGTTTTGTACAGTTGTAACATGACTTCACGGCTCCGAAATTCAATCCCTCTACCAATAAAAGCTGACCTTATAGAGGTCTGTAAAATAATGAAAGGCATAGATAAGGTAGATAGTCAACATCTTTTCCCAAAGGTAGGGGAGTCTAAAACTAGATGGCAAACGTTTAAGATGAGAGGGGAGAGATTCAAAGGGATTCAGAGGGGCAATTTCTTCACGCAGAGGGTGGTGAGTGTCTGGAACAAGCTGCCAGAGGTAGTAGTAGAGGCGGGTACAATTTTGTCTTTTAAAAAGCATTTAAACAGTTATATGGCTAAGATGGGTATAGAGGGATATGGGCCAAATGTGGGCAATTGAGATTTAGGGGTTTTAAAAAAGGGCAGCATGGACAAGTTGGGCCGAAGGGCCTGTTTCCATGCTGAAAACCTCAATGACTCTAAGCTAATGGCAGAAGTATGTGTGCTAATAGTGGATAGTCTGTGAATATCTAAAGTCTCAATGTGTTGAGAATGTTGGTTTGTAAACAGTTGTGCTTTAAAATATAAAGTAAAAGAGAGCTAGGGTGTCAAAGATAGCTAATTGGCAATTCCACCTGGCTGCATGTGATTCATGGTGCCACCTAGATAGCGCTTGAAAGGGGGAGGGTCTAAGACATCCCCGAAAACTCACAGACACGACCAGACTGCCAGGATCCAGGAGAGGGAGAGCAGAGAAGGAAAGAAACCTTGTGTGACAGGTTCTCATTCTGGAGCTTAATTCAGCCTTGCTGTGTGGGGACAGTGCGCACTGACCATCTTTCAGTTCCATTCTCATAATGTTCATTTTGTGTTAATGTGGAGTGCACAACAGCCCCACATGTCAGAGTCAACCATATCATAACTGGGATTCCCAAGGAAACGCTTTCTTTTAAGTCAATTAACCCTTTTTTTCAGTCCTTAGAAGAGCAACAATCAAAAAAGGGCGAATGGAGATGATCCACACAGAGTCAAGTGATGACCACTACACTGAAATATCTTCTGTGGGTGAGTCTTGGCCTCCTCGGGTGAGACTTATCTCATTTCAATTCACAGAATCACAGAACTTTTACAGCACAAAAGAAGGCCATTTGGCCCATCGTGTCTCTCCAATCGAGCATCATGACTTAAAAATATTCCTCTGCCTTTTCTTCCCACCCCTGCACATTGTTTCTATTCAAATAATCATCTAATGTCCTCCTGAATGCCTCAATTGAAGCTGCCTCCATCACACTTACAGGCAGAACAATCCAGACCCAAATCACCCGTTTGTGTGAAAAATGTTCTTTTCAAACCATATCTCACTCTTTTGGAAATCACTTTAGATCTGCACCCTCTCATTCTTGATCCTTTTACGAGTGGGAACATTTTCTCCCCATCTCTTTTGTGCAACCCGCTCATGATTTTGAACATCTCAGTCAAATCTCCTCTTAGCCTTCCTCTCTCCAAGGAGAACAGTCCCAGCCTCTCCAATCTATCTGGAATTCTCCGCCCGTTGAAGTGGTGGAGGCTACCTCGCTAAATATATTTAAGACTCAGGTAGATAGGTTTTTGGTAGGCAAGGGAATTAAGGGTTATGGGGAGAAAGTGGGAAAGTGGAACTGAGCCACTTCAGATCAGCCATGATCTTGTTGAATGGCGGGGCAGGCTCGAAGGGCTAGATGGCCTACTCCTGCTCCTATTTCTTATGTTCTCATGTTCTATCCTCATGACTGAAGTTTCTCATCCCGAGAACCATTTTTGTAAACTTCTTTCTTCTGCACTCTCTCCAGTGCATTCACATCCTTTCTATAGTATGGTAGACAGAACTGTTGACAATAATCCAGCTGAGGTCTGATTAATGTCTTGTATAAATTCAACATAATTTCCTTGCTCGTGTACTCTATATATCTATCAATAAAGTCCAGATTATTATATACTTTATTAACTGCTTTCTCCACCTGTCTTGCCACCTTCATTGATTTATGTACAGATACACCCAGGTAGAAATTTAGAAATTGACTGCTTATTTCATGTTGTCTCTTCATGTTCTTCCAATAAAATGCATTATCTCATATTTCACCATATTGAACTTTATCTGCCCCCTATCTGCCCACTCTACCAAGTTGTTAATGTCCTTTTGAAGTTCTACACTGTTGTCCTCGCGGTTTATGATATTTCCAACTTTTGTACCATCTGCAAACTTTGTGGTTGTCCCCTGCACACCAGATTGAACAGTAACATAGATCAAAAAAAGGCAAGAGTTCCCAGCCAACACCTGGGGAACTCCACTACAAATCTACCTGCAACCCATTCATCATTATTCTTTGCTTTTTTTATTCAGCTAATTTTGCATCCATGTTGTTACAGTTTCTTTTATTCCATGAGCTATAACTTTTCTTGCAAGTCTGTTGTGTGGCATTGAAAGTCATTGTACACAACATCAACAGTATTACCCTCATCAAAAAACTCCAAGTTAATTAAATGCAATTTCCCCTTTAGAAATCCATGCTGGGTCTTCCTAATCAAGATGTGGGTATGCCAGCGTTGGACTGGCGTAACCCCGAAAGCTTGCTTGCTTGTGAGAACATTATCAAATAAATCGGTTGGACTAAAACCTGGTGTTGTCAGTCTTCCTAATCAACCCAGGTGCCTAGTAATGCTATCCCCAGTACTTGTTTCTGGAAGCTTGCCCACTATCCATGTTAAACTGACTGGTCAGTAATTACTGGGCTTTTTTTCACAACCTTTTTTAAACAAGGGCATAACATTTGATATTCTCCAGACCTCTGGCACCTCCCCTGAGTCTAGAGAAGACTGGAAGCTTATGGCCAACACTCCTGCAATTTCCACTCTCACTTCCCTCAATATCATTTGGATGAATTTCATCCAGTCCCGTTTCCTTGTCAACTTTCAGCTCCGACAGTCTATTCAACACTTCCTCCTTAACAACCTTGAACCCTTCTCCAGACAGAGTTTCCTCATCTGTCAGGAATGGTACAGTGGTTAGCGCTGCTGCCTCACAGCACCAGGTACCCAGGTTCAATTCCAGCTTTGGGTGTCTATCTGTGTGGAGTTTATAGGTTCTTCCCGTGTTGTGGGTGGGTTTCTTCCAGGTGTTCCCGTTTCCTCCCAGACTCCGATGATGTGCAGGTTAGGTGGATTGGCCATGGTAAATTGTCACTTAGTGTCCCAAGATGTGTACATGAGGAGAAATTAACAGGGTAAATATGTGGGGTTACAGAGATAGGGCCTGGCTAAAACGCTCTGTCAGAGAATCGGTGCAGACTCAATGGGCCAAATGACTTTCTTCTGCACCGCAGGAATGCTATGATTCAACTCCTTGAATTTGTCATTGCCTCTCAAATATATGTCCTGTCCAGAATTCCATGTTTCAACCCCTCCAATCAGGTTTCTGACCCTGTCACGTTTCTAAAACAGCTTTTATCAAATTTACAAATGACATCCTGTGTGACTGTGACAAAGGGAAAGTTTCACATTGTTTCACCCATGCTGGCATAGCCAGTGAAGCCCACATCCTATGAATGAATTAAAATTTTAAAGGTCCACTGGTGCTGTCCTCTTGCTATCACCGATTCCTTCGTGGTAGGCTCTGGAATTACCCCTCCAAACCTTGTTGCCTCTCTGCTTTGCCTCTCTCTCCCTCTCTTTCCTCCTGTACGCCATTCCTGGGAATCTACTTTTGATCAAGCCAGCACTCCTAATGTCTCCTTCTGTGGGTCTGTGTGAAATTTTGTTTAAGTATGCTCCTTTGGGTGTGCCCTGGGATACTTTGCTACATTAAAGTTGTTGTTGTTGATGATGACAAGTTTATCACCAGATCTCTCCATTACACTGAACACCAAGATCACAGCTGTATGTTAGCCCCCACTTCAGTAAACTGGAGTCTAACTTAATAGTCACAATTCCTGGCGATGTTATGCCTGTGGGAAGTGAACAGAAACCCTTGTTACTGTGACAGAAGCAGAGGAGTAGGATGAGGCCCTTCAGTCCATCAATCTGACTACCTCCTTTGTTCCATCATAATCTTGTGAAACAAAAATCTATCCATTTCATGTTTTGAATTTTTCAGTAAACATTGAGTCTCAGCAGCTTTTTGGGTGAGAATTCCAGATTTCCACTGCACTCTGCGTGAAGAAATGCTTCCGAACATCACCTCAGAATTGTTGAGTTTTAATTTTAAAGTTTGTGCCCTGTTGTTCTGGATCCCATATGAGAGGATACAGTTTTTCTGTCTCAACACTGTCGAATCGTAGAATGTTTCCAGCACTGAAGAAGGCCATTCAGCCAACCATTTCTGTGCTGATCCTCTGCAAGTCGAACTCAGCTAGTCCCACACCCTTTCACTTTCCCAATAGCTCCACAAACCCTGGTGATTATCCAATTCCCGTTTAAAAGCCACCATTGAATGCGGCAAGGTAGCACAGTGGTTAGCATTGCTTCCTCACAGCACCAGGGACCCGAGTTCAGTTCTGGCTTCGTGTGACAGTCTGTGTGGAGTTTGCATGTTCTCCCTAGTGTCTGCATGGGTTTCCTCCAGGAACTCTAATTTCCTGCCACAGTCCAAAGATTTACAGTTTAGGTGGATTGGCCATGCTAAATTGCCTCTGAGCACCTCAAGATGTTCAGTTTAGGTGGATTGGTCATAGTAAGTGCGTGGGGTTATGGGAGTAGGGCAGAGGGGAAGACCAAGTGGGATTCTCTTTCAGAGGGCTGGTGCAGACTCGATGGGCCAAATGGCCACTTTCTGTACTGTAGGGATTCTGTGGTTTTTGTCTTCTGCGATGAGACCTAAGATGGTCTCCCCTCTTGCTCTGTCCAGGTTCCCCACTAGCGAGGGCTAGCATCAAGAGCACCAAGCTGCTGGAGGGTTCATCTTACTTCCGTCGCAAGGAGCGCATGTTGCGTATCTCCATTCGTCACATGGTGAAGTCCCATGCCTTCTACTGGATTATTCTGGGCCTGGTGGCCCTCAACACGGTCTGCGTCGCTGTCGTCCACTATGACCAGCCTTTGTGGCTCACCAACTTCCTCTGTGAGTATGAAACATCTGTTCCAGGCCTCAATGCCCCCAGGGGGCCTGGACAATCTCAACACTAATAGCGAAAACGAGTCCTCCGATACCCCGTGACCTCTGCTGACTGTCTGCTTCAGACTGACAAAATGAATGTGTCAAATTGGTGGGCAGCAAAAGGCCCGCAACATCCTGAATGGCAAATCCCTTAATACCATTCCCGAATAATGCTGGAAATCTGAAATAAAAGCAGAAAATGCTGGAAAAGCTCAGCAGGACTGACAGCATCTGTGGAGAGAGAAAAAAATAGAATTAAAGTTTCCAGTTCACTATGATTCTTCCGAACCCAGTCTTCAGAACTCAGTCTTCACGATTTTAGGACAATCCCTAAAAACTTTGCAGGCAACTTCGTGCATTTGAAATGTGATTGTTAAATTACTGAAGAGGGGACTGAAGTATTGGACTGAGGGAATGTCTGTAGGAACAATTTATATGCCAAAAAGCATTTTATAACCTCCCATGCTTCAGTTAAAACTCATGGAAATGAAGGCGAATTATTGACCTGACTTGGAAAGTGGTTGAGAGACAGGAGACAAAGAGGAGGAATAGTGGACAGGTACCCTAAATTGGTGGAATGTGGCCAGTGATGTCCCTCAAGAATCCATGTTGGAGATCCTGTAGATAGGTTTATGGACGAAAAGGGATTGGTATAGGCTAGTGGGTCATTGTTTTTGTAACTGGTCGGCGCAACATCGTGGGCCGAAGGGCCTGTTCTGCGCTGTAGTGTTCAATGTTCTATCCTCAACTATTTATATTGTTCATATTTATTAGTGCTCTTGAGGACAATTAGGGATGGGCAATAAATGCTGGGCTAGACAGCAATTCTGTGAAATTAAAAAAATGCTGAGAAAAAAAAGCCAATATCCCAGTTTTCCCATAACAAACACTAGGCGACATTGTAAACCAAGACAGATTTAAGCCAATCTGTGGCAAATAGATTTGAGCATAATCAAATGCAAGGTCATTCACTCCCAATGTGGAAAGGATAGAACTGAGTACGTTCCAAATAGTGAAAAGCTAGAAGCGTCAGGAAGTAAAAGAAATTGCTGAGTATCTGTACAGAGATCGATAAAATGCCCTGTACAGGTGCAGAAAATAATTAAATGGAACAGTGGCCTTTATTGTTGGAGGATAAGAGTACAATGGGGTAAAAGTCATGCTTCAGCTACACAAAGCCCTGGTTAGACCTGGAGATAGTGTAAACAGTTCTGGGCGTCACACCTTCAGAAGGATACATTGACCTTGGAGGGAGTGCAATGTAGATTGATCAGAATGAACGCTGGCTCCACAAGGAGAGATTAAACAAGCTAGGGTTGTATCCGCTGGAATTGTTCAGGCTGAGGGAGATTTAATTGAAGTCCACGATGCTAGGGAGAATTGATTTGGTAGATAGAGGTAAACTATATTGATTGATTAGGGAATCTATGAACAGGGCATGTGACCTACATATTAGAGTCATACGTTTCAGGAGTGAATTCAGGAACAATTTCCTTAAGTATAGCACTCCTTCAATGTTGCACTGGAGTATAAATCTGAATATTTAACTTATTTTCCACTCTAGTCTTTTGAGTGCAGTTATCAGGTTGACATTCCTAGTGCAGTTCTGAGGGAGTGCTGTGCTGTCAGTGGCGGAGTCTTTTGGATAAGGTATGAAATAGGTCGGCCCTCTCAAAGGGACATTGAAGAGCCTATGGTAGCATTTTTAAGAAGAGCAGGACAATCTGCTACTCGGCCCTGACTTAAAACTACATCTCACCCAACATTACTAACAAGCAATTATCTGGTCTCTTCCTCTCTGCTGTTTGTGGGATCTTGTTGTGCACAAATTGGTTGACAGGCTTTTAACATTGCAGTAATTCCACTTCAGAAGTACGTAATTGACTGTAAAGTGACATGTCCTGAGATCTTTATATACTGACCTAGGAGCTAACTGATAGAACAGGACCCAATTCATGTGGCCCAATGTGCATGACCCAGGATCCAATTCACATGACCCAGGACCCAATACGCATGATCTCGAATACAATTCACATGACCCAGGACCCAATATACATGATCTCGAATACAATTCACATGACCCAGGACCCAATACGCATGATCTCGAATACAATTCACATGACCCAGGACCCAAGACACATGAACTCGAATACAATTCACATGACCCAGGACCCAAGACGCATGAACTCAAATACAATTCACATGACCCAGGACCCAATATACATGATCTCGAATACAATTCACATGACCCAGGACCCAAGACACATGAACGCGAATACAATTCACATGACCCAGGACCCAATATACATGATCTCGAATACAATTCACATGACCCAGGACCCAAGACACATGAACGCGAATACAATTCACATGACCCAGGACCCAATACGCATGATCTCGAATACAATTCACATGACCCAGGACCCAAGACACATGAACTCGAATACAATTCACATGATCCAGGACCCAATAAGCATGAACGCGAATACAATTCACATGACCCAGGACCCAAGACACATGAACTCGAATACAATTCACATGATCCAGGACCCAATAAGCATGATCTTGAATACAGTTCACATGACCCAGGACCCATACGCATGATCTCGAATACAATTCACATGACCCTGGCCCCAATACCATGCCCAGCACCAAATGTGCATGACCCAGGATACAATTGACATGACCCATGGCCCTATGTACATGACCCATGATCCAATTCACTCAGGTTCTACCTCTTGTGGGCAGCAGGCTGTCACTCTTTCATGGCTTGTCAGCAAACAGCTGCAAACTGGCCTCAGATGGGAAACTATTATTCCTTTTCTATGATTGTGACCTAATGTTTCCAGAGTCCAGAGGGTGAAAAAGCACAGAAGATAATCCTTTTCCAACACCTCCCTTCCGCCCCCCCCGCCAACCTCCACACCGTCACTCCAACCTGACACAAAGCATTTGGGCACCCAGGGAAGCAGGTGCTGGTGGTGAGGAAATGATAGCTTTGGTGAGGACTGGGGGAATGAGGTTTTGTGACCTGACACATACTTTGATTTTATTAGGATTGGAAATGGCAATGAGGCAGACTTGAGCTCTGAATGGGATCATGCTGCCACTCTCATGAAGTCAATCCTAATAGCCCTTCTTTTTCATTTTCACAGACTATGCTGAGTTCACCTTTCTGGGCCTCTTCCTGTCCGAGATGTTCCTAAAGATGTATGGCTGTGGTCTGCGACTTTATTTTCACTCATCATTCAATTGTTTTGACTGTGGGGTGAGTACAGCATTATGTATCTCGTCAATCAAGCCTTCCTGATAGATTGTGCCTGATACTGGACCCCTACGATACAGCATGTCAATGGTTCAGATTCTTGCAGTGCAGTGTGACTGTCTATGGTTCAGTCTCTTGCAGTGCAGTGTGACTGTCTATGGTTCAGTCTCTTGCAGTATAGTGTGACTGTCTATGGTTCAGTCTCTTGCAGTATAGTGTGACTGTCTATGGTTCAGACTCTTGCAGTGCAGTGTGACTGTCTATGGTTCAGTCTCTTGCAGTGCAGTGTGACTGTCTATGGTTCAGACTCTTGCAGTGCAGTGTGACTGTCTATGGCTCAGTCTCTTGCAGTACAGTGTGACTGTCTATGGTTCAGTCTCTTGCAGTGCAGTGTGACTGTCTATGGTTCAGTCTCTTGCAGTACAGTGTGACTGTCTATGGTTCAGTCTCTTGCTGTGTAGTGTGACTGTCTATGGTTCAGTCTCTTGCTGTATAGTGTGACTGTCTATGGTTCAGTCTCTTGCAGTATAGTGTGACTGTCTATGGTTCAGACTCTTGCAGTACAGTGTGACTGTCTATGGTTCAGACTCTTGCAGTATAGTGTGACTGTCTATGGTTCAGACTCTTGCAGTGCAGTGTGACTGTCTATGGTTCAGACTCTTGCAGTACAGTGTGACTGTCTATGGTTCAGTCTCTTGCAGTATAGTGTGACTGTCTATGGTTCAGACTCTTGCAGTATAGTGTGACTGTCTATGGTTCAGACTCTTGCAGTATAGTGTGACTGTCTATGGTTCAGTCTCTTGCAGTACAGTGTGACTGTCTATGGTTCAGTCTCTTGCTGTATAGTGTGACTGTCTATGGTTCAGTCTCTTGCTGTATAGTGTGACTGTCTATGGTTCAGACTCTTGCAGTATAGTGTGACTGTCTATGGTTCAGTCTCTTGCTGTATAGTGTGACTGTCTATGGTTCAGACTCTTGCAGTATAGTGTGACTGTCTATGGTTCAGTCTCTTGCTGTATAGTGTGACTGTCTATGGTTCAGACTCTTGCAGTATAGTGTGACTGTCTATGGTTCAGTCTCTTGCAGTGCAGTGTGACTGTCTATGGTTCAGTCTCTTGCTGTATAGTGTGACTGTCTATGGTTCAGACTCTTGCTGTATAGTGTGACTGTCTATGGTTCAGACTCTTGCAGTATAGTGTGACTGTCTATGGTTCAGTCTCTTGCAGTATAGTGTGACTGTCTATGGTTCAGTCTCTTGCTGTATAGTGTGACTGTCTATGGTTCAGACTCTTGCAGTGCAGTGTGACTGTCTATGGTTCAGACTCTTGCAGTGCAGTGTGACTGTCTATGGTTCAGTCTCTTGCTGTATTGTGTGACTGTCTATGGTTCAGTCTCTTGCTGTATAGTGTGACTGTCTATGGTTCAGTCTCTTGCAGTATAGTGTGACTGTCTATGGTTCAGTCTCTTGCTGTATAGTGTGACTGTCTATGGTTCAGACTCTTGCAGTACAGTGTGACTGTCTATGGTTCAGTCTCTTGCTGTATAGTGTGACTGTCTATGGTTCAGTCTCTTGCAGTATAGTGTGACTGTCTATGGTTCAGACTCTTGCAGTGCAGTGTGACTGTCTATGGTTCAGTCTCTTGCAGTACAGTGTGACTGTCTATGGTTCAGACTCTTGCAGTACAGTGTGACTGTCTATGGTTCAGTCTCTTGCAGTACAGTGTGACTGTCTATGGTTCAGTCTCTTGCAGTGCAGTGTGACTGTCTATGGTTCAGTCTCTTGCAGTATAGTGTGACTGTCTATGGTCCAGACTGTTGCAGTATAGTGTGACTGTCTATGGTTCAGTCTCTTGCAGTGCAGTGTGACTGTCTATGGTTCAGACTCTTGCAGTGCAGTGTGACTGTCTATGGCTCAGTCTCTTGCAGTGCAGTGTGACTGTCTATGGTTCAGACTCTTGCAGTGCAGTGTGACTGTCTATGGCTCAGTCTCTTGCAGTACAGTGTGACTGTCTATGGTTCAGTCTCTTGCAGTGCAGTGTGACTGTCTATGGTTCAGTCTCTTGCAGTACAGTGTGACTGTCTATGGTTCAGTCTCTTGCAGTACAGTGTGACTGTCTATGGTTCAGACTCTTGCAGTGCAGTGTGTCTGTCTATGGTTCAGTCTCTTGCAGTATAGTGTGACTGTCTATGGTTCAGTCTCTTGCAGTATAGTGTGACTGTCTATGGTTCAGACTCTTGCAGTGCAGTGTGACTGTCTATGGTTCAGACTCTTGCAGTACAGTGTGACTGTCTGTGGTTCAGACTCTTGCAGTATAGTGTGACTGTCTATGGTTCAGACTCTTGCAGTGCAGTGTGACTGTCTATGGTTCAGACTCTTGCAGTACAGTGTGACTGTCTATGGTTCAGACTCTTGCAGTATAGTGTGACTATCTATGGTTCAGACTCTTGCAGTGCAGTGTGACTGTCTATGGTTCAGTCTCTTGCAGTACAGTGTGACTGTCAATGGTTCAGTCTCTTGCAGTACAGTGTGACTGTCTATGGTTCAGTCTCTTGCAGTGCAGTGTGTCTGTCTATGGTTCAGTCTCTTGCTGTATAGTGTGACTGTCTATGGTTCAGTCTCTTGCTGTATAGTGTGACTGTCTATGGTTCAGACTCTTGCAGTATAGTGTGACTGTCTATGGTTCAGTCTCTTGCTGTATAGTGTGACTGTCTATGGTTCAGACTCTTGCAGTGCAGTGTGACTGTCTATGGTTCAGACTCTTGCAGTGCAGTGTGTCTGTCTATGGTTCAGTCTCTTGCTGTATAGTGTGACTGTCTATGGTTCAGTCTCTTGCTGTATAGTGTGACTGTCTATGGTTCAGACTCTTGCAGTATAGTGTGACTGTCTATGGTTCAGTCTCTTGCAGTATAGTGTGACTGTCTATGGTTCAGACTCTTGCAGTGCAGTGTGACTGTCTATGGTTCAGTCTCTTGCAGTGCAGTGTGACTGTCTATGGTTCAGTCTCTTGCAGTACAGTGTGACTGTCTATGGTTCAGTCTCTTGTTGTACAGTGTGACTGTCTATGGTTCAGTCTCTTGCAGTACAGTGTGACTGTCTATGGTTTAGTCTCTTGCAGTATAGTGTGACTGTCTATGGTTCAGTCTCTTGCAGTGCAGTGTGACTGTCTATGGTTCAGTCTCTTGCTGTATAGTGTGACTGTCTATGCTTCAGTCTCTTGCTGTACAGTGTGACTGTCTATGGTTCAGTCTCTTGCAGTACAGTGTGACTGTCTATGGTTCAGTCTCTTGCAGTATAGTGTGACTGTCTATGGTTCAGTCTCTTGCAGTGCAGTGTGACTGTCTATGGTTCAGTCTCTTGCAGTATAGTGTGACTGTCTATGGTTCAGACTCTTGCAGTATAGTGTGACTGTCTATGGTTCAGACTCTTGCAGTACAGTGTGACTGTCTATGGTTCAGTCTCTTGCAGTACAGTGTGACTGTCTATGGTTCAGTCTCTTGCAGTATAGTGTGACTGTCTATGGTTCAGTCTCTTGCAGTGCAGTGTGACTGTCTATGGTTCAGTCTCTTGCAGTATAGTGTGACTGTCTATGGTTCAGACTCTTGCAGTATAGTGTGACTGTCTATGGTTCAGACTCTTGCAGTATAGTGTGACTGTCTATGGTTCAGTCTCTTGCAGTGCAGTGTGTCTGTCTATGGTTCAGTCTCTTGCAGTGCAGTGTGTCTGTCTATGGTTCAGACTCTTGCAGTGCAGTGTGACTGTCTATGGTTCAGACTCTTGCAGTGCAGTGTGACTGTCTATGGTTCAGACTCTTGCAGTATAGTGTGACTGTCTATGGTTCAGACTCTTGCAGTGCAGTGTGACTGTCTATGGTTCAGACTCTTGCAGTACAATGTGTCTGTCTATGGTTCAGACTCTTGCAGTACAGTGTGACTGTCTATGGTTCAGTCTCTTGCAGTGCAGTGTGACTGTCTATGGTTCAGTCTCTTGCTGTACAGTGTGTCTGTCTATGGTTCAGATTCTTGCAGTACAATGTGACTGTCTATGGTTCAGACTCTTGCACTATAGTGTGACTGTCTATGGTTCAGTCTCTTGCAGTACAGTGTGTCTGTCTATGGTTCAGTCTCTTGCAGTACAGTGTGACTGTCTATGGTTCAGTCTCTTGCAGTGCAGTGTGTCTGTCTATGGTTCAGTCTCTTGCAGTGCAGTGTGTCTGTCTATGGTTCAGTCACTTGCAGTACAGTGTGACTATCTATGGTTCAGTCTCTTGCAGTACAGTGTGACTATCTATGGTTCAGTCTCTTGCTGTACAGTGTGACTGTCTATGGTTCAGTCTCTTGCAGTGCAGTGTGACTGTCTATGGTTCAGTCTCTTGCAGTACAGTGTGACTATCTATGGTTCAGTCCCTTGCAGTACAGTGTGACTGTCTATGGTTCAGACTCCTGTATTATTTTGTGACTGTATCTGGTATTTGGCTTTGCATTACTCTGTGACTGGTATCAGTCTGTAATGCAGTGTGACTGTCTTCGGTATCAGAGCCTGTAATGCAGTGTGATATTCTCTGGTAACAGAGCCTGTAATGCAGTGTGATTGTCTCTGGTAACAGAGCCTGTAATGCAGGTCTCAAGCACCACTCCCCTGCCACCCAACCCCTGAGAGACCCCAATTGCTCCCCACTTCACTCCAGCAGGGTCTGGCTGCTGGTTCCCGAAAGTGGGGCACTAGTCTGAACGACGCTGGTTGAAAATTGTATTGGAGTGGTGGGAGATGCTAGCAGATCCCGTGAATTTAATCCTGCTAAATACATTTAAATTGCATGTAAAATAGAATTTCCATATCGGCCCCACCTCCCAGCTGATTTCCAGTGCCGCGTAGACGTTGCCAGAGATCCAGGTAAAGGGAGGCGCAATAGTGGTAGGAACCCCACGAATTGGCCAACACACAATTCCCCTGGCTTGCCACGCTGTGGGAGAATCGCCCCCACTGTCTCTATAATGCACTGTGTCTGTCTCTGATATCAGAACCTGTAATGCACTGGGACTGTCTCTGATAAGAAGTCTCACAACACCAGGTTAAAGTACAACAGGTATATTTGGTAGCACAAGCCTCTAGCTTTCAGAGCGCTGCTCCTTCATCCCACTCACCTGATGAACAAAGAACAATACAGCACAGGAACAGGCCCTTCGGCCCTCCAAGCCTGCACTGATCATGTGTTCCTAACTAGACCATCCGTTTGTATCCCTCTATTCCCAGTCTGTTCATGTGGCTAACTAGATAAGTCTTAAACAATCCCAGCGTGTCTGCCTCAATCACCTTGCTTGGCAGTGCATTCCAGGCCCCCACCACCCTCTGTGTAAAATACGTTCCCTGCACATCTGTATTGAACCTTGCCCCGCACCCCCGTCCCCCCACCACCCCCCATTACTTTGAACTTGTGACCCCTTGTGTTTGTCATTTCCGACCTGGGAAAAAGCTTCCAACTGTTCACCCAATCTGTGCCCTTCATAATTTTATAAACTTCGATCAGGTTGCCCCTCAACTTCTGTCTTTCCAGGGAGAACAACCCTAATTTACTCAATTTTTTTCAAAGTGTTTGGACAGTTATATGAGTAAGATGGGTTTGGAGGGATAAGGGCTAAATGCGGACAATTGGGACTAGCTTAGAGGTTTAACAAAAAAGAGTGGCATGGACAAGTTGGGCCTAAGGGCCACTTTCCATGCTGTAAACCTCTATGACTGACACAGAGCATTAATTGTATCAGACTCCTATATTCCTACAGCAAGTCTAGTCTATTATAAGACCTCTATAGCAATTTGTGATCATTCAAATCTATTGTAATCTGTGTCACACTCTGTATCCCAGATTCCCATTCTAAGTTGCAGTCTTTGTTGCAGTCTATATCTGTCTTTACAGCAACACATATCTTAGTCTGTATTCCCAATCGATATCCCCAGTCTATATTCCAGCCCTTATCCCAATCTGAAATCCAGTCTATATATCACCCGTACCCAGTTAATAGAACCCTACAGTGCAGAAACAGGCCCTTCGGCCCATCGAGTCTGCACCGAACACAATCCCACCCAGACCCTATCCCCATATCCCTACACATTTACCTGCTAATCCCTCTAACCTACACATCCCAGGACACTAAGGGGCAATTTTAGCATAGCCAATGAACCTAACCCACACATCTTTATCCTAGTCTATCTCTGTGTCTCGAATCCAGACTTTATCCCAGTCTATAACCCAAATTGTAGCTGAACCTGTCTCCCAGTTTATAGCTCTCTCTCTCTCTTCCCTTTGCTTGTCAGGTTATCATCGGCAGTATATTCGATGTGGTTTGGACAATGATTCGCCCAGAGACTTCGTTCGGTATCAGCGTACTTCGAGCACTGCGACTGCTCAGGATCTTTAAAGTCACAAAGTAAGTATGGTTTAGGGTGCTGGCTGGAATCAGACCCACAAGCGTTGGTGTTGATGGCTCCTTGCCTTCCTCTTCATTGGTTCCCAATACACTGGAACCACCTCATTAGTGTTTCCTCACACAATAGTACTAACTCCGCCAACACTCACCCACTGGCACCAGGGTGCAACATTGATCATAGAACCTAGATCATAGAACCCTACAGTGCGGAAAGAGGCCCTTCGGCCCATTGAGTCTGCACCGAACACAATCCCACCCAGGCCCTACCCCCATATTCCTACATATTATACCCGCTAATCCCTCTAACCTATGCATCCCTGGACACTAAGGGGCAATTTCTTAGCATGGCCAATCAACCTAACCTGCACATCTTTGGACTGTGGGAGGAAACCGGAGCACCCGGAGGAAACCCACACAGACATGAGGAGAATGTGCAAACTCCACACAGACAGTGACCCGAGCCAGGAATCGAACCCAGGACATGATAGCCATTGTTGAGGCATGGCTGCCAAGTGGCCACCGCAGATTTAAAATTTCTCCAGGAAAGATTGAGAAATGGCTGAGTAAGAGGAATGGCCTCTACTAATCATCCTTGGTAATTAGGGATGAAATCACTTCAGTGATAAGTGAGGGTATTATGAGGTGGACAGGCAGTGTGGACTCTCTGGATAAGATTAATAGAAAAGGATTTCAGTCAGTAGTGAGAGCTGTGAATGAGGTAGCCACTGTGAAGTGGTAGATTGTATAAATGCAGAGATAAGACAAGTGTGTAGTAAAGGCAGTGTGGGTTTAATGGGAGAACATAAGAACATAAGAAATAGGAGCAGGAGTAGGCCATCTAGCCCTTCGAGCCTGCCCCGCCATTCAATAAGATCATGGCTGATCTGTCGTGTCTCAGTTCCACCTTCCCGCCCTCTCCCCATAACCCTTAATCCCCTCTCTTATCAAAAACCCATCAACCCGCGTCTTAAAAATATTTAGCAAGGCAGCCTCCACCACTTCAACAGGCAGAGAATTCCAGAGATTCACCACCCTTTGAGTGAAGAGGTTCCTCCTCAACTCTGTTCTAAACCTCCCCCCCTTTATCTTGAGGCTGTGCCCCCTAGTCCTACTGTCCTTTCTGAGCGGGAAGAGTCTCCCCACCTCTATCCTATCCATCCCATTCATCATCTTATACGTCTCAATGAGATCTCCGCTCATTCTTCTAAACTCTAACAAGTACAAGCCTAGTTTATTCAGCCTCTCCTCATAGCTCAACCCCCTCAACTCCGGCATCAGCCTAGTAAACCTCCTCTGCACTCCCTCCAAGGCCAAAATATCCTTGCATAAGTACGGCGCCCAAAACTGCACACAGTACTCCAGCTGCGGCCTCACCAATGTCCTATACAGCTGCAGCAAGACCTCCCTACTTTTATATTCAATCCCCCTCGCTATGAAGGCCAGCATCCCATTCGCCTTCCTGACCACCTGCTGCACCTGCAAGCTGGGTTTTTGCGACTCATGCACAAGGACCCTGAGGTCCCTCTGCACTGTCGCCTGCTGCAGTTTTTCTCCACGTAAGTAATAATCCTTCCTACCATTATTCCTACCAAAGTGGACCACCTCGCACTTGCCAACATTAAATTCCATTTGCCATTTCCTGGCCCATTCGCCCAGCCTATCTAGATCCTTCTGCAGACTCTCCACACCCTCCGCACAATTTGCCTTTCCACCAATCTTGGTGTCATCAGCAAATTTTGACACCATACACTCGGTTCCCTCCTCCAGATCATCTATATAAATGGTAAATAGCTGAGGCCCCAGCACCGATCCCTGAGGCACACCACTAGTCACCAACCGCCAATCCGAATAGCACCCATTGACCCCCACTCTCTGCCTCCTATTTGACAACCAGTCCTCTATCCACGCTAACACCCTACCCCCAACTCCATGTCCCCTGACCTTCTGCAATAACTTCTTGTGAGGTACCTTGTCAAACGCCTTCTGAAAATCAAGAAAGACCACATCCACCGGCTCTCCTCTATCCACCGCCCTAGACACATCCTCATAGAACTCAAGTAAATTCGTCAGACACGACTTCCCCTTAACGAAACCGTGCTGCGTCTGCTCTATCAAGCAATTCCCCTCAAGATGCCTCGCTATTTCCTCCTTGATGACAGATTCTAACATTTTACCTACAACAGACGTTAAACTAACCGGCCTATAATTCCCCGCCTTTTGCCTGGCACCCTTCTTAAACAATGGCGTAACATTAGCTGCTTTCCAATCTTCCGGCACTTCCCCGGAATCCAGCGACGTCTGGAAAATAACCACCAAGGCATCCACTATAACCTCCGCCAATTCTTTCAGAACCCTCGGATGCATTCCATCCGGTCCTGGGGACTTGTCCACAATCAGTCCCTCCAGTCTGTCGAGCACCACCTCTCTAGTAACAGTAATGTCATTAAGACCCTCCATTCCTACCACCTTTCCATCTCTAACACCCGGCAAATTATTCACGTCCTCCTCCGTGAAGACAGAAACAAAAAAGTTATTCAAGACCTTAGCCATATCCCCATCCCTACCACTAGCTCCCCTTTCTCATCCTCTAAGGGTCCAACGTTCACCCTAGCCAGCCTCTTCCTTTTTATATATTTATAAAAACTCTTGCTATCTTTTTTATATTAAGCGCTAGCCCAGCTTCATAGTTTCAACTTCCATAGAGTTTTAACTTCCATAGAGTTTTAACTTCCATAGAGTTTTAACTTCCATAGAGTTTAAAGTAAATAAGAAAGAGAGTGAAAAAACAAGTTTATTCCCCTAAAGGACAGGAGCTCTACTTACCCATAAAGACAGCCATGGAGAACTAAGGACGTAAAAGACAACATAAAACCAAGAGACAAAATTACAAGAAATAGCACAGACCCGGTGAATGAGAAAGATACAAAGACAAAATAGATTGTAAGAGCTACAAAAAGAGAGGCACTGGCTCCTCACTGACTCTCCACACACACTGGCACTGACTCCTCACTGACTGTCACAGTTTAGTATGTCTCCTGCTGTGTCCAAGACAACAAAAAATTGCAAAGGATTGTGAACAAAGACCAGTCCATCACTCAAACCAGCCTCCCATCCATTGACTCTGTCTACTTTTCTCATTGGCTCAGAAAAGCAACCAGCATAATCAAAGACCCCAGGCACCCAAATGTGTTCTCTTCCACCTTCTTCCATCAGACAAAAGATACCAAAACCTGAGGCCACGTACCAACCAACTCAAGAACAGCTTCTTCCCTGCTGCCATCAGACGTAGCACATATTAAGATGATGTTTCTCTATACCCTGTGACTGTAACACTACATTCTGCAGCCTCTCCTTTCCTTCTCCTCTATGTACTCCATAAACGGTATGTTTTGTACAGCGAGCAAGAAACAATACTTTACAATATATGCCAATACGAGTGGCAGTAATGAATCAAATTACATCAGCTCCTCACTGCTGCAATGCCTCACTGGTTCCTGATTTACGCACATACATTGCTACAGGTTTGAATTTTTATATCCATATTGTATTAATGTCTTCACTTATTCTTCCCCAGATACTGGGCCTCTCTACGGAACCTGGTCGTTTCCTTAATGAGCTCAATGAAATCCATCATCAGCCTCCTCTTCCTTCTCTTCCTCTTCATTGTTGTGTTTGCTCTGCTGGGAATGCAGTTGTTTGGTGGTCGGTGAGTATCCCGCACCCAGTTCCTTCATTAACACATCTGGCCAGCATCGTCCACTCTCTTTGTTATTTTAAGTTTGTAATGTTGAAATTAAAGATGTGATTGTTTTGTCACAAGGTCCCAGCAGACCATTTCACCTCTTCATTTCCACGGCAGATTTAACTTTCCAAAAGGGACTCCACCAGCCAACTTCGACACCTTTCCCGCTGCGATCATCACAGTCTTTCAGGTAAAACGACGCTAAATCAAGATCATAACCACGTGTCAGTGGGTTAGGACGAGGACGTGAGAGGGAATTAGAGAAGGAGACAAATTTACAATGGGGCTTACGATGCTCAATAACAAAATGTCTCTCTCTTTGTCAGTAAAACAAGTGGAAGGATGTAACACTCGTCAATGAGTGGTGAAGATGTTTAACTGGTCAGTGAGTTGTGAAGATGACTAAATGCTTGTCAGTCAGTGGTGAAGATGATTACCATGAGTCAGTGAGCATGAAGATGATTAGTACCCTCTAAACCGGCACGGTAGCACAGTGGTTAGCACTGCTGCTTCACAGCTCCAGGGTCCTGGGTTCGATTCCCGGCTCGGGTCACTGCCTGTGTGGAGTTTGCACATTCTCCTCGTGTCTGCGTGGGTTTTCTCCGGGTGCTCCGGTTTCCTCCCACAGTCCAAAGATGTGCGGGTTAGGTTCATTGGCTATGCTAAAATTGTCCCTTAGTGTCCTGGGATGTGTAGGTTAGAGGGATTAGCAGGTAAATGTGTAGGGATATGGGGATAGGGTCTGGGTGGGATTGTGTTCGGTGCAGACTCGATGGGCCGAAGGGCCTGTTTCTGCACTGTAGGGTTCTATGTAGGGTTCTATGTAAACCCTCTGTGTCTTTTCTTCAAGGCCCTGGAACAAAAGACTTCTGTTCCATTTATTACTTCTATCTTTAATTTCTCCTTGGTTGGAATTTTCTCAGAGTCTGAGTAACATGAAATCTTCTTCCTTTAGATTTTAACCGGTGAGGATTGGAATGAGGTGATGTACAATGGGATAAAATCGCAGGGAGGTGTGAACACAGGAATGTGGTCATCAGTGTATTTTATTGTCCTGACGCTCTTTGGAAACTGTATCCTTTCACTGGGTTAGATGTCCTCTTCTCTCTGGTCTTTATTGGCATGCTTGACCATATCTATATTTCACTCACTTGCTTGGTGCTCTTTTTAAAATATAGACAGGCTCAGTTTGGATATAAGACAGGCTTGTTAGTGTGAGAGAAGTTTCTAGAATTGTCTTCAACTCTTTCAGAGTCCTCAGTCGCCAGATTCAGGAATGCTGTTGATCGAGGCAGCACCAAAACAGGTAGGCTATGTAGCCATGGTAACCATACCATTGAAGGCACCAGCCCATATACTATTGCCCCAAAATAAGTTAATGGGAGAATGCATGGATCTTAAGATCAACTAGTGTTTTGTGTCACCAGTTGCCAGAGGGGTGAGCTGACTGGAGTTCGGTTACAAGTGGTGTGCCTCAGGGATCTGTTTTGGGGCCACTGCTGTTTGTAATTTTTATTAATGATCTGGATGAGGGTATAGTTGGGTGGATTAGTAAGTTTGCTGATGACACCAAAGTCGGAGGTGTGGTAGATTGTGAGGAAGGGTGTCATAGTTTGCAGGGTGACTTAGAAAGGTTGCAGTGCTGGGCTGAGAGGTGGCGGATGGAGTTTAATGTGAAGTGTGAGGTAATTCATTTCGGTAGGAATAACAGATGTGTTGAGTATAGGGCTAACGGGAGGACTTTGAATAGTGTGGAGGAGCAGAGGGATCTAGGTGTATGTGTACATAGATTCCTGAAAGTTGGGAATCAAGTAGATAAGGTTGTTAAGAAGGCATACGGTGTCTTGGCGTTTATTGGTAGGGGGATTGAATTTAGGAGTCGCAACGTCATGATGCAACTGTATACAACTCTGGTGCGGCCGCACTTGGAGTTTTGTGTGCAGTTCTGGTCCCCACATTACAGGAAGGATGTGGAGGCTTTGGAGAGGGTGCAGAGGAGGTTTACCAGGATGTTGCCTGGTATGGAGGGGAGATCCTATGAGGAGAGACTGAGAGATTTGGGGTTGTTTTCGCTGGAAAGAAGGCAGCTAAGAGGGGACCTCATTGAAACATATAAGATGATTAGAGGTTCAGACAGGGTAGATAGTGATAGCCTTTTTCCTAGGATGGAGAAAGCTAGCTCGAGGGGGCACGACTTTAAATTAAGGGGGGGTAGTTATAGGACTGATGTCAGGGATAGGTTCTTTACCCAGAGGGTGGTGAGGGATTGGAATGCCCTGCCTGCTGCAGTTGTAAATGCACCTAGTTTGGGGGCATTTAAGAGATCTGTGGATAGGTTTATGGATGAAAAGGGATTGGTTTAGGTTAGTGGGTCATTGTTTTGTAACTGGTCGGCGCAACATCGTGGGCCGAAGGGCCTGTTCTGCGCTGTAATGTTCTATGTTCTATAATGGACAAGGGATATCCATGACCTCTGTGACTGAGGCGATTGACTGTCTGCCTCCTCGATGAAGGAGATTTTCATATCCAGAACCAAAGGGAGGAACAACAGAGAAAGAAAGGAGATGAATTCGAGCCAAGGCAGGCCAAGAAAGTAAACAGAAAGATCAGATTATCTCAGGTGTCAAGTCACTCAGTAGTGACTAGTGCTGGGAAAAGAAATATGCTGGAGGCAACGTTCCGACCTCGCTGTGCCTGGCACACATCACGGTGATCCCAGAAGATGGGGGTTGTGGGCAGGGTGACCCATGTTGGGGAGGATGTGGGGAAACACGCCGCTGCTGAGGGGGGGAGTCCCGATGTCTGTGGGGGTCGGGAGAGGGGATCTCCCAGTGCACTGAGAACCTCAGGAAATGTTGCCCGAGCACTCTGCAACCGGGCTCACCGGCACGCTAAGGCCCTGCCCCACTATCAGAGCGCTTCTTGCCACTCTCCCAAAAAGTGAGTGGGTGTGGAACAATTGCGGTGCACAGCACGCCTGAACATCTGGTCACAGCTCGCTTCAGTTTTCTCACAGTTTTCACACTTCCCTTTTCTGGGGGGCATTTCCACTTGCTATCAATGTTTTTTTTTTCATCTTGCATGCGTCAGGACAGATGCAGGAATACCAAATTTCAAAGTTAAAACCGTTGTGATATAAGTTCTAATGAAGTTAAATAATTTAATTGATGAATTTGGCCCATTCCAGTAACCAGTTGGTTTTTGTTTCACCTTTTTCATGCTCTGTATAGGAACACAGTTTGTTTTTTCATAGAATCATGGAACCCCACAGTGCAGAAAGGGGCCCTTCGGCCCATCGAGTCTGCACCGAACACAATCCCACCCAGACCCTACCCCCACATCCCTACATATCGTACCCACTAATCCCTCTAACCTACGCATCCCTGGACACTAAGGGTCAATTTCTTAGCGTGGCCAATCAACCTGACCCGCACATGTTTGGACTGTGGGAGGAAACCGGAGCACCCGGAGAAAACCCACGCAGACACGAGGAGAATGTGCAAACTCCACACAGACAGCGACCTGAGCTGAGAATTGAACCCAGGTCCCTGGAGCTGTGAAGCAGCAGTGCTAACCACTGTGCTACCGTGCCGCATTTATTCATAAGATGTGGGCATCATTGGCTGGGCCAATTTATTGCCCACAGCTAAGTATCCTTGAACTGAGTGTCTCACTCGGCCGTTTCAGAGTCAACCCCTTCGCTGTGGGTCTGAAGTCACATGTTGGCTGGATCATATGGACAACAGATTTCCATCCCTAAAGTGAACCGGGTGGGTTTTAACAATAATCAACAGTTGTCATTAGATTTTAATTTCAGATTTTTTTACAAATTCAAATCTCACCAACTGCCATGGTGGGATCCGAACCTGGGTCCCCCCAGAGCATTATGCTGGATCTCTGGATTACGAGTTCAGTGACAACACTCTATGCCACCGCCCCTGCCTCCCCCAAAGTGTTGAGGACAGGGCCTTTGGAAGCTGACTGGAGAAATCAAGTTCCATTCTTACCGGGTGGGATTCCAGGGTTTTCGGAATCACGAGCAGACAGATCGTTCAGGTGAGTCCTTGAAAGTGAGACAAGTGCCGCATTACCATCGCCTGCAGTAATGTAAAATCTTTCCAGTAAGATCTGACATTGTCTCTTTGTGTGGATAGAGTGTGAAATGAAACAGTTTCTCTTCCTTAACCCGAATGACAAGATACCTTACTGAATGTCTTCTTGGCTATTGCTGTTGATAATCTCGCCAATGCCCAGGAGTTGACAAAGGTAAAGTGAACTATCGGCTTTCTATCAACCAGAACAAACTGGGGAACAGAGACAATATTATACAGAATGCATGTGGTACATAACCCATACTGCACAAAATGCATGCGGTACAGAATCCATACTGCACGAAATACAGTCAGTACAGAATCCATACTGCACAAAATACAGTCAGTACAGAATCCATACTGCACAAAATGCATGCGGTACAGAATCCATACTGCACAAAATACAGTCAGCACGGAATCCATACTGCACAAAATGCATGCGGTACAGAATCCATACCGCACGGAATACAGTCAGTACAGAATCCATACTGCACGGAATCCATACTACACAGAATCCATACTGCACGGAATACAGTCAGTACAGAATCCATACTGCACGGAATACAGTCAGTACAGAATCCATACTGCACGGAATACAGTCAGTACAGAATCCATACTGCACGGAATCCATACTACACAGAATCCATACTGCACGGAATACAGTCAGTACAGAATCCACACTGCACGGAATACAGTCAGTACAGAATCCATACTGCACGGAATTCAGTCAGTACAGAATCCATACTGCACGAAATACAGTCAGTACAGAATACATACTGCACGGAATACAGTCAGTACAGAATCCATACTGCACGGAATACAGTCAGTACAGAATACACACTGCACGGAATACAGTCAGTACAGAATCCATACTGCACGGAATTCAGTCAGTACAGAATCCACACTGCACGGAATACAGTCAGTACAGAATCCATACTGCACGGAATACAGTCAGTACAGAATCCACACTGCACGGAATACAGTCAGTACAGAATCCATGCTGCACGGAATACAGTCAGTACAGAATCCACACTGCACGGAATACAGTCAGTACAGAATCCATACTGCACGGAATACAGTCAGTAAAGAATCCATACTGCACGGAATACAGTCAGTACAGAATCCATACTGCACGGAATACAGTCAGTACAGAATCCATACTGCACGGAATACAGTCAGTACAGAATCCATACTGCACGGAATACAGTCAGTACAGAATCCATACTGCACGGAATACAGTCAGTACAGAATCCATACTGCACGGAATACAGTCAGTACAGAATCCATACTGCACGGAATACAGTCAGTACAGAATCCATACTACACAGAATACAGTCAGTACAGAATACACACTGCACGGAATACAGTCAGTACAGAATACATACTGCACGGAATACAGTCAGTACAGAATACATACTGCACGGAATACAGTCAGTACAGAATCCATACTGCACGGAATACAGTCAGTACAGAATACATACTGCACAGAATACAGTCAGTACAGAATACATACTGCACGGAATACAGTCAGTACAGAATACATACTGCACGGAATACAGTCAGTACAGAATACATACTGCACGGAATACAGTCAGTACAGAATACATACTGCACGGAATACAGTCCGTACAGAATCCATACTGCACGGAATACAGTCAGTACAGAATCCATACTGCACGGAATACAGTCAGTACAGAATCCATACTGCACGGAATACAGTCAGTACAGAATCCATACTGCACGGAATACAGTCAGTGCAGAATCCATACTGCACGGAATACAGTCAGTACAGAATCCATACTGCACGGAATACAGTCAGTACAGAATCCATACTGCACGGAATACAGTCAGTACAGAATCCATACTGCACGGAATACAGTCAGTACAGAATACACACTGCACGGAATACAGTCAGTACAGAATCCATACTGCACGGAATACAGTCAGTACAGAATACATACTGCACGGAATACAGTCAGTACAGAATCCATACTGCACGGAATACAGTCAGTACAGAATACACACTGCACGGAATACAGTCAGTACAGAATACATACTGCACGGAATACAGTCAGTACAGAATACATACTGCACGGAATACAGTCAGTGCAGAATCCATACTGCACGGAATACAGTCAGTACAGAATCCACACTGCACGGAATACAGTCAGTACAGAATCCATACTGCACGGAATACAGTCAGTACAGAATACATACTGCACGGAATACAGTCAGTACAGAATACATACTGCACGGAATACAGTCAGTACAGAATACATACTGCACGGAATACAGTCAGTACAGAATCCATACTGCACGGAATACAGTCAGTACAGAATACATACTGCACGGAATACAGTCAGTACAGAATCCATACTGCACGGAATACAGTCAGTACAGAATCCACACTGCACGGAATACAGTCAGTACAGAATCCATACTGCACGGAATACAGTCAGTACAGAATCCATACTGCACGGAATACAGTCAGTACAGAATCCATACTGCACGGAATACAGTCAGTACAGAATCCATACTGCACGGAATACAGTCAGTACAGAATCCATACTGCACGGAATACAGTCAGTACAGAATCCATACTGCACGGAATACAGTCAGTACAGAATCCATACTGCACGGAATACAGTCAGTACAGAATCCATACTGCACGGAATACAGTCAGTACAGAATCCATACTGCACGGAATACAGTCAGTACAGAATACACACTGCACGGAATACAGTCAGTACAGAATCCATACTGCACGGAATACAGTCAGTACAGAATCTATACTGCACGGAATACAGTCAGTACAGAATACATACTGCACGGAATACAGTCAGTACAGAATCCATACTGCACGGAATACAGTCAGTACAGAATCCATACTGCACGGAATACAGTCAGTACAGAATCCATACTGCACGGAATACAGTCAGTACAGAATCCATACTGCACGGAATACAGTCAGTACAGAATCCATACTACACGGAATACAGTCAGTACAGAATCCATACTGCACGGAATACAGTCAGTACAGAATACACACTGCACGGAATACAGTCAGTACAGAATCCATACTGCACGGAATACAGTCAGTACAGAATCCATACTGCACGGAATACAGTCAGTACAGAATACATACTGCACGGAATACAGTCAGTACAGAATCCACACTGCACGGAATACAGTCAGTACAGAATCCATACTGCACGGAATACAGTCAGTACAGAATCCACACTGCACGGAATACAGTCAGTACAGAATCCATACTGCACGGAATACAGTCAGTACAGAATACATACTGCACGGAATACAGTCAGTACAGAATCCATACTACACGGAATACAGTCAGTACAGAATCCATACTGCACGGAATACAGTCAGTACAGAATACACACTGCACGGAATACAGTCAGTACAGAATCCATACTGCACGGAATACAGTCAGTACAGAATACACACTGCACGGAATACAGTCAGTACAGAATCCATACTGCACGGAATACTGTCAGTACAGAATCCATACTGCACGGAATACAGTCAGTACAGAATCCATACTGCACGGAATACAGTCAGTACAGAATACATACTGCACGGAATACAGTCAGTACAGAATACATACTGCACGGAATACAGTCAGTACAGAATACACACTGCACGGAATACAGTCAGTACAGAATCCATACTACACGGAATACAGTCAGTACAGAATCCATACTGCACGGAATACAGTCTGTACAGAATCCACACTGCACGGAATACAGTCAGTACAGAATCCATACTGCACGGAATACAGTCAGTACAGAATCCATACTGCACGGAATACAGTCAGTACAGAATACATACTGCACGGAATACAGTCAGTACAGAATCCATACTGCACGGAATACAGTCAGTACAGAATCCATACTGCACGGAATACAGTCAGTACAGAATACATACTGCACGGAATACAGTCAGTACAGAATCCATACTGCACGGAATACAGTCAGTACAGAATCCATACTGCACGGAATACAGTCAGTACAGAATACATACTGCACGGAATACAGTCAGTACAGAATCCATACTGCACGGAATACAGTCAGTACAGAATACATACTGCACGGAATACAGTCAGTACAGAATCCATACTGCACGGAATACAGTCAGTACAGAATCCATACTGCACGGAATACAGTCAGTACAGAATCCACACTGCACGGAATACAGTCTGTACAGAATCCACACTGCACGGAATACAGTCAGTACAGAATCCACACTGCACGGAATACAGTCAGTACAGAATCCATACTGCACGGAATACAGTCAGTACAGAATACACACTGCACGGAATACAGTCAGTACAGAATACACACTGCACGGAATACAGTCAGTACAGAATACACACTGCACGGAATACAGTCAGTACAGAATCCATACTGCACGGAATACAGTCAGTACAGAATACATACTGCACGGAATACAGTCAGTACAGAATCCATACTGCACGGAATACAGTCAGTACAGAATCCATACTGCACGGAATACAGTCAGTACAGAATACATACTGCACGGAATACAGTCAGTACAGAATCCATACTGCACGGAATACAGTCAGTACAGAATACATACTGCACGGAATACAGTCAGTACAGAATCCATACTGCACGGAATACAGTCAGTACAGAATCCATACTGCACGGAATACAGTCAGTACAGAATCCACACTGCACGGAATACAGTCTGTACAGAATCCACACTGCACGGAATACAGTCAGTACAGAATCCATACTGCACGGAATACAGTCAGTACAGAATACACACTGCACGGAATACAGTCAGTACAGAATACACACTGCACGGAATACAGTCAGTACAGAATCCATACTGCACGGAATACAGTCAGTACAGAATCCATACTGCACGGAATACAGTCAGTACAGAATCCATACTGCACGGAATACAGTCAGTACAGAATACATACTGCACGGAATACAGTCAGTACAGAATCCATACTGCACGGAATACAGTCAGTACAGAATCCATACTGCACGGAATACAGTCAGTACAGAATCCATACTGCACGGAATACAGTCAGTACAGAATACATACTGCACGGAATACAGTCAGTACAGAATCCATACTGCACGGAATACAGTCAGTACAGAATCCATACTGCACGGAATACAGTCAGTACAGAATCCATACTGCACGGAATACAGTCAGTACAGAATACATACTGCACGGAATACAGTCAGTACAGAATCCACACTGCACGGAATACAGTCTGTACAGAATCCACACTGCACGGAATACAGTCAGTACAGAATCCATACTGCACGGAATACAGTCAGTACAGAATACACACTGCACGGAATACAGTCAGTACAGAATACACACTGCACGGAATACAGTCAGTACAGAATCCATACTGCACGGAATACAGTCAGTACAGAATCCATACTGCACGGAATACAGTCAGTACAGAATCCATACTGCACGGAATACAGTCAGTACAGAATACACACTGCACGGAATACAGTCAGTACAGAATACACACTGCACGGAATACAGTCAGTACAGAATCCATACTGCACGGAATACAGTCAGTACAGAATCCATACTGCACGGAATACAGTCAGTACAGAATCCATACTGCACGGAATACAGTCAGTACAGAATACATACTGCACGGAATACAGTCAGTACAGAATCCATACTGCACGGAATACAGTCAGTACAGAATCCATACTGCACGGAATACAGTCAGTACAGAATCCATACTGCACGGAATACAGTCAGTACAGAATCCATACTGCACGGAATACAGTCAGTACAGAATACACACTGCACGGAATACAGTCAGTACAGAATCCATGCTGCACGGAATACAGTCAGTACAGAATCCATACTGCACGGAATACAGTCAGTACAGAATACACACTGCACGGAATACAGTCAGTACAGAATACACACTGCACGGAATACAGTCAGTACAGAATCCATGCTGCACGGAATACAGTCAGTACAGAATCCATACTGCACGGAATACAGTCAGTACAGAATCCATACTGCACGGAATACAGTCAGTACAGAATACACACTGCACGGAATACAGTCAGTACAGAATCCATACTGCACGGAATACAGTCAGTACAGAATCCATACTGCACGGAATACAGTCAGTACAGAATCCACACTGCACGGAATACAGTCAGTACAGAATCCATACTGCACGGAATACAGTCAGTACAGAATCCATACTGCACGGAATACAGTCAGTACAGAATTCATACTGCACGGAATACAGTCAGTACAGAATCCATACTGCATGGAATACAGTCAGTACAGAATCCACACTGCACAGAATACAGTCAGTACAGAATCCATACTGCATGGAATACAGTCAGTACAGAATCCACACTGCACAGAATACAGTCAGTACAGAATCCATACTGCATGGAATACAGTCAGTACAGAATCCATACTGCACGGAATACAGTCAGTACAGAATCCATACTGCATGGAATACAGTCAGTACAGAATCCACACTGCACAGAATACAGTCAGTACAGAATCCATACTGCATGGAATACAGTCAGTACAGAATCCATACTGCATGGAATACAGTCAGTACAGAATACATACTGCACGGAATACAGTCAGTACAGAATACACACTGCACGGAATACAGTCAGTACAGAATACACACTGCACAGAATACAGTCAGTACAGAATCCACACTGCACGGAATACAGTCAGTACAGAATCCACACTGCACGGAATACAGTCAGTACAGAATACATACTGCACGGAATACAGTCAGTACAGAATCCATACTGCACGGAATACAGTCAGTACAGAATCCATACTGCACGGAATACAGTCAGTACAGAATCCATACTGCACGGAATACAGTCAGTACAGAATCCATACTGCACGGAATACAGTCAGTACAGAATCCACACTGCACGGAATACAGTCAGTACAGAATACATACTGCACGGAATACAGTCAGTACAGAATCCATACTGCACGGAATACAGTCAGTACAGAATCCATACTGCATGGAATACAGTCAGTACAGAATCCACACTGCACAGAATACAGTCAGTACAGAATCCATACTGCATGGAATACAGTCAGTACAGAATCCATACTGCATGGAATACAGTCAGTACAGAATCCATACTGCACGGAATACAGTCAGTACAGAATACACACTGCACGGAATACAGTCAGTACAGAATACACACTGCACAGAATACAGTCAGTACAGAATCCACACTGCACGGAATACAGTCAGTACAGAATCCACACTGCACGGAATACAGTCAGTACAGAATACATACTGCACGGAATACAGTCAGTACAGAATCCATACTGCACGGAATACAGTCAGTACAGAATCCATACTGCACGGAATACAGTCAGTACAGAATCCATACTGCACGGAATACAGTCAGTACAGAATCCATACTGCACGGAATACAGTCAGTACAGAATCCACACTGCACGGAATACAGTCAGTACAGAATACATACTGCACGGAATACAGTCAGTACAGAATCCATACTGCACGGAATACAGTCAGTACAGAATCCATACTGCACGGAATACAGTCAGTACAGAATCCACACTGCACGGAATACAGTCAGTACAGAATACACACTGCACGGAATACAGTCAGTACAGAATCCATACTGCACGGAATACAGTCAGTACAGAATCCATACTGCACGGAATACAGTCAGTACAGAATCCATACTGCACGGAATACAGTCAGTACAGAATCCATACTGCACGGAATACAGTCAGTACAGAATACATACTGCACGGAATACAGTCAGTACAGAATACATACTGCACAGAATACAGTCAGTACAGAATCCATACTGCACGGAATACAGTCAGTACAGAATCCACACTGCACGGAATACAGTCAGTACAGAATCCATACTGCACGGAATACAGTCAGTACAGAATCCATACTGCACAGAATACAGTCAGTACAGAATCCATACTGCACGGAATACAGTCAGTACAGAATCCACACTGCACGGAATACAGTCAGTACAGAATACACACTGCACGGAATACAGTCAGTACAGAATCCACACTGCACGGAATACAGTCAGTACAGAATCCATACTGCACGGAATACATTCAGTACAGAATACACACTGCACGGAATACAGTCAGTACAGAATCCATACTGCACGGAATACAGTCAGTACAGAATCCATACTGCACGGAATACAGTCAGTACAGAATACACACTGCACGGAATACAGTCAGTACAGAATACACACTGCACGGAATACAGTCAGTACAGAATCCATACTACACGGAATACAGTCAGTACAGAATCCATACTGCACGGAATACAGTCAGTACAGAATCCATACTGCACGGAATACAGTCAGTACAGAATCCATACTGCACGGAATACAGTCAGTACAGAATCCACACTGCACGGAATACAGTCAGTACAGAATCCATACTGCACGGAATACAGTCAGTACAGAATCCATACTGCACGGAATACAGTCAGTACAGAATACACACTGCACGGAATACAGTCAGTACAGAATACACACTGCACGGAATACAGTCAGTACAGAATCCACACTGCACGGAATACAGTCAGTACAGAATCCATACTGCACGGAATACATTCAGTACAGAATACACACTGCACGGAATACAGTCAGTACAGAATCCATACTGCACGGAATTCAGTCAGTACAGAATCCATACTGCACGGAATACAGTCAGTACAGAATCCATATTGCACGGAATACAGTCAGTACAGAATACATACTGCACGGAATACAGTCAGTACAGAATCCATACTGCACGGAATACAGTCAGTACAGAATCCATACTGCACGGAATACAGTCAGTACAGAATCCATACTGCACGGAATACAGTCAGTACAGAATACATACTGCACGGAATACAGTCAGTACAGAATACACGCTGCACAGAATACAGTCAGTACAGAATCCATACCGCACGGAATACAGTCAGTACAGAATCCATACTGCACGGAATACAGCCAGTACAGAATACACGCTGCACAGAATACAGTCAGTACAGAATCCATACCGCACGGAATACAGTCAGTACAGAATCCATACTGCACGGAATACAGTCAGTACAGAATCCATACTGCACGGAATACAGTCAGTACAGAATCCATACTGCACGGAATACAGTCAGTACAGAATCCATACTGCACGGAATACAGTCAGTACAGAATCCATACTGCACGGAATACAGTCAATACAGAATCCATACTGCACGGAATACAGTCAGTACAGAATCCATACTGCACGGAATACAGTCAGTACAGAATACACACTGCACGGAATACAGTCAGTACAGAATCCATACTGCACGGAATACAGTCAGTACAGAATCCATACTGCACGGAATACAGTCAGTACAGAATACACACTGCACGGAATACAGTCAGTACAGAATCCATACTGCACGGAATACAGTCAGTACAGAATCCACACTGCACGGAATACAGTCAGTACAGAATCCATGCTGCACGGAATACAGTCAGTACAGAATCCACACTGCACGGAATACAGTCAGTACAGAATCCATACTGCACGGAATACAGTCAGTAAAGAATCCATACTGCACGGAATACAGCCAGTACAGAATACACGCTGCACAGAATACAGTCAGTACAGAATCCATACCGCACGGAATACAGTCAGTACAGAATCCATACTGCACGGAATACAGTCAGTACAGAATCCATACTGCACGGAATACAGTCAGTACAGAATCCATACTGCACGGAATACAGTCAGTACAGAATCCATACTGCACGGAATACAGTCAGTACAGAATCCATACTGCACGGAATACAGTCAATACAGAATCCATACTGCACGGAATACAGTCAGTACAGAATCCATACTGCACGGAATACAGTCAGTACAGAATACACACTGCACGGAATACAGTCAGTACAGAATCCATACTGCACGGAATACAGTCAGTACAGAATCCATACTGCACGGAATACAGTCAGTACAGAATACACACTGCACGGAATACAGTCAGTACAGAATCCATACTGCACGGAATACAGTCAGTACAGAATACACACTGCACGGAATACAGTCAGTACCAAATCCATACTGCACAGAATACAGTCAGTACAGAATCCATACTGCACGGAATACAGTCAGTACAGAATACACAGCACGGAATACAGTCAGTACAGAATCCATACTGCACGGAATACAGTCAGTACAGAATCCATACTGCACGGAATACAGTCAGTACAGAATCCATACTGCACGGAATACAGTCAGTACAGAATCCATACTGCACGGAATACAGTCAGTACAGAATACACACTGCACGGAATACAGTCAGTACAGAATCCATACTGCACGGAATACAGTCAGTACAGAATCCATACTGCACGGAATACAGTCAGTACAGAATACACACTGCACGGAATACAGTCAGTACAGAATCCATACTGCACAGAATACAGTCAGTACAGAATCCATACTGCACGGAATACAGTCAGTACAGAATACACAGCACGGAATACAGTCAGTACAGAATCCATACTGCACGGAATACAGTCAGTACAGAATACACACTGCACGGAATACAGTCAGTACAGAATCCATACTGCACGGAATACAGTCAGTACAGAATCCATACTGCACGGAATACAGTCAGTACAGAATCCATACTGCACGGAATACAGTCAGTACAGAATCCATACTGCACGGAATACAGTCAGTACAGAATACACACTGCACGGAATACAGTCAGTACAGAATCCATACTGCACGGAATACAGTCAGTACAGAATCCATACTGCACGGAATACAGTCAGTACAGAATACACACTGCACGGAATACAGTCAGTACAGAATCCATACTGCACAGAATACAGTCAGTACAGAATCCATACTGCACGGAATACAGTCAGTACAGAATACACAGCACGGAATACAGTCAGTACAGAATCCATACTGCACGGAATACAGTCAGTACAGAATACACACTGCACGGAATACAGTCAGTACAGAATCCATACTGCACGGAATACAGTCAGTACAGAATCCATACTGCACAAAATGCATGCGGTACAGAATCCATACTGCACGAAATACAGTCAGTACAGAATCCATACTGCACAAAATGCATGCGGTACAGAATCCATACTGCACGAAATACAGTCAGTACAGAATCCATACTGCACGGAATACAGTCAGTACAGAATCCATACTGCACGGAATACAGTCAGTACAGAATCCATACTGCACAAAATGCATGCGGAACAGAATTCATACTGCACGAAATACAGTCAGCACGGAATCCATACTACACAGAATCCACACTGCACGGAATTCAGTCAGTACAGAATCCATACTGCACGGAATACAGTCAGTACAGAATCCATACTGCACGGAATACAGTCAGTACAGAATACATACTGCACGGAATACAGTCAGTACAGAATCCATACTGCACGGAATACAGTCAGTACAGAATACATACTGCACAGAATACAGTCAGTACAGAATCCATACTGCACGGAATTCAGTCAGTACAGAATCCATACTGCACGGAATACAGTCAGTACAGAATACATACTGCACGGAATACAGTCAGTACAGAATCCATACTGCACGGAATACAGTCAGTACAGAATCCACACTGCACGGAATACAGTCAGTACAGAATCCACACTGCACGGAATACAGTCAGTACAGAATCCATACTGCACGGAATACAGTCAGTACAGAATCCATACTGCACGGAATACAGTCAGTACAGAATCCATACTGCATGGAATACAGTCAGTACAGAATCCATACTGCACGGAATACAGTCAGTACAGAATCCATACTGCACGGAATACAGTCAGTACAGAATCCATACTGCACGGAATACAGTCAGTACAGAATCCACACTGCACGGAATACAGTCAGTACAGAATACACACTGCACAGAATACAGTCAGTACAGAATCCATACTGCACGGAATACAGTCAGTACAGAATCCATACTGCACGGAATACAGTCAGTACAGAAT
Organism: Prionace glauca; assembly: GCA_037974335.1. Lineage (NCBI taxonomy): Eukaryota > Metazoa > Chordata > Chondrichthyes > Carcharhiniformes > Carcharhinidae > Prionace > Prionace glauca. The sequence goes on along the minus strand of CM075729.1, from coordinate 94,115,417 downwards.
CCATACTGCACGGAATACAGTCAGTACAGAATCCATACTGCACGGAATACAGTCAGTACAGAATACATACTGCACGGAATACAGTCAGTACAGAATCCATACTGCACGGAATACAGTCAGTACAGAATCCATACTGCACGGAATACAGTCAGTACAGAATCCACACTGCACGGAATACAGTCAGTACAGAATCCACACTGCACGGAATACAGTCAGTACAGAATCCATACTGCACGGAATACAGTCAGTACAGAATCCATACTGCACGGAATACAGTCAGTACAGAATCCACACTGCACGGAATACAGTCAGTACAGAATCCATACTGCATGGAATACAGTCAGTACAGAATCCATACTGCACGGAATACAGTCAGTACAGAATCCATACTGCACGGAATACAGTCAGTACAGAATCCACACTGCACGGAATACAGTCAGTACAGAATACATACTGCACGGAATACAGTCAGTACAGAATCCATACTGCATGGAATACAGTCAGTACAGAATCCATACTGCACGGAATACAGTCAGTACAGAATCCATACTGCATGGAATACAGTCAGTACAGAATCCATACTGCACGGAATACAGTCAGTACAGAATCCATGCTGCACGGAATACAGTCAGTACAGAATCCATACTGCACGGAATACAGTCAGTACAGAATCCATACTGCACGGAATACAGTCAGTACAGAATCCATACTGCACGGAATACAGTCAGTACAGAATCCATACTGCACGGAATTCAGTCAGTACAGAATCCATACTGCACGGAATTCAGTCAGTACAGAATCCATACTGCACGGAATACTGTCAGTACAGAATCCACACTGCACGGAATACAGTCAGTACAGAATACATACTGCACGGAATACAGTCAGTACAGAATCCATACTGCACAGAATACAGTCAGTACAGAATCCATACTGCACGGAATACAGTCAGTACAGAATCCATACCGCACGGAATACAGTCAGTACAGAATCCATACTGCACGGAATACAGTCAGTACAGAATCCATGCTGCACGGAATACAGTCAGTACAGAATCCATACTGCACGGAATACAGTCAGTACAGAATCCATACTGCACGGAATACAGTCAGTACAGAATCCATACTGCACGGAATACAGTCAGTACAGAATCCATACTGCACGGAATTCAGTCAGTACAGAATCCATACTGCACGGAATTCAGTCAGTACAGAATCCATACTGCACGGAATACTGTCAGTACAGAATCCACACTGCACGGAATACAGTCAGTACAGAATCCATACTGCACAGAATACAGTCAGTACAGAATCCATACTGCACGGAATTCAGTCAGTACAGAATCCATACTGCACGGAATTCAGTCAGTACAGAATCCATACTGCACGGAATACTGTCAGTACAGAATACACACTGCACGGAATACAGTCAGTACAGAATCCATACTGCACGGAATACAGTCGGTACAGAATCCATACTGCACGGAATACAGTCAGTACAGAATCCATACTGCACGGAATACAGTCAGTACAGAATCCATACTGCACGGAATACAGTCAGTACAGAATACATACTGCACGGAATACAGTCAGTACAGAATCCATACTGCACGGAATACAGTCAGTACAGAATCCATACTGCACGGAATACAGTCAGTACAGAATACATACTGCACGGAATACAGTCAGTACAGAATCCATACTGCACGGAATACAGTCAGTACAGAATCCATACTGCACGGAATACAGTCAGTACAGAATCCATACTGCACGGAATACAGTTAGTACAGAATCCATACTGCACGGAATACAGTCAGTACAGAATCCATACTGCACGGAATACAGTCAGTACAGAATCCATACTGCACGGAATACAGTCAGTACAGAATCCATACTGCACGGAATACAGTCAGTACAGAATCCATACTGCACGGAATACAGTCAGTACAGAATACATACTGCACGGAATACAGTCAGTACAGAATCCATACTGCACGGAATACAGTCAGTACAGAATCCACACTGCACGGAATACAGTCAGTACAGAATCCATACTGCACGGAATACAGTCAGTACAGAATCCATACTGCACGGAATACAGTCAGTACAGAATCCATACTGCACGGAATACAGTCAGTACAGAATCCATACCGCACGGAATACAGTCAGTACAGAATCCATACTGCACGGAATACAGTCAGTACAGAATACACACTGCACGGAATACAGTCAGTACAGAATCCATACTACACGGAATACAGTCAGTACAGAATCCATACTGCACGGAATACAGTCAGTACAGAATCCATACTGCACGGAATACAGTCAGTACAGAATCCATACTGCACTGAATACAGTCAGTACAGAATACACACTGCACGGAATACAGTCAGTACAGAATCCATACTGCACGGAATACAGTCAGTACAGAATCCACACTGCATGGAATACAGTCAGTACAGAATCCATACTGCACGGAATACAGTCAGTACAGAATCCACACTGCACGGAATACAGTCAGTACAGAATACATACTGCACGGAATACAGTCAGTACAGAATCCATACTGCACGGAATACAGTCAGTACAGAATACACAGCACGGAATACAGTCAGTCCAGAATCCATACTACACGGAATACAGTCAGTACAGAATCCATACTGCACGGAATACAGTCAGTACAGAATCCATACTGCACGGAATACAGTCAGTACAGAATACACACTGCACGGAATACAGTCAGTACAGAATACATACTGCACGGAATACAGTCAGTACAGAATCCACACTGCATGGAATACAGTCAGTACAGAATACACACTGCACGGAATACAGTCAGTACAGAATACACAGCACGGAATACAGTCAGTCCAGAATCCATACTACACGGAATACAGTCAGTACAGAATCCATACTGCACGGAATACAGTCAGTACAGAATCCATACTGCACGGAATACAGTCAGTACAGAATCCATACTGCACGGAATACAGTCAGTACAGAATCCATACTACACGGAATACAGTCAGTACAGAATCCATACTGCACGGAATACAGTCAGTACAGAATACATACTGCACGGAATACAGTCAGTACAGAATCCATACTGCACGGAATACAGTCAGTACAGAATACATACTGCACGGAATACAGTCAGTACAGAATCCATACTGCACGGAATACAGTCAGTACAGAATCCATACTGCACGGAATACAGTCAGTACAGAATCCATACTGCACGGAATACAGTCAGTACAGAATCCATACTGCACGGAATACAGTCAGTACAGAATCCATACTGCACGGAATACAGTCAGTACAGAATCCATACTGCACGGAATACAGTCAGTACAGAATCCATACTACACGGAATACAGTCGGTACAGAATCCATACTGCACGGAATACAGTCAGTACAGAATACATACTGCACGGAATACAGTCAGTACAGAATACACACTGCACGGAATACAGTCAGTACAGAATCCATACTGCACGGAATACAGTCAGTACAGAATCCATACTACACGGAATACAGTCAGTACAGAATCCATACTGCACGGAATACAGTCAGTACAGAATCCATACTGCATGGAATACAGTCAGTACAGAATCCAT